>CM029555.1:13293756-13736256 GCA_017141385.1 Sogatella furcifera | reverse complement strand
GGCATGAAATTTGGATACAATAAATCAGAGCTAATAATCCTCTGAATATACGAGCAGAAAGCATGTTTGGGAGTCATTAAAACACGGATGGAAAGAAAAGAAAAACTGAATGAATTGAATGATGTTATCAGTCATTCTCTTTGAATTATTGAACGATGAATTCCGTTTGAAAAATAGAATTAATCTTGTTTGCTTTTTCTTTCTTGAAGCAGTTTGAATACCTTCAACAGTTCATATAAGCTTTCAATGCCGTAATTCCAAAAAGGTGTTGAATTTTGAATAATATTTGACTTTTTTCGAGATCATTAAGCATCGAAGCATCGATCATTATAACGAATGTAGGCTATTGTTATTGTTTGATAAGGTACACTAGAAATATTTTATGTAGCCTACAGTAGTATCAAGTTTTACCCTCCCAAAGGAGATTGGCTGTCGTTAGTAAAGACAGTCAGTCGTTAGTAAAGACAGTCAGTCGTTTCCCGTCTCTGGAGGAATATTAATTATTGTTGCATTACACTCCAACTGATTAACTGCATGTTATTCAGAGGTGTTCTGCGCCGCCAATTGGTTGTGGGGACTGGCTTATGGTTGAGAGGATCAACGTGCTAACCACAAGTTACCTCTATCCTGGTTGATAATTATTTGCTTGCTGTATGGTCTGTCCGGTCGGGGGGGGGGTGAATTCTGGCGGGTTGGAGGGGGCGGCTTCGGCTCGGCCAGTGTTGGTTTGGGAACTGTGAGTTCTGATTAAGAATTAATGGCTTTTGGACCGGTATTGGTCGGGCTGGGGCCGTTTTCCCGTCATGCCGGGGTGTCTCCTTGGCTTGGACGGGCTGTATAGTAGTGAATTTGGAACCGGCAACCAGCTGGTAGGCCTAGGCCCTTCATGGGCTGTTGAGCCAGACATACATACATACAGTATCAAATTTTAATAAATTGTTGATAAATCCTTATTGATATGCTTTTAAAGCCATCAACTTTTTACCTTAAAATTCGGAATTGTAATTATGTACAACATGAATAGGCTAGGCTCCCATTTTAAAAACTTAATTTATGATCAAAATAACGGTTAACAAATAACACAGCAACAAAAATCAATTTTGGTCTGTAATAATTATGTTTCTTAATTGAATGGAAGTGAGGTCTGCAATGCGTTTTTTGATCGTAAAGTGATGAGGTTTCGCATTTTCTTTATCACAGTTGAATAAATTTGAATAAGAAATATATTTATAATAAGGGATATATGCAACGGATGATAGAGGCCTATTTAATGTAAGTTAAGCATAGTCCCCTTCAATAGAGGAGGCTATTATGTAAGCCATGGCCAAACCATGTTGGTACAGTGTAGTTCTATATAGTTTGGCTGTGATATGGCATGAAACACTAATACACTGTAACTTATATTAGCTTGCTAAATATTTAATTTTCTAAATACATGGTCTAGGGCATGAGGATGGACAGGGCTATAGAGAGTGGAGAGTGCAGCACACAAAATATAGGTAGGCATTAATATATTATAGATTTATAGATGAATAAATTAAAGAATTTTATCAGAATTATTTCGGCTGTGAAGAATATCATTCTTTCACCACGTTCACACCGGAATGTTAGTAACATTTATTGATAACTTTCGTGAATAATGTATTATTATATAGACTTATATTATTATACTAAAGTTATTAACATTCCAGTGTAGACGTGGCATTAATGTTTCCTTTTTGTCTAGGGCTACTATCAATGTTTCTTAATAAATAGAAATCTATATCACAATATCCTTTCAAACATTTTTAATAATCAAACGATAAAGATAGATAGAAACAATACCGTATGAGAATTTTTGTATAATATATAGACTTTATTTTCCATTGTAAACAAAAAGAAAAACAGACATAAAATGGATACAGTTGGGTTGGAACAGTTAATATTCCCAAATTTTTGAAAAGAGGTTCAATTACAATGGGTCCTCATGTCAACATTAAAAATCAATCTAATTGCCTTTTTTTGTAGAATAAAAATTTTTGAAACATGGGGTTCTATTATGGAACCCCATATAATAGAATACCATAGCATAATAAACTTTGTATCTGAGAGTAATAAACATTCAAAAGTACATTTATGTCCACTGTAAACTTTAACCTTCTCAGAAGATATAGACCTTTTGCAATTTTTTTTACTGAGAAAATCCGCATGTGGTTGTCAGTTGAACTTAGGATCCAGAACAATAATACCCAAAAATTTTAGAAATTCAATCCCTACTTCATTGTTTATATTTCTATTGTAGGAGATTTTTTTTATAGGTTCAATGATGGATTGTTACTAGCACACCAATCATTAAGGAGTAAAGAGGTTATAGACAGTTATGAGAATCTATTTTTGAATTACGGTATCTTACAACTTATTTTGAGACCAAAGTCATCAGCAAAAAGAAAACCCTCTTTATGAATACCTTCAATACCGTATTGCAAATAATATGTCATTATTGAAGAGAATTGGTCCAAGCGTTGGAGGCTATGGCTGGAGGGTCCAAGGCTATAGAGCCTTGAGGGACCCCATACTGAACCTTTCTGTCCTTAGAGAACCGACCATCTGTGTAGACAAACTGGTTGCGGTCCTTTGAATATGACATGAGCAGATTGACTGATTTGGAATTACATCCATATAAAAAAAAATTCTACCAAGTAACTTATATGCTATGCTTAGCTGTATCAAAAGCTTTAGACATGTCATATGACCTAGAGCTAACAGATTGACCCTTCTCCAAATCATCAACTACATTATTTATCAAATCTAACACGGCATTACTGGTATTTTTACCTGGCCTGAAGCCAAACTGCTTCTCAGTAAAAATTCCATTGCTTTCAAAATGATTACATAACTTATCTGGTCTTGCATTTTGGCCTCAAATAATTTAGATAAAACAGGCACAATTTATTGTTATAGGCCTGTAATTGATCAATTGCTCAACTTTTCTATGTACAGGTATTAATTACTTGAATGTTTTTCAATAAATTTGGGAAAATGGCATTGCAAACCAGACAATCATTGAAAAGGCAACTCAATAGGTACTTCGCATAGGCTATGTAGGCCTGAGGAGCTGAAATTTTTAAAACCTTTGAGTTGATACCGTACCACATATATTTGAACAATTTGAATTACTAAGGTAAACATATTCTACACTTACAGGTTTGAAACAAAATTCTACATTAGGTCTATTAAGTTAGTAGGTACTCTTATTGATGTAGTGAGAGCTGAGATGATTACTGTTTGGGACATTTCTACTGACTTACTAAACTTTTTTAATGAAGAAATTAATAAATGAATCACCAATGTTACCATCATGTGAATCAACAGATTTATTGTTCACATTTGTAAGACTTTTCAGTAATTTCCATGCAGCGTGATTTTTATTCTTTGAGTTTTCTATTTTGTTATTGAAATAAATTACTTATATTTCCACACACCAAATCAATAATTTTTGAATTAATATTGACCAAGCTGGAGTCATTTTTTTCATTTTGCCAGAGGTTCTTCTTTGCTTGGACAGACTATACATGCAACGACATTTCATGAGTTTCAAAAAGTGTCTCAAAATGTCGTTGAGTCATATTTACGTTTTTACAGAGTGTCGCCAATATCATTGTAATGGATCAATAATAAATCAGTCGCAACCCCAGAACTTATAATCAATAAGAAATCACAATAATAAGACTATTAAATCAAATGAATAAAATATTTTTATTGTTATCACTGCAATAATTCAGGTATTATTTACCAAGAAAGTGATAATGAATTTTGCGCATGCTCACTAGAATCGCGCCATATCCCGTGTTCACGTTTGAGCGAGTGCGAAGTGCGAGTTCCCAAATGGCCAAATCGCGTTTTCGTTTTCGTTTCTGAAGAAGTGAAGACATGGCTGCTGTGTGATTTTATTCATTGTAAACTATGTGTTAGACGCTTAGTAGTTGAAAAAGTTTTATTTGATTTCTGTATTTCGTTTGAATTTCATATCTTCTAAAAATGGGTGGCTATTTATCAGAACCTATTAAGGACAAAGAATCTGCTGATTTTGAATCTGATCGGTTATTATGTGGTGCAAGTTCTATGCAAGGTTGGCGTGAAAACCAAGAGGTAAGATATTGCCATGTGTCTTGAATTTCATCTTAGTCACACTTCTTATTTAACGATATTATTATTCCAAGCATTAATTTTTGCTCATTGATTATTATTCATTGGTGTGTTGAAGCAATTGAGCATGACGTATTAGATGTTTGAACAAGAGCACGTTTTTGACTACAGGTGACTCAACGGTCATTTGATGATTTTATTGAGCTTATTCAAAGTTTTATTGTCAATTTTTATTTCAATTTATTCTCTTCACTATTCACAATCTTGAATTTTTAAATTGTAACTACGATATGATACCACTAGTAGTGAATGGCGGTTCATTGTTTTTGAGGTTATTGGAATGAAACGTTTATTATCATTATGAATACAACTAGCGTACAATTTGTCTGGGTTCTATTTGAAATCAAGATTAAAAGATGTGTCAGTAAGCACCAGTTTGTACAGAATTGAACTTTATCCTGAGTTTTATTAGGCTACATGAAGGCTGATGAGATGAGTTACATGAAAAAATCGGCCGGCCGGTAACTAACTTATAAATTTTAAGTCACCAGTATCACAGAAAAAAGGCTATCAATGAATTCATCACCTGTCGTTTCTCTTTCAAATTAGTCCTATTGGACTTAAAGTTCACCTACTTTCAATTTTTACCTGAATTTCGAGAAGTAACGGCGGCTAACTTATGTTTCAGTCCTGTGTAGTCTGTCCAACTCCATGCAGACCATAAAATGAGTAAGATGGGAAAATGACTCCAGCTCAATCAATAGTATTGGTTCAAAAAAAATATAGGCTTTTTAGTTTCAAATTTTAGATTGAAATACTTCCTACAATTTGAGACCAAATTTGTCATCTTTAAACAAATATTATCCGAGCTGGAGTCATTTTCTCATCTTTCCATAATAGGCTATCTTCTTTGCTTGGATAGTCTATAATTTAACTGGGGAGCACTTTTTTCTTGATATTATTATGTAATAATCCATCTTAATCAAGTTTTACGGCGGTTTTTGTTTTTTTTTGTATTCGAAATAGGTCTTCCCAGACAGAGGACTTCAGCCGAAGTAACTTAAAATGTTTACCGAGTTTGAATAACTTGATTACATTTTACATAGTGAGGATAATAGCAATGGATCTGGATTAGGCCTACTTTTACAATTCAAAATATTATTAATCATAGCCTAGTGTTGCTACATCCACTTTATAATAGGATATTATTCATCCTGTATTTATCATCACTATAATATTGTTTATTTTGCTTTCCAGGATGCACACAACGTTTGCTTGAATTATGATGAGAATATTTCACTTTTCGCCGTCTATGATGGTCATGGCGGTCAAGAAGTTGCACAGTATTGTGAGAAGAACTTACCGGATTTCATAAAAAATACTGATGCATACAAGAAGCAAGACTATGAGACAGCTCTTATCGATGGATTTCTTGGATTCGATGCAACTATTATCACGCCCGAAGTAATCAAGGTTCTTGAACAGATGTCTGGTCGCAAACTCGAAGGTAAGATAAGACTAACTTGATTATTTCTTATACTAAGTTATCAGAATGTAATGTCCGTCAGATTGTCGATTTTATTGAACCTAAACTATTAAGCAATACAAAATGCTTAGCGTTATTGAAATTGTTATTAATTGATTATTTAGACTGCTCTTGAACGGTTGAACCAAATGAGGCGAGGTGGAACCCACTGGTAGAAGTTACCCTACAAATGTAAACTCACCATTATATTCAATTTTTTTCATATAAAACATGGCTTTACTAGGTATGTTATTATTGGGATGATAGTCCGAACTGAGATGAATGATACTGTGAGTTATTTTGGCTCTGTACATTGTGGAAGATTTTCATCTGCTACAGTTTGCTAGAGTATGGTGAATGGACTAATAACAATATCTTCATTTTGTTGTGTTTAACTTTTTTCTGCAATAACTTATATAAAAATAATAATCAATATTAATTAATTTACAATAATTTTGAATTCAACCAGCAATTAAGATATAAAGTATTATTGAGTCTTCTAGCTACTGTAAGCCTATTCAAGTATTGATTTCAGAAATTAATTTACTGATCAATTCCTTTTCCAGGATCTGACGTCGAAGATGAGAGTGAAGAAAATGTGAAAGATCTTTTCTTGGAAGCTAAAATGCCGTTGGATCAACTAGTCGCCAAATACCGACAAGAAGGAGCAAAGATCAAATTTGATTCACCCGCTCTAAAACCAAGAAAGCAAGATGGGGCTGGTCCTTCAACTTCCAAAAGTGGTTAGTTTTATTTCATCTCCGTAAAGTAAAATACTTAATTCTAAACTCTAAAGTAATGTTCCTCTAGAATTTTCTTCTTAGTATCCTATTTTATTCAAGTAAGTTCATGCACAATGTTTAGATTTCTTACTATTTAGATTCGATTATAATATTTACTAGTTTTCAATGATTCTAGCCTTCAAAGATTTTGGAAATGTTTATTAGAAAATAGAAAACATTGAATGCAAACAAAAAGATGTCAAACCACTAGTGATGTAAAATACCCGGGTATATTGGGTATTTATTGAATCATTGATGTTTATACCCCTGAATATGTTATTAATGGCATTGATGATATATTGGCATAGTAATAGTATTGTTATAATATTATAAAAACTTATTTGCTATTTTTCAATGACTATATAGTTTTTTAAGTATTACTTGAAGTTTTGAATGAATAGGATTCTTCATGAAAAAAACTGGGTAAATAAGACTAATAAACTTTGCAGGAGTTTATGCATATATTTCTACTCTAAACTATAGGCTACTAAATAAAAATGATAAATTAGAAGAAAATTAAAACCAATAGTTACAAACTTGAAAATTTCGCGAAGCATATTAAAGCTATTTAAAAACAAAAATAAGAAATTAACTCTTAGAAAATGTTTTTGAGAATTTTTTATGTCAAGGAAAACCTATAAAAGTTCTATGCATATTTTTATGTATCTACTTTAAATTGTAATAAATCTGTAATTTTAATTGAATCGTGAATTGAAATTCTGTAGATGGAAACAAATGATATTGAAATAATTTTTAAGGCTAAAAAGGGCATAAAAATGGATCAAACTCAAACATTCAACTTGAATTAAAATTAATTCATTGGGAAATTTATTTTATTAATATTCTAAAAATGAGAGGCCTATTGCCATTGATTGGGATAGAGCACGTGTAGTTTTAGATTGTAAGAAATGTTTTTCAGGTGTACTGGATGTAGGCTTTTCATGAAAAAAATTCCTGACTAATATCCTTGCGTTAAAATTTCGCTAAATATTTTCCTGATGAAGTAGGTCTTTTCTATTCTCTTGGAAATATTTAGCCTAAATAATCCAAGCAAAAAAGAAATTCTGGCAAGATGAGAAAATCACTCCAGCTCCAGAAATATTAGTTTAAAAATTATAAATTTGGTCTCAAATTGTAGGAAACATTCTGATCTACAATTTGAGACCAAATGTATAATCTTTCAACTGATATTTCTGGAGCTGGAGTCATTTTCTCATCTTGCCAGAATGTCTTCTTTGCTTATACAGACTATACGGTACCATAAAAGAAATCTCAATAAACACTGAGTAAATAATCGGTTTTATGTTTTTGCAATCACATAAAGAACGTGTAATTTTGTCCATAAATTGTGGCGCTATCTGCTCCAAAAGATTGATTAAAATTACTCCAAATCCAGATTAAAAAACTCCAAAAGAAATTAAATTGTTCTTATAGGGGATGATTTTGCCGTTCGGCAGTTGGCCGTCCACTACTATCCACCCTTAATCAGATTCGCTCGTATCAGTGGCATAATGTAATGCTTTCTCAACGAAATCGTCAATGAAATCATGACAGCACCACAATAGAAAAATAGTGAACATGCTTCTACTGTTATTTCGTTTTATTATGATTTTTCCCTAGAAAATGGATTGCAAGTGAAAAGTGGTACTAGGACAAATTCTCTCTCTCTCTTTGAACGCTAAATAATAGTTATTATTAAAAAAAAATTCTTGTCATTTTCAATGAGATTTAACAACACAGAAACAAATGAAATCATAAATAACCAGTACCCGGGTATTTATGTCAATGATGCTCGGAAGTTAAATGCTATTTGTCACTATAAAAAACATTTTTGTTTGCATTTTGTCATCATTTTCACTATGATTGAAGGCGTTTGAATGCAAAAGGACAACTAAATCTTTTCTAAATTCATTAAAAATGATAAATACCCAGTTCTTGGGTATTCACCCGGGCCTCGGGTAAAAACCAAATTTATATTTACCTACCCACTAGGTATTTACCCGACCCACATCACTACAAACCACTGATTTATTAAAAAATCGAGATACCGGTTTCGGCTGATACACCTCTATCAATCTCTGTTAAACTGATATCTCGATTTTTTAATATAGTCAACATCTTATATTTTCATTCAATATGGATAACTACCACAATATCATCTCCATAACTACTCAACAAGGAAAATAGAAAATACTCTTTCATACATTTGCTTGAAATTCCTCTCGAGAATATTGCCTTCAACATCCTCAACACTTGGCCTAAACACCTTTTAGTATTTTTGCCTTTCATCTCACCAGTTTGTTTTGATATCCCTAAAATGATCAATGCAGTTGGAGAAGTGACGAACTCTAATTTAATGCTCAGCAGGTGTGTTCTTCAGTCCTCATTCCTATTCCATTTGACTTGGAAAAATGTTGAAGGAACCTTGGTTTTACAAATCCGTGTACAAAGTTATTTCTCATAATCGATTCTAGTTTTATCTAGATAGAGTTTGTGCTTCTGTATTGAAATATAATTATTTATTTATTCAGAGAGACAAAGAGGAATCAATGATGATAGGGAAAGAAATAACAGGTACAGGCCCTTCATTATCCTGATTCCAATTTTGATGAAACAATCAGTCCAGAAAAGTTATGTTTCTTGAAATCTTATATTTGTTGCCGAAATAATTATAATGATGGCCGTGTTCTTCAATTTAATAAGCCCATATTGGCATGTATGAATTTTTGCCTTGAGTAATTGAAATCTTTTCATTTGCCTTTCTTTTCATGTGAACAGACGACAGTGCCATCTCAAGCTCCAGCTCACAGGCGGGCTGTTCGAAATCGGAGCCAAGCACATCGACCAGCTCCAGCTCCGATCTTACCAATGGCGAGGTGCTTGTCAACGGAGACGGCAAACACGACGACGATTCTGCTGACAAAGCTGAAAACGGTAGCAGCAAATCGCCTGCTAAGAAAGAGCCGGAAGCTAGCAGCTCCGGAAGTTCGTCCAAATCCGGTCCTGGAAGTTCGTCGAAAGTCGAGGCAGCGAGCTCGTCAAAAGTTGAGGCACCAAGTTCGTCGAAGTCTGCCGAGGCAGATAGCTCTGGCGAGCCATCGAAGGCAGCCAAGGCGGAGGTGAGCATTTTACTATTTTTATGATTCGACATGTATCTAGGATTCCAATTTTCCAGATGTTCCACAGAGAATTGGAAAATAAAAAATATCACGTAAAAAGCTTGATCAATGAAAATTGTGAAAAAATACAAAAATAAATTATATTAATGAGTGCTATTACAGTCAAATAATAATGAATACTGTTGTGATATTGGAAGAATGTAATGCCATAAATCAGAGTCAAATATTCGAGAAACTAGCGCTCTCGTTGAGAAAAAAGTACGCGGTTACGATTATGAAAATGAAACTGAATCTATTTCTCTGCCAAACAACTAGGACATATTAAAAATATTGTTTCCTAACCATTGGCGGATTTAGGGGGGGGCATGGGGGGCAGTGCCCCCCCAGATCGTCCCAGAAAGAAAAAGAAAAAAGAGAGAAAAAAAGAAAGGGGAGAAAAGAAAAAAGAAAAAATACATTTATATAAAAAATACGTCTCAAAACTGCTAACATAAAAAACCCCAATTAACTTGGGGTAGCAGTATTTCGCTAAGATTCGACCTTTTCAGTGTCTGGTCCACTAGATCGGGGGTAGTGGCACAGTGCCCCCCTAGATCGTCCCAGAAAAAATTAAGAAATGAAATGAAATAAATGAAAAAAAATTATATAAGAGAAACTACGTCTCAAAACTGCTGCTAACATCAAAAACCCCAATTAACTCGGGGTAGCAGTATTTCGCTAAGATTTGACCATTTCAGTGTCTAGTGGACCAATTTTTTTCAAATTTCTATCTGAATTTTTTTTATTTTATACTAGCCGGCACGCTCGCTTCGCTCGCCTTCTCTGCCTCACCAGGGGGCTCCGCCCCCTGGACCCCCGACAGTATGACGAGCAGTGTGAGTCAAAGAGTCTCGCTTCGCTTGCCTGCAAATTTCATTCAAAAGGATTTTCTTCGACCATCATATCACTTGATAGGGATACTTTAAGAAATTGTTCTGAATCAGTTGTTCTATTAGGCCTACGTAAGCTCAACCTAGGTATATGATTTGAACGTATTTAGTTCATTAGTTTCCGTGAAATAAACAGAAAAGCAGATTCCAAACAATCAAAAACCTTATAACTGGCGTAACCTCAGAAGGAATTAGAAATTTATTAAGCACAGCATTTCTAGACCTAATCTAGAAGTATTCCGCTAAGATTCGACCGTTTCAGTGTCTAGTGGACCAATTTTTTTCAAATTTCTATCTAAAAGTTATTTATTTTATACTAGCCGGCAGGCTCGCTTCGCTCGCCTTCTCCGCCTAGCCTCCTCCGCCTTCTCTTGATGTTTACCAAATTTCAATATTTTCTGTCAATCGGTTCTCGAAAAATCCAAGGAAAACTCCGAAAAATAGTTAAAAGCTAATATTGAGCATAACCTTGGGAAGTATATCGGTCATAGTTTGAAAATTGATTCAATATCTCCTAAATTAGTTCATCTATAATCTTGCTGAACCATTGAATTTACAGTAAGGATTGGTTGTATGAACGCGGAAGATATGCAACCCGCAATACATCTACAATTTCGAAAAACCTGATTACTGGCGTAATCTTGAACGGATTTCAAAAATATTTCAACATAACATTTCTAGACCTTAGGCGAACCTCTCCACAAAATTTCAACATTTTCTGCCGATTGGTTCTCGAAAATTTTGAGAAAACGCAGAGAAACTATAGAAAAAAGCAAATATTGGGCGTATCCTTGAAAAGTTTCAAAAATCCGTTCTTAGCGCGCGTCTAAACGTTCAACTGAGCATGCCTGCCAAATTTGAACGCATTCGATTTAGTGGATTTTTAGTTCTGGAGATGAATGAATCAGTCAGTCAGTCAGTGCCATTTCGCTTTTATAGATAACTTATAGATGTTTGAATTTTTGCGCTTGCAACCATCAAGTTAGTACACCTTATTTGTCCAAAGGCGCGCTGCCATTTCTTGGCTCATGCTTTCACAGTTGCTAAGATAAAATCCTTCAAGAAAGTGATCTAGCCTATTTAATTCATTTGGGTCAATTTGTTGATTTGTTTTCCATATTCTGGAGTATAAATATTTCTCAATCTTATTAGCGGATCTAATATTGCAATTCAAGCTCAACGTTTCAACGTAATTCAATGCAATGACTTGTTCGATTTCTCTCAATTCAACTAACTTTATTCAAGCTTCTTAATATACTAAATATTACCATATTTGTGAATTACGACAATTTTAGAGAAAAAAATTAAAACCATCACTAATATATAAGAAATGTGCACAATATTTTAATAAAAATTGTATAAGAAATTCCAATGTATATGTTTGATTTTCATTTGTATAATTTTAACAATATTATGCTAAAATATGAAATAATATGTTCTATCACAATGCAAATAAGAAATTTCTTGCAACAATTGAATTAAATCGTTGAAATGTAATGCTATTTCCATTTTTTGTACAATTCTTAAATTAGCTTTTAAGATATCAATGAATTTCAAAGTTTATTCAACCTGTCAACATTGTTTTTATTTATGTTGGACATCAAGAATGTGCTTGAAACTGTGTATATTGTGCAGAAAATTCCAAAAAAGTAGGTAATTATTTTCTATTTTGAATTACAAGGATGCGTTTAAGGCGGCGTCTAAGGTAATTGTTGAAGTTATAAAAAATCCGATAATGTATTAGCTTTCCAATGATGTATGGGAAAAGTTTGTGAAATATTTTATTTTTACAATAAATTGAAAAAAAGAGAAAAAGTTGATTTATTAACCGCCATAGTATTTATTTTGGACGTCAGGGATTTGTTCAAAAGTCCGTTTTTCCAACTTCCAAAATTTTCCGGGGGGGCCCCGGACCCCCCTCCTCCTGGGTACCCTCCTACCCCCCAGACCCCCCGGGTGCCCCCCCAAGCAATATCTTCTAACTCCGCCCATGTTCCTAACTAATTGTGGCATTTCGAATTCATTACATAGCGGAATTCGATACAACAATAATATTCTTCAATAGTAACAAAAATAGGTATGTTTTCATTCTTATCAATTTTGGGCGCTAGAGTTTGATGCTGTCGATAAATAGTGATATCATAATTTGTGAACCAAAATTTCAAGACAATCAGCCCACCTGGTACTCTGAACGCAGAGTTGATTGGCTGATTGTATTTATATAAATGATATCGTTGTGTTTGTAGGTAAGCAGCAGCAGCAATGGAGAGGTGGAGGAGAACTCTAAGCCGGCAAAACGCAGTGCGAGTCTCACACGTAAACTGCTGATGAACGAAGATGAAAGTGACAGCGACAGCGAAGATGTCGACTTCGAAGGTGAAAGGCCCAGGTCAGTACTATTAAATACATTCTTGAAAAATATAAGGAAGATGTCACCACCAATTTTTTTTTCCTATTCAGTTCTCTTCATCTCGATTCTCCTCTACTTTGTATGTTACCGAACCATAACTCCTCTATAATGGGGTGCTTACGCGCACAGGCGTAAAGCTTAAAAAACTAAGCTATATATTTTCCCTCCAGGAAAAAATTTTGAAACAACAATTTTTTATGTCCGGTTTTTACTTTTAATGCTAATTTAATTTTTGTCAGTCACTAATGCTATAATGTTTAATAACTTTGAATTTAATTACAACATAATATTGTTAGAAGTTGATTCAGAATTATTGGTGGACGCTGATGCATGAATTACCGTCCGTGGATTCTTATAAGCGGCGCGAGGTGCTACTATCTTTGCCATTGCCAAATGCGTCACCCAAAACATCAGCAGCGCCGATGCACTGATAGTCTTAAAAATATGCAGTCAATGTTTTTAGAATGGCACGTATTATGCAAGGTAAGTAAATCTACCAGGTAGGCCAGCGTCCATAAGAGCCCAGCAGTCTACTTTTTTCCTGCCGGATGACGTTACTAGTTTTATTTTTTACATTATGCTTTATACCTATATTTATGATTCGACATGTATCTAGGATTCCAATTTTCCAGCTGTTCCACAGAGAATTGAAACATAAAAAAATACCACGTAAAAAGCTCAATATCAATGAAAATGATTGTGAAAATATTTAAAAATGATGAATTAATTTATTGAGTATTATTAAGCCGCGTATCGACAGTCCGAGGCATGTGCTACGAATGCCTCGCTGTACAGTCTGTTGACACAAAAAAAGAGTACTACTACTAGTCTACTATCTACCGCGATCGACAGTCCGAGGCATGTGCCACACATGCCTCGGACTGTCGATACCGGGTTTGCTAGCAGCGAGGCAAACGCTGCACACAATTCGCAGCGAGCAGTGCCTGTTGCCTCGCAACGCACAACGAACAATTCTACAAACTAACCTCAAAATTGTACCACATTCCATGTATTTTTGTGATTAAAAATCATCTATTTGGGATATGCTCATTATTTGGGTGCAGAAGATTCTAATAGGCAATAATAAGCATTGCCTTGAATTTTTATCTACTAATTGAGCAAAAACAAACCTCCAAAGTCTAAATTATCAATTTTCAGAGCTTAGTTGCTTTGTCTCCCGCTTGATGGCGCTAGTCAATTTGTTTGCGTGCTCGCATTTTTGGTTACAAAAAATGCAGATTTTTTATTATAATTATATACTATACTATAATCATAATTATTTTTGATTATTGCAGATTATATTCACACATATGCCTCAGCCATGAGTTTATACTTTTTTTGCGTCACCAGACTGTACTGCGAGGCATTCGTGGCACATGCCTCGCGGTACAGTCTGTTGACGCAAAAATAGTATGAGCTCATGGCTGAGGCATATGTGTGTTCTGCAATTTTTGTAAGACCGTTATTACACGATAATAGTTCTATGAGCATATCTAATCATATGGAAAGATATGAAAATACCAAATCATATTTTCATATGATCATATCATAGAACTATTATCGTGTAATACCGGCCTAACCAAAAATGCGAGCACGCAAACGAATTGACAAATTGACTAGCGCCATCAAGCGGGAGACAAAGCAACTAAGCTCTGACAATTGATGATTTCGACTATCACAAAAATGCATAGGAATGGGGTACAATTTTGAGGTTAGTTTGTAGAATTGTTCGTTATGCGTTGCGAGGCAAAAGGCACTGCTCGCTGCGAATTGTGTGCAGCGTTTGCCTCGCTGCTAGCAAACCCGGTATCGACAGTCCGAGGCATGTGCCACACATGCCTCCGATTGTCGATACGCGGTAGATAGTATACTAGTAGTAGTACTCTTTTTTAGTGTCAACAGACTGTACCGCGAGGCATTCGTAGCACATGCCTCGGACTGTCGATACGCGGCTTAATGATGAATAATGTTGTGATATTAGAACAATATAATGCTATTGTTGTCATAAATTGGGGCCAAAGATTCGAGAAGTTGGCGCTCTCGTTGAGAAAAAAATAAGCTTTGGTGGGTTCAAACTATGCGATTACAATTATAAAAATGAAAATAATCATATTTCACTACAAAACAACTAGGACAACTCAAAAATATTGTTTCCTTGTTAATTGTGATGTTCTCAACTCATCAGAATTCATTACAATAATACTATTCTTCAACACTAACGAAAATAGGTTATGTTTACATTTTCATCAGCTGTGCTTTTCGTTTTGGGCGCTAGAGTGCGACACTGTAGAAAAATAGTGACGTCAGATTTGTGAACCATAATTTCCAGGCAAATATCCCACCTGGTAAGATTTACTAGCCTTGCGTATTATGGGCCATGCCTGGTCCAAAAACGCTTTGTGATTTTTTTTATTAATTCTTTAAAATTATTGTGTTATTAGTTTTATAAAGAGCAAGTCTCTGTTTTCAAGAAATCAATGTTTTTACTATCAAATTTTATTGCAAGGGATTGCTTATTCTCCTAAACTTTACAAATGATCTGTATTTTTCCCAGCGATGATGAAGACGATGATGATGAAGGAGATTCAGTTGCGGTTGAAATGGGTGACGACGACGACGATGAAGATGATGATGATGAGGATGATGAAGATGAAGAAGAGGATGAGGATGATGATGATGGCGAAGAAGACTGTAGACTTTCTCTCCTCCCAGAAGAGGTGAGTTATTTCTTCATAATTTTATCTATCAAGACTAGTCTGTTTTCACTTGGATATTTTTACAATTTTTATGTTGATGTGAGCTCTTGACTTTAGTGTGTATAACTATTACTTATTATTCCAACAATTTTTATTCCTTGGTACACTTTGTTTATTGTATTGTTTGTCAAAATAGTTTGGAATTTTTTAACACGTCAATTAATGTTGAAATAACAACCATGAACTCTTTATAACTCTCTTGATAACATGGAATATTTGTTATTAATCTAGAACATGAATTTATTTGTTGCCTTGTAGCACAGTTATTCAACATTGGCATCTGGATCTTGTCCTGTGTGATTAGCTCTACTGTCTCAGATGTCTTCATAACTAACAATAACAATACTGCCGTTTTGATCAAAAGGGCAGTACTGTATGTTCAAATTTTCATATTATCAAATGTCATTTTTTCTCAGTCGAGGAATCTAATAAGCTAGGTATACAATCCGTGTCTTCAATCGTTATCGAAACTTGACTATGAGCAAGTTTAACAACTGGTATCTACCTAAATCAGCATGAAAAAAACTCAGTGTAATAGCATATAGTGCTCTTGTTCTTGGGCAGAATCGCTATATCTACCGTATCTAGGTCAGTATTAGAGCAAGTAGTGCAAGCAGTATCTAAAATGAGCAATAGATCAGTGTGTTTGCATTGTCATATACTTCCCCTCATTATAATATGTCATTCACTGTTCTCTTGATTAACATCAATATTTATTAGAATGCAATATCCGCATTATTTTGTGAAATTTTTTCACATAAATCAATTCCATGTGGCAAAAAGTACAATAATCCACTTATTTTGTATTATTTTCAAAGATTTTAGGATCAATGATCAATGACGACACCCCTCATTTCTTTTGTTTTTGAAAACTTGAAGCCAAATATACTCAAAACTTGTTTTTTGCATTTACTCTTCTGCTTAACGCTGTAGAATAACTAAGTAGATTTTTTAGTATTTTCAGTAGATTTTTTTCAAGTATTTTTCCATAACTAATTAATTTTATCTCCCTACAATCATATATATCTGTGAAGATTTCAAAAAACATAACCTTTCCTGAAATGAATCTTCTAACAAAATTGGGATGGAGATAGTGAAGAGCCTGTGTCTGTTTTCTCTTTCCATATCATTATCATGATTGTCTGTTTATCTCTCTGAATAGATAAATGAATTAATTATTATTCTCCCCTATATATTTATGAAATTTCTGTTTTTTTTATTATTGCATTTTTTGTTCACCATTTATTATTATTTTCACCAAGGCGATTTTAAGCTGTTCTGCTGCACAAAAATATGCAACAAGACACCTATACAATATTGTAAACTCATTGTATTTTGTATTTTTGTTGTTGAATAAATAAATAAATTTCAACGTAACTAAATAATTATTAAATTTCTGTAATTATTACTAATAATTATTGTGTGTTTTTTGTTTAGCCGGGTATGGACAGCGGCTGTACAGCAGTGGTTGCGTTGTTGGCCGGTAACAATTTGTTTGTGGCGAACGCGGGTGACTCGCGCTGCATTGTGTGCAGGAACGGCACGGCTGTCGAGATGAGCATCGACCACAAGCCGGAAGATAAGCCCGAGATGGACAGGATTTTGGCTGCGGGTGGAACCGTCAAGGAGGGCCGTGTCAATAAGGGACTCAATCTGTCCAGGGCTATAGGTGAGTTTTATTAACTTCTTAGGTCTAATGTACAAAAGCCCTATTTTTTCATTCTTCGACAAGCCAAAAGCAGACTTTGAATTGAATCTTGATGAAAATGTTGCCTACAGCCTGTATAGTACAGTTGGGCCAAAATTTATTGGCTTCTTGGCACCAGACAGCTGAGTGTTATCATTGAAAACATTGACTGCTCTAATGTGATATTAGTTGCCTAGCATAAAACTGAAAGCTAGTTGAACTGAAATAAAAGCGCTCATTCATCCACTGTGGGAATACTAATGGATTGTCATTAGTCAAAAAGTTATTTACGACTCAAACTCTTGAGTTAAAGACTTCCCATAAATCGTCAAGTAATGTTAACTGATTAGTTAACAAAGGGTTCAAACCCAGGTCAGACCAGGAATTTTTCTCAGGCCACTCTCCCGTGTTTCGGATGGACACGTTAAGCCGTCGGTCCCGGCTGCCTAAAAACAGTCGTTAAGTCATGTCAGAGGCCCTGAAATTGATCAGGAGCGACCTGAAAACTCTGACACCAGACCTGAGCCAGCCAGGTCACACGAATATTATTATTATTATTAACTGATTAGTTTTCAATAATACTACTCACTCACTTCACCTTATACCAAATAATATTGTACTTTATGTAAGACAACTAAATACTGTATGCTGAATTGGATTCATTTTTTTCTATCATATTAGAGGGTAAATAATGATTTATTTAATTTAATAATTATTATTTATTTAGGTGACTTTACCTATAAGAAGAATGAGGCTCTTCCTCCTACAGAGCAAATGATAATCGCATTGCCCGACGTAAAGAAACTAGAAATCGATGCAAAACAAGACGAATTCATGGTTCTCGCCTGCGATGGCATCTGGAACTCGATGACTAGTCAGGAGGTGGTGGACTTCGTCAAACCAAAGCTGGAGGAAGGCGTTACCATATCGAAAATTTGTGAGCAGGTATGTTATCAGAGTATTCAATTCAATTTGTTCAGTTAAATAACTACACTAAAATAGTGATTTAATAAACTTGAGCAGAAAACACTTTTGTACTTATGTATCAAAATATTGAAGCTACTAAATTATTTAAATATTATTTTTATAACTGAATGTATATCTTCTTTTTCTTCTCCCTTTCTGTCATTAGGCTACAGCGTGTAAGTGTCTCAATATATATTTTTATTATTTTGAATTACTATTTTATTGGATCAAACTAGTACCTTACTTGTGTGAAATGAAAATGTAATTACGAGTAGGCCTATGTTAGTAATAAAATGTAATTATAAAAATACAAACAACTAGCCTTATCTAACTAAATTCGGTTTCGAGTGAGAAGTTTTGACAGTCCCGACACCGGCTTCGTTGTTTACTGGTTTATGGTATGTAAATTGTTGTAACCATTTGTTCGTGACTAAGGTAGCCACCCCATATTTACATGCTCACTCAAGCAAATAGTTTATTCATTTTGTTACAAGCGATCGTGAATTGGGTATAGAATGAAACGTTTATCAAATCGTCGGAAGCTATGGCTCATCTCCAATAATATTACAAGAGATTGCCATTTTCATACATGTATATATTTCATGCTGTATGGAATTTTAAGATTGCAATAGGACAATACACACAAAAATATTCTGATAGTGTGATCATAATCGAATCAGCTATTGATGCGTTTGAAGATCGCCAAATATTTGACCGAAGTTAGTCCAACGGTGGACCACCGTTATTTTCACTGTCTTCTGCATCTTATCATTTTCCTTATCGTTTTCCAGATGTTCGATCACTGCTTGGCCCCCAATACGCTCGGTGACGGTACGGGCTGCGACAACATGACATGTATTATAGTGAAGTTCAAAGACGCAAAACCGAATTCAGTGAACAGTCAAGAGCCAGCGAAACGCGCTGCTTCTCCCGATAAGGAAGAGGGAGACCGAGCCAAGAGACAAAAGGTGGAAGAGGAGCCTGCTGCCACTGCCGAAGCAGCCAGTGCTTAATCGCATCCAGAGCTTTGCGAAAATACGTCCAAAGCTTGTGTTCTACTCAGAACCAAGGGCTGAGTCGGTGATTCAATTATTATCCTAAACTTATGTACCTGTGTACTCATGTTAATAATTATTATAGCTTGACGATGAAACGGTCAAGACATTTTTCAAGCGTGTACATTTTGATGGCTGAATTTTCACAGCCGATTTGCAGCAACTGGCATTATTTTAGTTATAAAACGTAACAACTAACTGTACAGTATTAGCTATAGTTGTAAATCAAGGATACGTTAAGAGCATTGTGATGGAAATAGCTGTTGTCCTCTCATTAGAATCTACTGCTTTTTGATTTTGTTGATATGTTATAATCAGTAAACTTTTTTACAACCATTTTTATTTGTGAGCAATTTAACTTAACAGAATTAGCATGGCCTGTGAGATGCACTGAAGGCAATGCAAATCTGTCGAGTTATACATACTATTGTCAGAATAATAGTTAATATTACTCGATTGAATGAGCTTCACATATGTTATATTCACTTAGTTTTCTTCATTTTCATATTATATTACCTTGAGTTACATAAAATCCTCGTTCATTATGCATTTAAATGAGCTTGTCAAAAACATTTCGCTTGAAATATTTGAATAAATTTTCTTAATTCATCTGTTGTGGTTTTATACCAAAATTATTCTGTTCACAAGTAGTTCATTAGTTGGAAGATTCCTTTTACAAAATTTAATTTTACAGCAGTGCCAAATGAATGATCCTTGAATAATTGTTTTTTATTGTGCTCATCCACTTGTAACAACTCAACAATCAGTTCTGTCATGATCAACATACCCAGGTGAAATTAGATTAGTGTAAGATTATTTGAATTATTTTTGTAAAAAGTAGTATTTTTGCATTAATCTTGTTGAAGAATATTGTAATTAAACTGAGTTCTCTGATATTTCTACGGTTATGCCAAAAATAATTTCTGCTATAAAATCCTGGACTTTTTTGTATTGTGCTTATTCTATTCTCGAATTCGCCAATCATGTAAAATTATTCCATGTAAAAAATTTATTGTTCGATAATGCTGATTTCTCTGAATGATGAACTTTTTTGAAGCTAATGATCTTGATTTTGAAAAGCCGTCAGGTTTTGTATTTATGTTTAATTAAATGTAAGTGTTACAATGATGTGAAGTTGGTTGTAAGAGAGTTGGATGTATGTGTAAAATTGACCAAGTGAAAAATGTAGAATGAAAGCTTAAAATATTGTCTTAATTGTCAGAACTGGAATATTTAAAGAGAAAGTTTCAAAAATACGAACTGTGCCTTCCAATTTTCAAGAATATTATATTTTGATGATAAAAATTCGAATGGTAAATTGTCTATTTTTCATTTTTTAATATTTAACTACTCTAAAAATAGATTGATACTTGATATTTTAAGAGTTGATGTGAAAGGAGATCCAAGGATGTAAGATTTTTAAGTAAAATAGATCACCTCATTTTCTGGTTAGTTATCAATAATGTTCTCTTTGATATTTCCTTTATCTTAGGGTTACTTTTTTAATTCAAATAAAAATCGCAGTACCCTTTTAAATTACTTTTTATTTTTATGCATAATAAAAAGGAATTGAAAAGGGGATTCTAATACTGCGATTGAAATATTGATTAATAAGCGAATAAACAATTGAAAATTATTGCGATTTCTATTTGAGTTGAAAAACTGTTCTTTTTTATGTTGAACACTGCTAATCTCAATTGCGTGCAGTATTCAGAATATAGCTAAGCTATAACGAACGTGGATTATGGTATTTTAAGGACATCCGTTTACTTCATTTAATTACTTAACATTCCAGTTTGTGTTGAATAAATAATTTTGAATACTTCTCATCATACTTATTATTTCCATTTTTTTTTTAATTATTGGTTCTACAACAATTGAATTATCTTATTTAATGTGACATTGACTGAAAATCATTACATGGTAGCTGTCTGATGAAAAAATTAATATTTCGAATACTTGATTCTTTTTTTTATTGTCGTTTTTCATGTAATATCTATTCATTTTGAAGTAAAATGATGTGATTAATTTTTGTTTTATAATAACATTGTGATACTGAAGAACCTCTATCATTTTAAAGTCATGTCGTTATTAATGTTTTTTTTGTTCTGATTGATCAGAACAAAGAATCATTATAAAAACCCTCAAATCAATTTCAACAATTGAATTTATACTTCTGTACCTACTGGTAAAAATGTATGGTGTATAAAATACCTTCCATACATGCGTAATTCTTAATTCGTTAAAATCACCATAGATTTAAATAAATTTGTGTGCACTTGTTAGAAGACGCATTAATAAATTTCAATTGAACAATTTATATTTTTATTGAAACTAAATACAGTACCATGTTATGAATAATGATTGCATTAAAATTATGTTGAAATTTGAACTTTGAACATTATCCTCATGTACTTACCTATTCTTTTATTTTGCACCAGGACTAACAGAGTAAGATAAAATATGAATAGCTGGGTGAATAAAAATTGATTGATTCAAATAATGTTATTTATTTGAACATGATTTTTTATAAAGTATTCCGTGCAAAAATATGTTTGAGATCGTGATGTGTAAAGCAGTCTTTGGTGGCAAGGCATTCAATAATAAAGTTGATGTAAATGGAATGACTAGAGTTTTAGAAACAAAATTAATTGAATTCAATTTCAACGATGCAACAGCAAATGGTCGATCACATCTTGTTGTTCTGCTTCAGTTCTAATGAGAGACTGGTGTTGAACCCTTAATCGCTCCAATTCAGTGGACTTTTCCATTATAAGAGCCTGAAATCACAACAAAACAATTCATTAGAGAAATTAATTGTTGAAACTAAGAGAGTATTCGGGAAGAGTTGAGTTACCAGTAATGAAAATTTGACCTGGTATGACCCGTACACGTTAATTTATGAGCTTTACCAGCACTCTGTACATATAAACCGGAAAGTGCCATCAAACCTTATGGATAACCTGAACGTGGAATCGAGCAAAACATTCCTTCAAAATGGCAGCTGTTCAAAGTTCAATGCTGCCAGCAGTCGAAATGAAAATATTCCCACTCTAACCAACTGTCTCTCATCACATCTCACCAGTCACCAGCAGGTACCTATGTTGGCAGAAGTGATTTTACAATAAACGTTTCAGATCTGCGTATTTGTAACGTAGGTACTCTCGCTTCAATCGGCCATTTTAAAGGAATGTCTTCTTTGCTCGACAAGAATATAATGTTGATGCACATTTAGGTAAACGATATGACAATGGCTGATTCGAACCCGTAACTGGTTCCATACAATAAATATGGAATGACAGAGAGCCTTTCTTAACATTGAACTGATGTAACTTATAGTCTGTTCAAGCAAAGAAGAGCCTCTTTCAAGTTGGGAAAATGACTCCAGCTCGGTCAATATTGGTTCAAAAAATATTGATTTGGTCTCAAATTGTAGATCAGAATGTTTCCTAAGATTGAGATCAAATCAATAATTTTTGAACCAATATTGACCAAGCTGGAGTCATTTTCTCATCTTGCCAGAGGGTCTTCTTTGCTTGGACAGGCTATATCACATTAGTTTTATTCTAATGGGCTAGTAAGCTCCAAATTAGTTGAAGCATAGACTAACTAGAATAGTATATCTACGGTTCAAGCAAATTTCAACTGATCGTAGGTTTAATTTAGTTTGAAACTCTGGATCCATGGTTCAATCATAACTCAGGCTTGTAGCACTAAAAATATGGATGACTGGAAATGATCTCAAGCCACTGTGGGCATCCCAATAGTTATTTGTGTAACTAGTGCCTAAAGTGGTAGATTGCTGCATCGAGTGAAACAGTTTTTTTCACGAGCCAAAGGCGAGTGAAAAAAGTTTCTTGAGTGCAGCAAGTACACTTTAAGCTCGAGTTACATATTACATTTTTCCTACAGTTACCATCAAATGTGAAAAAATTAGAAGGATGTTCATTTAGAGACCTATACATATAAATTGGGGGTTGTAGGATCACCAAGAAGGGTAATTATATTATATGATCTCACTCAACTGATTATAATACACTATGTACAAATGGACTGATAAAATAAACTGATAGAATGGACTGATGAGATGAACTGGAAAAATGAACTAATAAGATGGACTGTAAAAATAAACTGATGGAATGGACTGACAGAATAGACTGATGGAATGAGCTGAGAGAAAGGAATGATGAAATAAACTGACACAATGGAATGATGGAATTAACTGACAGGATAGACTGATGAAATAGACTGACAGAATGGACTGATTAGATGAAATGAAAAAAATCATGAAATGGACTGATGGATTGGTCTTACAGAATGGACTGAAAAAATGAACTGATGAGATGGACTGAAAAAATGAACTGATGAAATGGGCTGACAGAATGGACTGATGAGATGAAATGAAAAAATTAATTTATGAAATGGACTGATGGATTGGTCTCACAAAATGGACTGACAGAAATGGAATGATGAAATAGACTGACAAAATGGACTGGTAGAGTTAACTGACAGAATAGACTGAAGAAATGGACTGATGGAATGAACTGATGAAATGAACTGATAGAATGGACTGATGAAATGGACTAATGGAATAGACTGGCAGAATAGACGGATGAAATGGAGTTACAAGATGAATGGACTCATAAAATAAACTGACAGAATGGACTGATGAAATAGACTGACAAAATGGACTGGTAGAGTTGACTGACAGAATGGACTGACAAAATGGAAAGATGAAATGGACTGAAAAAATGGTCTAATAAAATGGTTTAAAAGAATGGACTGATTGATAATGGACTGATGAAATGGACTGACAGAATGGAATGTGAAATTGAAGAGACAGAATGGACTTATAACATGGACTGAGAAATTCACTGAAAAAATTGACTGATTGAATGGACTGATGACAATGAACTGACAGAATGGACTGAAACAATGGAATGATGAACTGAACTGATGGATTGAAAGAGTGGACTGATGGGATGCACTGAATAAATGGACTGATAAAAAATACTGACAGAATTGACTGATACATTGAATGTACACAATCCACCAGTTTTGGAAAAACCCATTTTCAAAAACTTCCTCTTCTGAGATTAGTTGAAAATCTGGAAAGTCCAGATTACTTTACGCACTAGCGCGTAAAGTATTTTAGGCACTCGTGTGAGAATGGCCCATTTTAGAAACTCTATTCAGTGTGTAAAGATGCACTTTTTT
This sequence comes from Sogatella furcifera, assembly GCA_017141385.1. Lineage (NCBI taxonomy): Eukaryota > Metazoa > Arthropoda > Insecta > Hemiptera > Delphacidae > Sogatella > Sogatella furcifera. Next base: position 13,711,685 of record CM029555.1, on the reverse strand, counting down.
GCTATCTGTAGGAAAATAAGAATAATAAGAGTTTTCAACGCTTTATGAGAGTCGAGTTATGGGCTACAGAGTGCCCAAAAACCTTTTGTTTCCGTTTCTAGTTTTTTTTTGCAATTCACATCAAAACTAAGTGTCGGACAGAAAAAATCATTCTCACCTTTCTTCCTAGTAAATAAAATTTTAAAGCGATTTTTATCAAATCCAACCCTATGTGAAGAGCAACATAAGAGTTATGATTTATTTAAAAAGCTGTAGTTTTGGGAGAAATCGTAATTTAACCATTATTATTTTTTGATTGTTTATACTTCCCGTGTGATTCATTAGAGATGTGTAATTTAAAATCCTCGGGATAATTCTTTTCTGCACAAGCAAAATTTAAGACCAAGTAGGCATTTTCTTCTATTAGGCACTTTTTGAGCTAGATCTTTCAACATATTTCCTAGAGCAACAAAAATGTTCATATTTCCACTAAGCTTATAAATTTGCCGGCTAAAATAGATCTTATTTATATCCTTTGTATTGGAGTTTTCCACTAAGCTTAGAATATTTTTCCTACCCTGTACGGCTATAAGGTCCAAATTATCAGCAGTTTATTCCGCACTAGTGTGGAAAATAAAGACTTTCGGGACATTGATCAAAACTGGCTACTTTCAATCAAGTGAACCAAAAATTTACTTTTTAATTTTTCCTACTATCACTATTTTTATAATTAAATTCTGAATAAAGAGTGATTCGAAATAAAAATGCATCTTTGATCTTAAATTATAGAGAATTAAATTGTGAACAATTTAAGATCAATTATGCACAATGGTACGACCAAGACCAGTAGGCCTGAAGGTGTGCTTTCCGAAACTACGCGCGTAGCGTAACTTACCTACAATGGATTAAGCTACTATACTTACATACGGTACCTGAATTGGCTAGTTCTGGAGCGTGCCGCTACATAGCAGCACTACTATAAACATCTATGTCGGTTTTATTGTACGCTGGGCGTCGGCGTAGTTTCGGAAAGCAAACCTTCACTGGTCTTGTTTGAAAACAGAAGAGTTGCGAAAGTAGTAAAAAGCTCACCTGATATTGTTGCTTTTGAGCGTCACGTTGTTTAGCCACCGACATGGCCAGGTTATAAACTCCTATAGCTTTCATTTTTTCCTCCTCCACCTGCTGGGCCAGGGTATTCACCATGGAAATGAATCCATCGACAATTGTCTGAAATTGGGTGATGTCTGCAAAAATATAATAATAAAATTAAATGATAAAGAACATCTTGATAATCCACATCCATAACATTAGCTTACATGTTTTGCCGTGGTAATTGGAAAAAAATTTACAAAGTAATACATCAATTATTAATCAAGATACACTTCCTCACAACAATTTTCAAACGAAATTGAATGAAATAAATTATTTTAAATTATGTATACATTAGTAACCCTAATAAAAAAGTGAACATAAAGTAATATTTGTACAATAACATAAATTAAACATTCAACAATTTACTGCCTATGATTGGAATGTCTGCAAGATAGAAGGATGCTTATCTTGATAAAAATACAAATATTTCCATCTTTGTTTCGAATTACCCCACATGGTTTGCCATTATAATGTGTGAAAATACGAAACCTGGCAAAATTTGTCTTCTTAAATAAATATTATTATGTGGGCATTCTTATAAAATTAATTAAGTAATGATAAATTGTGCATCTTGCCCGATTATTGGAACCCATTTCATTGAACCATCACACTTCCATTAACAAGACACCTATTGAAACATAGTAAAATTAAGAAAATTATTTAGTGAAGTTTTCATGTGCTACGGAGATCTTTTTCTTTCAGATCCTAGACTAAGGGTAAAATAAAGTAGATTGATGGTCCAGTCAATGAGTGTTTTTTTAGAGGAAAAAAACATATGAAGCTAATTTTTCCCTCATCGATTACTATCATATTATAGATAAGTGTTCTGCCAAAAGTACCATTTCACTCTAGCTCCTGTGGTTCAGGAGTTATACATGGCAGAATGGAGGAAGCCCCCAGATTTATGTCTCAAAATTTCATTCTTTTCCAAATAAAAAATCACAGGATAGTTCTACTAAAAATGTCTCATTTAGAGATTGTAGAAATTTTCAAGACCTACATTTTGAGTATGAGAAACATATATTTTGTTGAAATTCAACGTGAGTAAATGTCCGTTGAAATACGATAATCACGATCTCGGAAGCGCTCGGCGGCTGGCCAGAAATAGTCTGTCGAAGCGAAGAAGACACTCTGGTTTGAAGAAACTTTGGTTTCAAATGTTATAGCAAAATGTTTCCCACAATTCGAGACTAAATTCATCATTTTTCAAACAATATTGACTGAGCTGTAGTCATTTTTCCAGAGTGTCTTCTTCGCTTCGACAGACTATTTCTGGCCAGCCGTCGACCGCTTCCGAGATCGTGCTTATCGTATTTCGACGGACATTTACTCAGGTTGGATTTCAACAAAATATATGTTTCTTATACTCAAAATGTAGGTCTTGTAAAGTTCTACAAGCTCCAAATGAGACATTTTTAGTAGAACAATCCTGTGATTTTTTTATTATGAAAAGAATGAAATTTTGAGGCATAAATCTGGGAGCTTCCTCCATTCTGCCATGTATAATTCCTGAACCACAGGAGCTAGAGTGAAATGGTAGATTCATAAAATGAAGAGAATTGAATATTCTAAATAATGAAAGAAATTCCGTACTCCTATCTTCAATTGCTACTGAGATACATGCTATATAAGAAAACCATACAAATGGAAACTTTGGGGGGTTGCTGGGGGGGAAGCAAGAGGGGTAGGGGTGGGGACTTTTGGCAAAACACTTGCCGATATGCTATAGTTATCGATGTGGAAAAAATCAGCTTTATATGTTTTTTTCCAAATGTATTATTTCTGTATGAATTTTGCTCAATCCGGACTATGTTTTCTGGACTATGAAGAGATTGGAACAATTTTTAATGTCAGTTCAAGACTAATGTATGGTATGATATTTTCTGTACGTAATGGAAACACTGTAATAGCATATTATGCTATATTCCTTTATATGTAGCATTAACTGGGCTCATGTTGACCTGACAGTCGTGTCAGCTCATCTCATCTAATTATGAGCGCAGCATTATAATTTTTTTCAGTAAATGGATATGAATCATGGCGTCCAGACAGAGAGTATTTTGTATTAATATAATAGGTAGTTGAAAAATGTGAGATTAAATTATTTATAGAAACTACCTATCAAAACATATTGAAACGTTCTAAGACCATTTTTATTATATTAAAAGTTCCTAATTAAAAAAGAAGGGTCGTAATGTATATTCTAATACATGTAAGTACATACTTTGATCGAAATCCTTGCATTCTTCTTTCAATTCGTTTGTTTTCACTGATATTTCTGGCTCCAAAACTCTTATCTTGTTAAGTTCATCGAAATAGAGGCCAGATTTTGTTAATTTATCAGCCATTTTTAGTTAGTTGTCGCTCCGGAGCATGATTCACAGCAAGAATTCTGAAAAAAATGATTTATTGAATAAGAAAAGTAGTGAAATCAATTACATTTTTAAAACCAAACTAATAACACTATGAAGTACACTCATTCAGCCTAATTATTTAACTTATTAATCATGACCCATCATTGACACAATCAAAGATAAAGGATTCAATGAATACTATTTAATCAGTGAAACAATTAAATCAGTTTTGAGCACTTCAATAGTGGATAATATAATCGCTGGTTATCGATGAGAACACGACCCATTTTCCTCAATCTTTAAACCACATCTAAACGTGCAAAGGAAGAAAATACTACACTAATTGTTTGTTGATAAATCAAAGGCTACTTATTCTATTAGTTTTCATTCTTCTATACTTTGAATATTAATTTCAGGATCTTTTTAGTAATAATTCTATCACTGTGTAAACACCGATTAAAGAATCGAAGTTAATAAAATTGTAAAATACAGAAACTTTGATGACAAATACGAGTAATATTCTATTATTATTCATAAGGAGTTAAAAATAGACAAACAAGTGATGAGGAAGTCCCATATAATGACCTTCGTATTTGCATACCGTATTTGCAGTGGATGCACTTTGAACTACGTATTTAATAATAGGAAGTCTGATTATATCTAGTAATTCCATTTCCGGGAATATTTTCGCGTTTCATCAAGTTAATAACCAATAAATCCTTGAAACAGTGGAATACAATGTACCGGTAAATAAACAGTAGCAGTAGCGTTATAACGCTTCTAGTTACAAAATTCATATAGTTACGGAACTTGAATACCGGTACCGGTACTGATTAGGCTAATCTTCAACAAAAAAAGCTTTCAAAAATTAGGTGTACTTTTATACTTTTTCTGACTCCTATACTTACTATATATAATCTATTTGATAAGATGAAAAATATCATTTTAGCAATTTTTCTCAATTTTCAACTATGTTGTTTACAATTTTCATACATAAGGACTTGGCTAGTACTGTACATACGGTATAGAATTGTACACAAGTCCAATACAAAAGTCAATAAAGCTATGAGTTGCGTGCGGCCCTTGGTCACTTTCGTAGAGGAAGAGAGAGGGTAAAACCGCTTTCACTTTGGCAACCTCAATCGTCACCATGGACTCCTAGGCCTGTGAATGGTCAATAGGAGGGATGATGATGAGATATGACGATTACTTTCAACGATTAAGTAGTAGTAAATAGAGGAAAATTTTCTGTCGCCGCTCTTTTGAAAGGAGTTTCATCTGCTTGCAGAAATTAATGACTTCAGCAAGTCGATTGCATAACTCTTTTCCAAGATAACTTGGCATGTTAATAATTACGAAATTCTTCAATTCAATCTCCCCTATCAATCCTCATCATCCCGTAGCAGAACAATGATGTTTTGCTCAACCAGATCTTACAGGGGGGCTCAATTAGTATTTTATCGACAAAAAAGAGCCAGAAAAAACAAGATCTCTAATTGAAATATTGGTGAAAATTGGGAAGAGAAGTCGTTTCCATCCTATTACTTACTTGTAATTAAATCAATAAATATATAAAATATCGGTGGCCGGGGCACAGAACTCCGCTTTGAAGTTGTTGCCAGCGTTTACTAAATAGCGTTTATAAAATTGGGTGGCTCGTTGGAGGAGTGGTAAAGCGCCGGTCTGATAACCAGGTGGACCCTGGTTCAAGTCCCAAGCGGGGAAACAATTTTTGACCACAGCACAATCACATAAATACGGCCACCCCGTCTTTCGGAGGAGACGATAAGCCGTCGGTCCCGACTACATAAAAAAAAGTAGTCGTCATCTATCATCCATTTCATTACCCACGCACAAGCCTAAGAGCTCATGTGGGCTTCACCCTCATAAACAAAACAAAACTTCAAGCAAGTTGATGATAATTGAGATTTGCCAGTGGATCGGCGGATTTACCCCACCTCTTACACTACAAAAGTGACTGATGCGGAGCCAAACTCCAACTCACCCATAGTATTAGCTCACTACATGAGTTCAGTATCGAGAAGATTCTAACATTAAGTTGGAAAACTCAATCTCACCTGATTAATTTTGTTACATTTACAGAATGTTTTGAGCAGTTGGTAAAGGAATATTAGAACACAAATACCAAAGTAAGTTATAAATAGTGCAGCTGAAGCTTTGAAAAATATGGATCCTGTACAGGAGTCTTGGGATTGGCACGAGGAAAACGTTTTACATGCACAGGAAGAGAATGTAACAGCCATAACTAGGAGTTGTGAGTAATAAGCAATTTATTAGCATTTCCGTGGATACAAACTTAGATGATTGTACTAAGAGATTTATCTGGAAAAGAAGTGGTTCACAAACTTATTAGGTTGATACAATGAATAAAAAATAAAAGAAGTCTTCAAGTTATAATTTTCTAAATTTCATGAATGTAGAATATATCTTACATACAGTAGGTAACAGTCTGACGAATTAATGACATCCTTTTGTATTCTGCCAATAAAGATGTGATTAACGACAATCGCCAAAGAAAAGATAAGCAGTCATTAATGTTTTTTTTCTTCTTCATTATTTTGGGGAAATTTAGATCAAACTCAGCATCATCTCTCGGATTTTGAAAAAAATGGTAGGATCTTTGTGATAGATAAGAATATTCAATCAATTCAAAATTCGACTAAAGCAATTACAATAGACTACTCCAGCAGTAATTCTGAGGAGAGAATACAGTTTAATATGCCTCCAATATAAACAGTTTGAATCTATTCTGCTTCTAATTGTTCAATAAATAAAAACTTTCAAGTCGTTGAGAAAGCCTTTATTTTAGACAAGAAAAGAACTTGAAAATAGATTATGATTCCAGAGGCTGCGATGCCAGCAATAGCAAGGGACAGCATGGAAAAAACAAACTAATATAGAGAATTTGTCAAAGAACCTGAGTAAGGTAAGTTAGATACTCAGGAATTTCCAAATAATTTTGAATGTTAATAAGATGAACAAACTTTACTTAGTACAACTAGTGTTTGAAGAGAATAAAATATTTTCAATGTAAATGTACCATACTTGTCTTTGCCTTATATCTATATTACCCAAGTTATATCCTAAAAATGTTGAAAAAGGAAAGCCAAGCAGGAAACAGATTAAAGAGGGTTTCAAATCCAAAAGAAATGAATTCACTACAAACATTCTTTCAACACTTAATTATAGGTGATCAGGCCTTCATGAATAGCCATATCACGAAATGGAAGAAATATATTATAAATGCTTTCAAAAATTTCTGATTGAATAAGTTTTACAGTTTATAGATAGGGTCCTATGTAGGATATTATAATATCAGTAAATGGTTGGTTTTTTTATTTTATGGTATTCAATAAAGTGCACCCAGATATAGGACCTTCCACGAATTTACATGGGGACTGTTCAAGATTTGGGGAGCACTGTTTTCAACTATATTTGGGTGGCACGTTGGAGGAGTGATAAAGCGCCGTTCTGATAACCAGGTGGACCCTGGTTGAAATCCCAAGCGGAGAACAATTTTTGACCACAGCACAATCACATAGATACGACCACCCCGTCTTTCGGAGGAGACGATAAGCCGTCGGTCCCGACTACCTAAAAAGTAGTCGTCATCTATCATCCATTTCATTACCCACGCACAAGCCTATAAGCTCATGTGGGCTTCACCCTCATAAAAAAACACAAAATATATTTATATTGAATAAAATACCATCAAATCAACACTAGCCATATGCTTTGAAGGTTAGACTTTTTCGTATGGTAAGTTAGCACTGGAAAGAAATGCTTCCCAAGTTCCTTAATAAATGGCATGAGAAACATAGTATATGTTGAATAGTATAAATTAATATAATCAGAGCTAACCTTTTCAGAATAGATTAAGAAGAGCCGTATTCAACCTCAATAAAAACATAATTGTGACGCTCCCTCCAAACCTCATTAGCAACTGAAATATTTATTTTTCTTTTAACAGAAAATTAAATCTAAACAAAGGAACTTGAACAAGAAAAAAAATAAAAATATTATAAAATAACTACCAGAAAACAAAGATTAAACGCTAAACACAACAGCTGAACGTCAGGTCAGGAACAGACGATACATGAAAAGCTCTGTTTCCTGATCACCAATCAGCTGTTGTGATGGAAGTAATACGTTTGACTTACCAGTTTTGAAAGGGAAATTTTGATCTAAACATAATTGTATTCTAAGTATATTCTCTTATTTATAGTATAATTCATTGAATAATTTTTGAAAAATGTATATTTTTGTTGATAAAATATCATATCACCTTTGCTGTTGCCATTTATTCTCAGTTTTATAATGCAGTATAAATAAAGCAAGGTAAATTTTTACTTTTGTTGTTCCCTGTTTCATTCCTGGATGGGTCGCCTGTCGCCTTCTTTCACTGTAGTAGTGTAGTTCAGTTGTTGGTGTGGTGGTGTAGTATGTAATCTGAAGTTAGGTTCTATTGAACGTCTTTGTTTTATCTTGTTGATTCAATATTTTATGGAGACTGCTTGTTTGAAAAGATGACTTCTTCTCTGTATGATTTGAGTGTGTCCTCAGTTACATCGAGTTATCACACTTTAAAACTCAATGATCTAAAGGTGCTTCCTAACAATATCTTATTTGATATTTTCTATAAGGTAAGTGTTGTACCTTATTTTAGGTAAAACTTTATTCCTCTGTAAGACCATAAGATAGTTTATAGACTCCCACGTTAGAAAATATATTTTTTTCCAGTTCCCACTAGTCTATCAATTTATCTCAGCTAGACTTGAAACTGAATACCATTCAAATTAGTGTCCCAACCTTTACTAAGTAAAATTCAAATTTTTACTGAATGATGAGAAATTATTGGTGGAAAAACTAAAGTTAGACCTAAATGAGAAAATATTGAGTCATCATTTTTCAAGTAGCTCTATCAAATTTAAAATGGTCAGCACGATTTCTAACAAATCAATATCAAGGCTATAAATTTCTAATCTTGAAAATTAAAGAACTTTGTAATTTACATAGAAAATTACCATTAAATTCTTAAATCTTCTTCAAGTTCTCTGTATTTTTAATAGGACCAAGATAATGTTATTCTTAGAGACATTGACTGCTGGGACGGTGGAATGAGATTTTGACTGGGGAGTTGAAGACTGAAATTTGGTGATCTTAATTTTAACGTTTCTTCCACTTATTAGACCCTTTCCCAAAATTTCCAGTGGGACCAGCTTTGCACACCTGGTTCCTCTGCTAACGGTAACTGAGGTTTATTAAAAAATAGGATGAATTGCCATAGATGTGTGACATGATATTTGTATAATCTACCTATTAACTTTTGTCTTGGTTGGAAGTATCCAAAATTTCAAACCTTGGCCGCTTGTTATGATTGTAGAGTGACATAACTTTGAACATAGAGAAAAAGTAACTAAAACTAACATAAGAGAGACGGTAACTTTAAACTTGGACATAGATCTGATCTTAATAAAGTCTGTCCAGTTATTTAAAAAAAATTCTTTTTCAAATAGGGTAGTGCTTTGTTTCTTCAGGAGAAAAAAGTCGATTACTCTAATTTGAATCCTTATTTTTATAGATATTGGCCCTAGTAACTGAAAGTGTCAAAAACGTAAGTTTATAGGCTACACTTTTAGCCTCTGCTAGATTAGATTAATAATTTGTTTTCTATGCCAAGACCAATTGAAACAGTATATGTACAGCTCAAGATCAACTTGTTCTGGGTGTTGTTACTGGAGCAATATCATTAAAATGAAAAATTTCAGTGGAACAAAATTTTCAATGGGAGTCGCTGACAATTTCACTGGAAGAATACGCTTCTGAGGCTGCCAAAAAAAATGTAGATAGAAAATGAGCATTAATAGTGATTCAGTAGGCCTAGTGAGAATCAAGAATGATATTTGCAGAAGATGCTATGAGACAGTAAGTTGAGTGAGAAATTGGGTAAAAATCGCTAGAATAAGTAAGAACCATCCTCCACAATCCACATAATACTTGATATTTTATGTTATTGTCCTTTACTGTGGTTACCAAACAAACTCTGTCAAACTCCAAAATACTGGCTCCTCAGTCAGCTCAGCCAATGAGTAACTTATTTGTCTATTGATGAATTTCTTCCTGGCTTGTAAGCAGAATCTTGTGCATAGTATACCTTTCACTCTAATTGCAAGTCTGTTAAAGAACCCTATTGTTTCTCATTAGCTTCTGCAGATTATCTCTGATATATATTGAAGAGGACAGGATGTACTGGTTGTGAATAATGAGTATTTCCACATCTTTGAAGATTGGCCTACAGCGTTACAGTGATGATGCGGTTTGCTTTCTTTCTTAGTAGCACATGACAATAAGGTGCATGTCCCCATAACAGAAGTCCATACATAACTGTGGAACAGAGAGTGATAAGCTGAGATAAAGTTTTCCCTGAAGACAATGTACTAAGTCACTAGTACAATGTACTAGTAATGTACTAAGCTTCCTGAGGAGGTATCAGCTTTCTGACTTATCTGCATTGATGTTTCTCCAGACATCCATTTAGATATGCGTGATATTCTCCAGATATGCGTAAGTCTGCCTCTGCCAGTTTTTCCAGTACATCAACAACCCTCTCAAAGTTATCATTGAAGTTGCCTGGACTCATGATATTAATCTATTTTTTTTCAGAACGGTGCTTGTTTATTATCTCTCATGATACTTGATACTTACTTGCATAGTTACTAACTAAGCTTACTTAGTAATAACTAAGCCACCTCAATGAGACTGCGGTGAACACTCTTTTTGTCTGTTCACTTTGTTCTGCCTTACATAATGTTTATAGGCTACTCTTCTATTTTCTCCTCCGGACTTTCTGATGTCTCATAAAAATGATGCAGATGTACCACCAAGTTTTTCTGTCCAGCTATCTCTTCAGTAAACCACGATCTATCTCTTGGACAAGAACGAAACCCACTCATAATCCTGGCGGCTTTTCTTATCACTTTTGGAAACTCTGAGTCATAAATGTTCATGTTCTGACAATCAGCATGTGAAACGCATATTCGAGCTATTTTTATTTAAAAAATAGTTTTTCCAATATTTATGTCACTTAGCTTGCTGCAAAGAAGAGGTATGAGTTCATCCTTCAAAATCAAAAGAGACAATAGATGCTGTTGTTAGCTGTTAGATCAGCTGTTTTTTGGTTAAATCAGCTAGAAATTAACTGTCTATCGTTTTGGCGACAGGTATACTGTAAGTTGAGGGCCAAGTTTGTGGGAACTCATTTCTTCTAGTTTGTCTTATATGATCAACACAGACAGAACGATTCTATGCTACCAGGTTAATGACTCCGACTCTGTATTCCCAGGACTCCAAGTACGTGGCCAATGTATCCAAGCAGTAGCTTCTCTTGTTGAAAGATGATTAGCATAAAAATTCCATGTCTTCGTAGAAGGTTTGTGTAGGTATCCCTCTCTCTTGATGGAATATCCAGTGTGTGTTGAAATCTCCACCAATCCTGAATCATGATTTCTTGTCGAAGTATTCAGAAGATCCTCGAAAAGCATTACAAACTGCTGAAAGTCACTATCCGGAGAACGATGAAGTGAGACTGCATTGATAACTTTACTTTGTTACATTATTCTGTCGTTGCTTAGAACATGTCCTTGGAATGATTAAATGAATAGATCGAAAGTACTGAGACAATTTCTAGTTCAAACTCGTGAATAGTCAGAAATTGAATTTTTCATTACTGGTCACGTGAAATTCTAAGTTACTTTACAACGTTTTTTATTGAACGTTGATTCGATCGACGTTTTTGTATTGAATTGACTAATGTGCAATTAACTTACTAGATTTGTTGAAGTAATTTGGTAAATTTTATTATAATTTCTCCAATACTTCTAGATAAGTCACAAACCTTCCAACAAACTTCTAAACAAACGAAAGTTGAATAACATAACGATTTTAATAATAAAAAAGGGATTCCATAGTTCCGTATTTGCATTGCAGTATGTTTAAGGTAGGTTTTGTTTTGTGTGGAACGTACCGACCTTCGGTCGCAGTCGATCAGCTGTATCACAGCTCTTGTCTTGTCCTTTAGCTTTAATAACAGGGGTTGTAATTGACTACAGCTGATCGACTGCGGCTGACGGTAGTTACGTTGCGCACAAACCAAAACCTACGTTATGTAAGCCACCTTATGTATTTAATACAACTTGAATTAATATTTCATTGTAAATATTATTTTAATTTGTTTTTAAATCATTACCAAGTATTAGGGACCAAGGCTAAATAATATGTTCTGAACTGATTGAATAAACTGATCTTTTACATAGTTAGTTGCACATTGACTTGACGATTCGTTTCATCTAAACAAATGACAGCAAAAATTAAAGCAGCATTCGTCAAGTAAAAAAATAACAGTGAAGTTACTCATGGAAAACTACTCGTCAACACTGTTGACACTATACCGTGTATTTCAAATTAATAATGCACTATGATATCACAAATTGGTTTCTGAGTTGGCGTAATAGAATCGTATTATTATTGTTCTTTATCTAATAGCTTCAATTATAACTACTGTATTAGCATCAATTATCATTAAAAACTTGTTCAAGAGTAAACATTTTTAAACAGGAATTAAAATTCAACATTTCTGAAAAGTGATTTCTATAAATGGTTTGCAACCATCACTTGAAATAGCCTAGTTGTTGTGCAAATAGGCTTTCATCATTTACAAAATAGGAAAGAAAACGTTTGTATGGATGATCTGCTATGTTGTTGAATTAGTGTGTGATTTTCGTCACCAATTTGGATAGTTGAAGCAAACTAAACATTCGTCAGATAACATTGCCGCTGGCTGCCAATGAAAACTGATTTGTGAAAGTTGTCCTCACATAATTTGATGGAAGTTTTCTTGTTATTCAACAATTTAAAGACGATGCCATAATACAATAATCCAACGATATTTTTATTAGAATATTTCAATGATTGAAAAACAAATAAAAATTCTATTTGAATTGGGTTGTATAAAGCATTATTCTGTGGAGTCGGTAACGTCTTAGTAATTATTTTATTGATTTTGAAATGACAGTTGTTTAGGTAGTTAGTATTTTTATTGGTAATTTAGACAAATGTGAAAGTAGGTAGGTTTAAGTAGGCCTAGTTATTTTATATTGATAATTTAGTCTATGAAGAATGTATGATCAGTATGATTTTTAAAGTTTATAATTTAGACTAAAGTAAAAGTAAGGAGATTGAAACGAAACTGCTGTTTCTCAAGCTGAATTAGGTGTTTTATAATTTCAATACTTAGAAAAAATTTCACAATACATTAATATAGTTTATGGTTCACATATTAAACTTGAAATAAATTATTAAGATAAGTTACAAAATTTAATTTGTTTAATCATTCTAAACTTTCCTTAGGTTACAGTAACTGGTTTTAAAATGACTAATTTGTGTGCTTTATAATCACTCCATGAATTGAAATTTAAACATTCGATACTTTCTTATGAACATATCTCATCATCACCCCTCTCATTACTTACAAACAAGTCTGGACCTTATGTAAACATAGGGTTACCATATTTTTTTTATGCCAGATCCGGACATGGGGCTGTCCGGGTGGCCTGGGGGGTATGGAATACCCCGAATACCCCCCAGACAAAGGGGGGTCCTGGGGTCCTCCCACGTAAAATTGTAGAAAATTAAGCACTGAAATATTTGTTTTTAGCCATCTGAGGCATGAAAAATGTTATTAAACTCAGGCCAATTTATACGTTTCTATATAAAAAATGAGGATTATTGGGTTTAAAAAATTACAAATTTATCAGAATTAAACCTTTTTAATTAGAATCACTCAAATTGTGGGTTAAGTGGAAGAGGGGGCTTGCATGCCTCAACTTCGCCCACAAACTCTTGTAAATTTTTACAAAGTGTAGAATAAAGTCATTTTATCTATCTATCTATAAAATTCAAATTCCATTACATATTAATAGTAAAAAAACGAGTATTTATATTATTTTCCTTGATTCATACTTTTCAGATGAACTGACTTTCTTCAAAAAAGGTTTGTCATTTTTTATGTGGTCGTGGAATTCTGAGCATGTCAAAACAGAATTTGCTTTAATGTAAAGAAGATCTCTTACAACTATAAGGTTGAGGTTGAGATAATCTTCCTCTTTCAGCCGTCCAGACAGACCCCATCATTGAAAAAATGCTCTTGGCTGGAGCCGAAGTACCAGGCAGACACAAGGCGAATTCCACTATTTTGAAAATATTCACAAAGGACACATTGCTTTTGGAACATACTTCAAATACTTGTTTCCATTTGTCTTAAGTTTTGGGTTTTTCGTCTTTTGGTAGGGAATCCCATGCGCGTTCTGTTCTGACAGTGTTACAAAGCTAAGTTGCCGCGCGGCGTAAAATTCCCCAATTAGGCCACGTTTTCAGTTCATATTAGTGAAATCCGGACATTTCACAGATCCGGACACCAAACCGGACACGTGTTCCAAATCCGGACTGTCCGGACGAAATCCGGACGTATGGTAACCCTATGTAAACATCATCCTCAGAAAAAAAACTATTATTATTTTTTTAAAAGGTTACATTGGTTCCCAGACCTATTAAAACAAAACTCATTGGACATTAAGAGTAATAGATGAAATATATTCTTGATGAATTAATTAAACAAATGTTTTATCCACTTTGAACTTTCAAACAATTAAGCATGATATAGAACAAGAAGGTTTTAAATAGACAGAATAATTGTTTGTTAAATAGGCAAGTAGATAATTGTTTGAATTCTCTTTTTGTTCTTGAGGCAGTCTCTTATTCTGTTTCTAAAATTCTATAAGTATCATATTAAGTCAAATATATAGATAAAAATTATATTAATGCTGATGTTTAATGATTTTGTCAGTTATGGTACACTTTCAATTCCTCTTAAAATAATAAAAAACAGCATCAAAATAATGTGTCACATTCTTTCTTGAAGGCCAAACCGGTTACTGCTAAAAGTTGCAAAAAAGCTTCCAAATTCAATTAGAGTTGGCAATGAGCTTGCTTCAACTATATAATTAAAATATGTGTCAATCTACAAATTCCTTATTAGAGAACTAACGTTTCATCTGAATGATATTGTTAGATCAATTCAATTGCTCCCAAAAGCAATAGATAACTTTTGTTAAGATCTAACCTAGATATTGAACGAAATAAAATTGATATTTTATTTCAAGGATTGAGCTTAGAATATGGATTCTCTAAGGAAAATTTGAATGCGTCCCTTTGCTTTCTTTAATGCGTTGAGTATTTGTGTAATGTTTTGGAATAAAAAGAATTTGAAGTTTGTATTCCTGCTCATATTTATTTGAAGGATAGTGATCAACTTCCAACTCTTGCCTATAGCAATAGGCTACAAAATCAGCGGAGCTTGTTTTTCTCTTCCTAATAAATTTATGATTGTGTGTCTATATCATTAGTCAAATAAATGGATTGATCCTTTTCATTCGTGGAATATTTATCAAAGCTAAGATACCATTCCAATGATCTTAATAAATAAATAAATAACTTTAATATTTTTTCGTTCTGTTTCTTATCTTTGTTTCAGCTTTATTGCAAAGCGAATCTATGTGAGCTGGGAATCGAATTCTCAGACTTGAACACTTTCGCTCGAATGTTGAAGGTGACCAACAAAAGAATACAACTATTGAAAAGTTTCCAGGTAAATTGCTCTATCTGTTATGATAATATTTATCTATTTGTCATTATTTCAATATGACGACATTTTTCCTGTTACTATCAACCCACTTATCTGGAAATTCATCACATTAATCTTTCTTAACACTGTTATTTTGTTTCTGGTATAATCTGTTGTTACGTTTTTGCAAGCGATGCCAAATCAATGTTCATAAATTGTGGTGAAGCATGATGTACCAAAATTCTTGGCGAAATTGGAATCAAACCCAAAACCAGTTCAATGATTGTAGGCTGTAGTTGAAACGATGTAGTCCGTTATGCTGCACTGGGTGAAGTCTGGTTTGAATGTTCTATCAACTAGAAATTGATTCTTATGTCTAGAATTGCCATTTTTTATCTAGAATAAGTTTTTAACAAGAACATCAGTTATCAAATCGTCGTCATTGATTACCAAAACTTATTCCATCAAAATGATTGAGGAAAGAAGCTATCTTAAATCTCTATATCCTTCTTTATTTTATAATTTATTATTACTTCTCTTTGTGGCAAGTCTGTACAATAGTTCAGTACAATCTCTCAAATAAGGGAGGTTCTGTACATTTACTAACATTTTTCATATCAAATAGTCAATTATGTTTATACCTATATGATATTCTATTCTTAACTTTTCAATGATATTAATCTACACGAGACTGTTGGAAAATTGTTTGTCCACGAATCTGATAATATTTGAATATTTAATATTCTTGTATGCCTTTTCTTAGTTATAGAGATTGTCTTGAACAAACTCTATAACTTGGTCGATTTTATCGCACCGAGTAAATGTCTAACTTTTGAAACACAAATTTATCATTACAAAAATATTAGGGGATAATTGTTCTTTCACGAATTTTTGTAAATGTTTAGTCTCAATAATTATACTTATCTCAAAAATCTTTATTTTTATGAACAATTGTTTTCAGGCTGTCATAGACCATGGTAACCAAATTCACAGAACGTTGACTATGAACTACGTTTTAGGACATACTACTCTTGACATGCAAAATAAAATTGGTTACATCAATCTTGGTATTCGACTGGGTAAGTAGACGTTTATTGTCCTTGTTTTTAGAGTGAAAAATACTGATTGTGGATTTTGTTTGCGATTTTATGTGTTCAACTGTTAACAACTTTTGATTTCTTAAATTTTCTTATTCAATATTCGTTATAAAATGTTATTTTAATGATAACTTTTTCACCAGTTGTTTTTTATATTGAATACTGAGGAAATTGTTGAATTCAACTGTATTTTCAGTAGTCTACTTATTACACTCAACAGAGTTATGTCCCATTCAATTAATAACACATATTTGGCTGTATTGTGAAGAAGAAGGCCTCAAATTAAAAAACTTTCATATTTATTTATTTTAGTTCATAACAATGGTGTGTATAACTAAAGATGCGATAGTAATCGCAAATGAAAACATGGTCCTGAATGGTGTAATAAGAGCAGAAAATTAAGTGAAATTAGATTAATTTCCTCAGGTTTTTGATTATGGAGTGCTCCTCCATAAGCATTAACATTGACATTGGTTCTATAGGTTATTATAAATAAATTTCCATAGGTATTTGAATAATTGTTAGGCTATTAACGTTTTGATATTAAATTTGTAGTTTTTTAACTTTATCTGTCTATGCTTATTATCTGCTTCAAGGTTCGTCTGTTTTTGTCTTGGACTATTCGTGTCCTTTGTTTATGCCATTTTTCTTTTGATGACATTATCTTGAAACAATTTTAGGTGGATTCTTGAGCGAAGCAGGCTGGTTTGCTGAAAGTGAACGAGTGTTATCAGACTGTCTGGACGCCTGCTTGGAACTTCCACCGTCGGTTGAAGCCTGGAAGTATACCTTGCAATGTTGCCACAAGTGAGTTTCACCTTCGATATTTCTTATCTATTTCCGCTCTCATGAAATTCATCTACTAATTCTTTCATTTTTATGTGCTTTTAATATTACTATATTATGTGCTTATAATAAGTTTTTAATATTACTCCTCATTGAAATTCTCCATTATTCTTATTGACAAGTACTTGAAAATCATCAAGGTTAGGCTACTTTCTTTTTTTAAACAATTTCCCATCTCAACAATCGTAAATTTTGTTCTTGGAATTTGATATGTTATTGAATCAATCTTATACAAAGATGACTACAAAAGTCAAATGCACTAAACTCTTAATTTAATACTCACTAATACTACTAATAGTCACTAATTTATTACACATTAATACTCACTAACTTATACACACCACCAGTCCAAAAGTAGGTTTTGCACGCATTCCAAATCATTGTTTGAATGCTAGTTACTGTTTAATTGTTTTCCTTAGAATGAAAGAAGCGTTGAATTGAGACTAGAGAGAATTCAGACTATTTTATTGTTAGCCTACTTTATTTCCTAGTTTCCGTGTTTTCACTCTGAATTGTAAAATATGAAAAATCAATATTCAAAAACCTTTTCACGAAATTGTTTGAAAATCTGTCGTACTCGGTATAGGCTACTTGTATGACTAACTAATTAGCACTTGATGAATTGATCGCATTCTCTATTAATGAAATAGCCATGCCTATCGATTAATATGATATGCAGGAAGTCATTCTGCAGTATTGTTGAACGTTCTCAATGTTTTCTCATGTGAATTTTAATTGGAATCAATTGTCGCATCAATTAACAACATTGAGAACTGGTCACTCACTGATAATCATGTAAATTCAAAATTTCATCTTGAAATTGCACACTTTTGCCAATTTTCAACTGATTTAACAGTTTTATTTAAGTATTAATGAATCTACTTCTTCCAACTTGATTCCTGTTATGTTTTCTCTCAGTAAATAATGTTGATTTTTCATATCCCTATTCAACTACTGTAGTAAATTTTACTCCTCAATCATCAGACAATTTTAGACTTCCGGATTTATTGCCTTACATTTAATTCTCCATTTGTCAAATTAACTTGATTGTAATTAATCTTTAATTACCTATGTATTTTTGGCTTCGAAATTCCAGGTGGAATTTGTTCAAAATAATTTATTGTGTTTTTCTTACTTTAATACAGTATTATCCTTGCAAAATTATAAATTTGTAACTCATCGTTTCGCTATCCTGAAGCGAAAATTTGCAATTAGCATATAAGTCAACTTGAACAAAACCCTTTCTTGTAATATTGTAATAAAAATTATGAAATAAGACGTTTGGGCGTACTTAAGATTTATTATTCTCATTTTGACTGAACCAAGTCAATTTGACTGTAAATAAGCTTCGTGTAGTTGAGGTATATGACATGTGCTTAAAGAAACTGCGCAACGGTTTCCAATTGGTTTTAGTTTGACCAACTACTGACATGTATATTTTCCAAACATCCCAAGCAAGTTTGTTTTCCAGAACTGCTAAATTGGATTCTTATCTGTATTACAGATTGTTGTATGCCCAAGCCATCTTCTCAATGGTTCAGAAATCGCAGATGACTCAGAAACTAGCGGAAGAATTAGTGGAGAAACTGAAAGCTCACGGAGAAACAACAAATTTGGCCAGTCTCTACACTTTATTCTCATTCTCGGCTTACTGTATGAGCAACTATGATGAGGTAAGTCATATTCAGATGTATTAGTGATGTATTCATTTGCCAATCAACCTAGTAGGGGTTGATTCTATTCATTCATAACACATAAATGGGTTAATCGTGGGTTAAGTGGAAGAGGGGCTCTTGTGCCTCAACTTCGCCCACATCACTTATGTAATGTACTAAGTGGAAAAATAAAGGCATTAATCCATCCATCTATAAATGGAGAGGAATGTGACGGCTTACTTCGACAGGCCTGTTTGTTCTATTTATTTTTTCGGGATATTTTCATTTGGGCATAGGAAATATATTGATCAGAGGTATTCGGGAGGATGGTCAAAGTTCATTGATACTTGGAAATTACGTGGATTGTTTCTACTAGCTTGTTCTAGAAGTTCTTCAATTCAACCACGATTTTTGGACGTCTTTATTGTCATAAACCATAAGTTTTGACAACTCCCCAAGCACACCAAAATTTAAAATTAGTTTTTATAATTTATAATACACATTATAAAGAAGACCCTCTGGCAAGATGGGAAATTGACTCCAGCTTGGTCAATATTTGTTCAAGAATTATAAATGTGGTCTTACTAGTAGATAAAATTGTTTCCTACAATTTGAGATCAAATTTTTTATTTTTGAACCAATATTTACTGAGCTCGAGTAATTTTCCCATTTTGCAAGAGGGTCTTCTTTGCTTGGACAGACTATATTTGCAAATGAATGAATGGTTTTCTTTGCTGCAGTCGTATCGATGGAGTATAGAAGCGATCAAGCAGCTGGACTCGAGTGTGTCAGCGCGTATCACCATTGACACTATGTGCCAGGCGTCTCGCGCATGCGTGCTGAAGCGCGAGTTCACCAAAGCCGGCATACTGGTGCGGCAGGCCGTCAGTCTGGCCCGCGACACCTTCGGCAAGAAGCACCTGAGATTCGCCGACACCCTGCACGACTACGGCTTCTATCTGATGAACTCAGACTCCATCAAGGATAGTATGCGTGTTTATGAGAAGGCGCTCAGTTTGAAGAAGGCCGTGTTTGGGCCTAACAACTTGCATGTGGCCATAGCGCAGGAAGACATGGCCTATGCTCTCTATGTACACGAATACAGTTCCGGGCATTTTGCAATAGCTAGGTGAGTCGTACTAGAGTTTCAAAAATTAACTTAACATAACTTAAATTTTGGTTTTGGCCGTTTTAACCTAAGGGTGCATTTTTAAAGAGTCAGTCGATGTTGATGCCAGTACTTCAGTCACTGGTGATGCTACTATACCTCATTCACGATGACTTGTGGCGAAATAATCAAACCCACCATGTAAACAAACAGGGCTGCTACGGTTGCGATGCGAAACCAACGATATGACACAGTCCCGACAAAAAATAGGGGTCATATACGCACATTTACGCGTTGCCAATGCTATGACGTTTCTACGTTACATCGTTTATAGGTTAAGGTTGCCATCCCTTACTTGCACGCACACACACGCAAAAAGTTTGTTAATTTTGTCTCGAGTGATCTTGAATAGGGTATAGTTCAGTCCATGTCGTTGCTACTAATTCAGTCACTGGTGATGCTAGTAGTTCAGTCCATGTATTTGCCAGTTATTCAGTCTCTGACGATGCTACTAGTTTAGTAGATGTTTCGATGCCAGTAATTCAGTTATTCGCAAAGCTACTACTTCAGTTGACATCGATGTCGATGCCACTTTACCTCATTCACGATGACTTGAGACGAAATAAACAAACCCACAAAGTAAACAAACAGGGCTGCTCTGCTACTGTTGCAATGAAAATCCATAGCAACTATACGTCTACATCGTTTATAGGTTACAGTTTTGTCGTGGCCAAGGTAGCCACCCCATACTTACACGCATACACATGCAAAAAGTTTGTTTATTTCGTCACAAGTGATCGTGAATAGTTCAGTCGATGTCAATGCCAGTAATTCAGTCACTGGTGATGCTACTAGTTCAGTAGATGTGTTAATGCCAGAAGTTCAGTTATTGACCTACTACCCCAAATCTCCTTTGAGTCTTTCAGGCATTTCGATTATTCGAATATTAAAGCCCATAACTGTAGTAATATTTTTCATTTTTCAATCCAATCACTAAATAGGCCTACTGTTGGATACTAGGTGATCTAGTCAAATCTAGTTTCCATAATTGAAAAAAAAGTTGTTGTGTGCCTCATTATAAGGATAAAAGTTAATTGTTCTAGTTTTATAATATAAACTAAATATTAACATGATATGAAATACCAATTAATAATTCACATCTCGAGGTACTAGACTGGTTTGAGATTTGAGATGGCAATAAAGAAATTAATTACAAAATTAGCGCTTAAAAGTAGTTACTGAGGCCGACAGTCGCTTATGAATGATATATACTTGGAATATTTTGTCTTGCTACGGATATTTTAAAATTAATAATTATTCCATAATCAATAAAACTGACATTGGGAAGCGGTTTGTCCCAGTGGTAGAGAACGTCTAATCGGTGAGATTAGATAAGCGTCGTGCCTCTACCACCACCGTTGTAATGGTGACCGGTTCCTCTGAATTCAATTTATGAGCCTCAAAAATCGCTTCCCGGTGGTTCGGAACCCACCTAAAGCAGTAGGTCCATTCATCTCTCATCATCATCCTTCCCATTACCCACGCACAGGCCCAAGAGCCCATGTGGGCATCACCCTCACAAAAAAAATGTTGTCTTGTTACAGAGATCATGCGGAAAGAGCCATAACTACAATGACAAAATTGTTGCCTCCTGATCACTTGATGCTTGCTGCGGCGCAGAGAGTTAAAGCGCTAATATTGGAAGAAATTGCCCTTGACAGTGAGCCGGGAACAGAATTTCCTGAAGCAGGTAACCTAATTAGAGCTTTGACGAACCAATAATAATTACTTTCTCGTTTCACATTGATATTTTCTCATTACTAAAATTGGTAATCATAAGTATCGCATGTCTTTGTTTTAAGGTAAAAGTTCTATTTGCTATTACATCTATTTTTATGATACAGTAATTTAATTATCTTGTATTAGTAGCAGTTGAACTTCTATTACGGGTCATTACTGAATCGTTAAAATTGCATCATTTTCTACTTTTATGGCATACCTTATATTAATGATGATTGAACTAACTTAATTCTAAATATTTTTTCACCTTTGAAATCAATTCTAATGATTTTCATGTAATTAGATATTTGGGCAGAATCGGTTTGGCACCCACCGAAAGCTGTAGATCCATTCATCTCTCACCATCATCAACATCATCATCATCATCCTTCCCATTATTCACGCACAAACCAAAAGAGCTCATGACTGTGGGGCTCATCACCGCATAAAAATCTATTTTCATGATTTACCTTGTACCAGTAGCAATTGACCTCTTATAGATTCTTGGATTAAATTCATCTATAAACAAAACTCTCATCCATGATAATAGTTTGATGCTTTATCACTTAACAGAAATACACTGCTTTTTTAATTAGTTACAATATCTTGTGCCTAAAATATACATTTTACTATTGAAAGTTATAATCAGGCTATGAACAATAAATTTCTAACTATCGAAAATAATGTTTCCTTTCAATAGTGATTCTTTATAAACTAGGGAAGCGCATGCGGAGGCAGCCGCAAATTGAGCGGAGCGAGCTTTCTTTTTGTCCGAAAGTTTTTCAAGCGTAAAATTTGATCCCGGTATTTTAAGCCTAGCTAAACCTAGCTGATGGTGAAAGTGGCTCATTCTATTACCATGTAATGTTATGAAATGAGAATATAAAATATGAGCAACAACCTTTAAGTGAATGTTTTCTCAAGTGAGTGTTTATTTTGATAAAATAAGGCAAGATGAGAAAATGACTCCAGCTTGGTCAATATTGGTTAAAAAAATATTGGTTGGGCTCAAATTGAAGGTCAGAATGTTTCCTACGATTGAGACAAAATCAATAATTTTCAAACAATATTGACCAAGCTGGAGTTTTCTCTATGAGTGGTTCAACTTTGTAAATACAGCATTTGACGTACCTTTTTTGGTCTCAAATGTGCTCTAATTGTTTAAAATAATTATTCAGTAGCAAATTATAAAGGAAAATCAATATAAACTTGAAGAATCGCGAAAAAATAAGCCTATTGGATGAAATTTGGTGTATTTCCACAACAAGCTTCCATTGTTTGTTGCATAAAAAAATATTGAAATATTGAAAATAGAGAAATATAACTATATTAAAAATATTTTTATTATTAATAAATAACTTTAATTAAAAACTAAATAATTAAATAATTATAACTATATTAAAAATAGAGAAATATTGAATGAATGCAAATAAATAAATAATTTTATTAATAGAGACATCAGGTAAAAACCCATTTTGCCTCCTTCACACAGTACAATATAGTTATTTGTGTATCAGTACGCAAAGAGTGATTTTGCTGCATCAAGAGAAACACTTACGCACGAGCCGCAGGCCGTATTACACATTAAGTTTTTCCAAACTACCATATTGAATGTGAAAGGTTGAAATAAAAATAAAAATAGTCATATCTCAGTTATTTATCATTGAATCCTGACAAATCAGGCACCATTTTATTGCTCGCTTCGCTCGCCTGCAAAACCTCTGTCAGTGTCAGCTGAGACAAACAGGCTGGCTTCGCTCGCCTGCAAATTCCGTTCAGAAGGGATTAGAAATTTATTGAACACAGCATTTCTAGACCTAATTTGGACCTGTTTACTTAATTTCAACATTTTCTGCCAATTTGTTCTAGAAAAATCTAAGAATAACTCCGACAATTCTGAAAAATAGTAAAACGCTAATATCAAGTGTAACCTTTGGAAAGTATATTGAACATAGTTTAAAACATAATTCAATATCTTACAAATTAGTTCATCTATAATCTTGCTGAACCATTGAACTAAAAATTTGGATTTGTCGTATCAAGGTGGAAGATATGCAATACATCTACAATTTTTAAAAACTTATTACTTGCTTAATCTTGAACGGATTTCAAAAATATTCTAACATACCATTTCTAGACCTCATCTGAACCTGCCAACCAAATATCAACATTTTTACCGATTTTTAAAAAATTTTAATTTTTAATTTAATTTTCTCTTAACCAAACAAATCTTAAAAGGTCGTTTATTTCTTTTATTTCTATGTAAAATAATATTGGAAGTTGTTCTAAGTTGAAAATAATCGGCAAAAAAAAAATGTTCTGCTAAGGTTTCGAACCCCCCTGATTGGTAAGCAGTGAAATACTAGTCCACGTCGCTAACCACTGGGCCATGAGGGTTTCGATGAGTAGCCGATTCTGCCAGTGCTATGATACCAACATGATTTCAAGAGCATAATAGACATTTCTGACCAGGAATGTTTCTCAAAGCTGATGTTAGGTTGCAATCCTGCAGTGCAGAGAGCATGAATAATGTGTATAGTAATAGTGTGTAAGCTCTTTTTTCCTTTTTCGTCCTTAATATGCAAATTTTAAAAATGCTCTATAGCCTATAACCTGGTCGTCCATGTCTACTATCACCATGGCAAGTTTGAATCAAATTGGTCGAGCGGTTCCGGAGGAGTAGCATTACAAAGAGTGACTTTCCTAATCCATTAGAGCTTCGCTTCGCTCCGCTCAATTAAAACCAATGGATCACCTTTGAAACTAATTTTCTATCATCTTTGAACTAAGTTTGTGTCACCTTCAAAACTAAGTTTTTATGAGAAGGATAAGTCAAGATAGCTATTCCAATTAATATTACGAGATCATTCCAATCGAAATTAACTTCATGAAAGAATGGACGTTGATATCAAGTTCGTTACGAATTATTTATTTGAAATAACCATTTTTGTTTCACTTTTCGATGTTTTCAGATCTTCTGCTTGAAGCCGAAGCTCTCCATAAGAATGCATTGAAGTTGTCGATATCGGTATATGGCGAATACAACGTTCAAACAGCTAAACACTACGGAAATCTCGGCAGACTATACCAGAGTATGAAGAAATTTGAGGTATTTAATGTAAATTCTGATATTTACATTACTCGCCACTTATAAGCTACTAGACAGTGATTCTCATAGTGTTATCAAAATATAGTACAATAAATAAATACATAAAGGCGCCTCCATACATGCGGTATTTGGGAAATACCGAACATTTGGTATTTGGCGAACAGTTTTGCTTGTCATTTCCCAACCAACGAACACACATCTCCACACATGCGTGGTTTTCCGAGCACTTATTCGTACTGGGAATAGCAAATCGTCAACCGAATAGGTGACATTTTCAAGGTCAACAATGTCAAAATACTGTCGAAAATTTCAACTTTCAAAAATCCAACACTACGGTACTAATTTCAACTTTAATATTGGCAATGATTGAATATTAATGTTTGTAGGAATTTTTAAAACATTTTAAGAATCAAGATTCAGTAACTTGAAACAGACTGGACATTCACTAGTTTTCAATATAATATTTGAATTGAATTTAATTCAATTTCATAGTATCAAAATTCATTATATCACTTAAAAATCATCCACAGACTGTAATTCAATATTGATCTCGTCTAAAAAAATTATATTGAATTAACACGTAAGAAACTTTTTCCTCAATTGACTTGACCTCAATCTACATGCAACAACAAACAACAAAATCAGCCGAACATGAAGGCGAATGTGTGGATGGGCAAAACGTTCGCTATTTGCCGAACATTCGTCCACTTTGATGTGTCCAAAAGACCGACAATGGACAGAACACACAAACATTCGTGTTCGCTATTTCCCAAATAGCGAACACTCCGCTCCACACTAGTCGTGATTCAGCGTCTAGGTGTTCGGTGTTTGCCGAATAGCGCATGTATGGAGCTGGCTTAAGACAATAAAATGAAATCTTCATTATTTTCATGACACTCCAATTTGGGCACTGAGTCTCGATAAAACTGCACTAGCCGCTCATATTGTGATAAGTCCAAATGTGAGTACCCATGATATTTTGAAAGCGGCGTCGAAATAAATGCATTCCAAGTTCAATTTCTTTGAAATGACACTGCAAATAGAATACTACCAAAAACGAGACTGTAACCAGTGCTGTGATTCTGAAAAATAACCAATTATGCTAAAAGCATGCATTATGCTAACGGATGGAATTAATTTTTATGAAACTTTGGAAGATGATAATTCCAAAGTAGGTACTCAAAATTTGTATTCCAAAGGAGTTTAATGGGTGGGGGTAATTTCCTCAATTTGATAACTCGGGAGTAGAATTCAAGGTGCAACAATTATATTATAATGAAATATAATGTATATTATTCTATGTTATGAATTTCATTGCTACTTTATTATTCTATAGAAATTAATTAAATATAGACGAATGTCAGTTTCAAATCGAATTCCATTAAAAAAAACACCACAAATTTAATAAAACTTGTGTATATTTTGGTAAAAAAATTCATGTTTTTATCCAATTGGTAAGGAAGCTTTTTTGGACACCCTCCTATATGAATTTGTTCCTTTTTTTAGAATCAGCTATCGAAGTGAAGTTTGCATCTTGGGAATAATTTAGTAGATCGAAAAGCTTTGAACTAGCTTTGAACAGACTTTTGTCTGTGTTAATGGTAAACTCACTCTTAGTTATATCAGTTGTTATACATCGGCAGGCAAATTTAGCTAAATCGCATAAATTAGACATGCATATGCTTTTGTTGTAAGAGTGACTGTTTTCGATGCCTTCTCCGCTGTATATTATTTGTAAAAAATTGATCACCCTTGACATTTTTTAATTTTTAACAGATTTAATCTCACTTCGACCCAGAAATGACATGCTAGAATCAATCTCGGTATTTTTTAACAAAATTGTTTTATGATTTCAAATTTCAGGAAGCAGAAATGATGCATTTAAAGGCGATTGCAATAAAAGAAAAGCTGCTGGGGATGGAAGATTATGAAGTTGGCTTGTCCGTTGGTCATCTTGCCTCGCTCTATAACTACCACATGAAACAGTATCGCAAAGCTGAGCAACTGTACTTCCGATCTATCAATATTAGTGAGTATTCATCCCAATCGCATTCATATTTAAATTACTTATATATTATTGTACCACTTGAACAAGGTTGCTCCATGAACAGAAGGTGATACTGATACAGTACTTTGTTGGACACTATAAAAGAAATACTATAAGTTTGCAAGACCAAGTATAATTTTTAATCTATAATATAATTCACGAGCGAAATGGCACTTACGTTTTAATCATCAGTAGAACTGAAAATCTTCTGAACCAAAAAATTCAAATTTAGCAGACTTGCTCAGTTGGACCATTACACGGTCACTGAGAACGGGGTTTCCAAAGATGCGTCTAATATTCGCCCAAATTTTCAAGCTTTTGATTTTGGTAAACATCTATAAAACATAACGTGTGAAAGCTTCGAACCTGCAATCATGCGATTGTAGAAACTAAGAACAGAGAAACAAAATCCGTTTATTTTCAGAGGTTTCGCCATCTGTAATATTATCTAACCTCTCTGAAAAATATAAGCATCTATCAATACCATTAAATTGATGGCAATGACTCAACAGCTTATGATGGGCTTAGGCCTACCAGCTGGTCGCCAGTTTCATATTCACTCTACATTACAACGGAGGTGAATAATCATCAACCAGGATAGAGGTAACGTGTGGTTAGCACGTTTATCCTCTCAACCATAAGCTAGCTTCCTTAACCAAGTGACGGCGCAGACCACCTCTGATTAACAAACAGTTAATCAGTTAGACTCAACAATTGATTAACTCAACAGTTGATTAACTCAACAATTACTATTCCTCCAGAGACGGGAAACGACTGAGTATCTTATAAGAATATAAGCAATATCTTATAAGCATCTTATATTTAAATTTACCTACCGTACTTGATTACAAATTCCTAAATATTATTTATTTACTTGTTTTAAAATTACAGATATAAAATTATTCAGTGAAACGTATTCGGGACTTGAGTACGACTACAGAGGCTTGATACACGTGTACGAGAAGGTGGGCGAATCTGAGAAGCAGGCTGACTACACTTTGATTCTCCACGCCTGGAAGGATTTAAGAGAGCATTTAAGAGAAGCACAGGCCTTGGGTATAGCTGAGCTTCAACCGCTTGAAGAAATCAAGAAAATATTCGCGTAGTATCAATCTTTTAATGTGTCAGTATGTCTCAATCGTCGTCATCTGTCTCAAATATTGTTTGTCAAAGTTTAAATAAGTGTTCGTCTACACTGGGCAAGTCGACTTGATCAAGTAGATTCATAGACGCATAAATTTATGTTAAGTCGGTCCATACGATTTATGTGGACCGAAATTTATGATTTTTCTAGCAACGGACGCATTTACTTGATCAAGTCGACCTACCTCGACGAGACTCCGAAATTCACGGTTGACGAATAACTGTTATTAATGCGCAGCTCTGCCAGGACAGTCAGCGAGTGGTTTGCGAGAGCAACTTCAGCCAACCGTTTCGGTCTCCCAGGTCCCTCTCATATTGTCCGAAGGGCAGAAGATTAATATAAGTCATTCGCCAGTCGCCAATTTTTTGGAGTCTGCTATCGTCAACCTCTAAACGACTGAAAATCATTCAATTGTAAGTAATACAGCGAAACTCGATTATTTTTAGTCTTGGTCATTTACTTCGTGAGCGTAACGAATAACTTTTATACTGCCTAACTGCTTCTATTTCAATTTTGAGACAATGTTGATTTTGTAAATATATTTGTCTGTACGTATGTATAGTGTATGCCTAGCATTCTTTAATAGTGGCTTAAAACGTTTTACTGCCTTAGAACCGAAACAGATGAAGTACAAATACAGACGATCAGATCAGCGAATGTAATGTATTTTAAAAATACGCACCTGGAGTAACCTCGACGTATAGATAATCATTTGAAGCTTTGAAATTTATGAGTTTTATTGAACCTTGAATTTAATTTTTGCTGGAATTCACCTCTTTACAGTTCTAGATAACCATAACATGGAATTATAATTCAGGAAATCAATCTTTTGAATTCCCTGTATTTTCTAAACTGAATGTGTTGGCAGTCTAATAACGAGTAAGATTTATTTCATAAGTGTATGTGTGCAGCAGTTAAGTTAGGGTGTTATACAATTGTTATAACTTGTTGAACTCAATATTTCTATGATTTCTAGTTCAACGCATTTATAAATCCCTCCATTTTTTATGTTCTTGATAATAATATCCTGACAATTCAATTTATTATAGGAAAATAATTATGCCTGTCTAAAAAAAAGTTCAAATTATTCTTGGAACTACAGTGTAGCCTAAGCTTAGATTGGTGAACTCGTTTTGAGGATTCAATTTACTAACCAATGAACTGTTTTAGTCCTCTGCATTTTTTAATAAATTCTATTTGTTTATTTTAATTTTTTGACTAGATATATAATGATTTATAGACTGTTACGACCAAAGAAACAAAATATTGCCAGACTCCCATAATTATTGTGCTGAAATCTCAAGAAAGCTCTCTTTGCGTTAATTTTTATATACGTTTACTTTCATTCGACATGCTTGCTTTTGAATATTTCGGACAAATGGTTGGTTGGTTTTGAACAGTTGAGTTGAAGTAATCTATACCTTTCTTTAAGTTACTCTAAGTCACTTTAAGTTTTTTCCTGAAACTCTCATTTATTATTAAGTTGAAGATTTGCTTTAACCTGCATTTCTGTGTAAAAAAATTGTGTACTTCAAAGAGTTTTATATGTTGAAAACACTATTATTCTTAATTATTGTTAAATAAAGTTTATTATTTCATGTTCAATCATATTTTACTACTTAATCCTCCCTGAAATTCAATACTGGTCGCGTTGATCGCCTTTATCTATAAATTTAGAACGTGAAATGTTCATTGCTATAAAGTTACGTTATTTGTTCGAACCAAATCCCCACTAACTTATAAGCTTAGAAGAGTTTAATCATCTTCCAAACCAGTTTCATGGAACTAGCGTGCAATAATTCTCTTCAAAAGCAGAGAGAGATAAGGATGACTTTATGATCAAAGAAAGACGTCATTCTGCAACGCTAAAAAATCAATTTATTGAGTAGCTTAATTGAAAATACAGTTTTCAATTATCTAAAAAAATCATTTTAATGAAATAAAACAGAATAAATAATGAATATTCAAACATTGATCAGAGAATAAATTAAAAATAATTAGTAGTTGAGTATTTGTGTCTTTTCCGTCGTTGTATATTGTCTGATTGTTCTATCATCGATGGTTCAGTGATGAGACGCTCACCAATTTTCTGAGTACTGTAATTAAACACAATTATATTTTTATGATTACATCTAGAACATATTATGCACCCATATCCAAAATAATTACTACTGTATTTATTTGTTTTGTTTGGCATGCTTTTCAAAAAAACAATTTGGTAAATACGTGTATTTTCCATTCTTGGATCAAGACGGTGGAATCTTGTAACACTCGCAGTGAATGGGTTGGTGAAACTCTTAAGACAACACATATAATCAAATTCAAATATATAAATATAGATACACAATTTTCAATTCTATTAAGAAAACAACCAACTTCAAAGTCAACAAAGCACGCTTCTGAGAGAATTGTAGCAGCACGAACAGTCGCAAATATTTATACTTAATTAGAATGTTTTTACAGGTTTATACATAAAAAAGCTCACCAACATGCAACAATCCTCACTTTGGCATTCGACTCATGTGTCATATTCACCTCTAACAAATCGAACAAATGTTATGGTGCTTGTTAAAACACTTTAGGATATTAGGCAGATAAATTCAACAGATAGAAGTATACTGTCAAATTAAAATAAAGTTTTTAGAGCCATCCTATATTCTATAGCCTCCATTTCAGATTCAATAAAAAAATTGTAGCTCACCCTGCAATGATTTCAATTAGCAAAGTTTGCAAATATGCGTTCCTCTACTCATCCCAGTGTTTTAGGAGCGTAAATTGCAGCCTAGAAAAATTATTGAGCTGTATGTTCACTATCCATATCAATTTCCAAGAAGACAAAATGGTACGGTGTATAGTCTGTCCGAGCAAAGAATACATTCTGATAAGATCGGAAAATGACTCCAGCTCGGTCAATATTGGTTAGGAAAATTATTAATTTGGTCTCGAATTGTAGATCATAATGTTTCCCACAGTTTGAGACTAAACTAGTAATTTTTGACCAATATTAACTGAGCTGGAGTCATTTTCCCATCTTGCCAGAATGTCTTCTTTGCTTGGACAGACCAAATGAACCAATCTGGGCCCTGGCTTATAAAGCTTTACAGCTTGTTTTTCTGATGAAAAACAAGTGATTGGGATTGTAGATTCACCAATAAAACTCTCGATTTACAATGATCCAAATATTGGAAAGAATCAGCTGTTGAATCAACGATCAGCCAAAACTTACTAGAAGACCCTAACATTTGAATCCAAATGGCCGCGATGGTTCGAGTGGAATAGGAAATCCCATGAAAATTGGTGCAGACGACAAATTCACGATATCAGCTGTTGAAACTCGAACCATCGCGGCCATTTTAGATCTAAGGGTCTTCTGACTTGGTTTTTTATTACGATTTTCTTTGTAGGTTATGATACTATTTTAGCGACAAAAATGATTCCTATTCACAACTGACTATAAAAATAATGATCGATATTTATTATTAAATATATTCACGATAATTAATCAATTTATAATTATATCAAAATCATTAAATTAGGAGCAAAGTTTTGGTTTGAAAGGAATAGCATTGGACTATTCCGAGATTCTATTTACTTGAGGTAAATTGGTTTCATGTAATTTTTTAATCAGCTGGTACTGTAGAATTTTCTTTTTATTGGAAACGTTTATGAGACAGAAACGCCCATAAAATCCACGAATTATGAGTAATGTGGATTGTAAAATGTTTATAAGCCAGGGCCCAGACCAAAAAATATACATCCCAATAATGATACAGTGTATCACATATACGAACTTTCAATTCGATTGGTGCATATTTGATACATGTATCATCTTGTGAAACTTATTGTGATTTACAGGTGAACACAAAGTTTTATCATTTTGCAGCGTTGGAGCTTTAGAGAAATGCTCACTCAAGCATGAGTTCCCTCACATTTTCCTCAAGTTTTTATGGTCCTCATAATCAGTCTCAGACACGCCAATCCTAACATCTCCTTTATTATTGAAAATAACTTTTACACAATAAATGAAGATAAATAGAATTCTGAGTAGTCTTCAATTTTTCAATTAGTTTTACTCACTCCTATTAACCTCAAACACTATAATTATTGTTCAATTTCTGTTGTAGTCTGGCCAAGCAAAGAAGACGTTCTGGCAAGGTGGGAAAATGACTCGATCTTGGTCAATATTGGTTCAAGAATTATAAATTTGGTCTTCATTTGTAGAGAAGAATTCATTTGATACTGAATTTATAATTTTTGAACCAATACCAACCGAACCAGAGTCATTTTCCCATCTTTGCCAGAATGTCTTCTTTGGGTGAACAGACTATATCAGCCTCAAACACGATAAATAAAGATAAATAGAATGTTGAGTATTCTTCAATTGTTCAGCCTCTGTTTGTACAAAGTGCATTATCTACTGAGCAGCCGATAAAGGTGGAGGCACATTGTTCTGTGTCTTGGGCGGTGCTGGCATGGAAGTGTTTTCGTTCTGTAGCGCCTCGATGGTGGCAAAGGGCAGGGTGGCACTCACTGTGATGGGGGGCATGCCGGGCAGGGAGATTGGGGTCGTCACCGGCATTCCTGGTATCGATAGAGGGGGGATGCCTGCAATCAGATAAATGGAAATTAGAAGAATAAAAACAGTTGGATCGATTGAGAAAGCAAAGTTGTCATTGATTGTTGTTTGTAGTTCCCCATGGAGGACTTCGCCCCGGGACTACTCGCTGCTTAACAGCGACCAAGGGCCTCCAAAAATCTTCAACCAGAGGAACCCTGAAGGAAAGAGTGACGCGGCAGGGTTTATAAAGTTGCTACAACATTGTTGTACGAGGGCTATTTTTTTTATCAACTTCCGATGTGTCATAAAAATGAAACTAGTGGGGGTAATTGAATGAATTTGTTATCAAAAGTTACCTTCATTATTAGTTACTCCTCAACATAGTCAACATTCAAATCGATGCATTTCTCGTACCTGGAGACAAGCTTCCTTATAACTAGTTCAAAGAAGTTTGCCGCCAGTGATTTGAGATGGTTTATCACAGTATCTTGCAGCGCATAGTCGATTTGGAAGCTCTGCCCTTCTATAGCATCTCCTCCAGTTCCGGGAAAAGGTTATAGTCGCTTGGTGCTAAGTCAGGGCTATACTCCGGATGGCCAAAAACGTCTCATTTAGAACCTTCAAAAGGACGCTTCGTCACAGCAGCACTGTAAAGACAGGCGTCGTCATGAATGAGCATTAGGCTCCCGATGTGAGCATTACTCTCCTTCATTTCTATACCAATAACGCACTGCTATGTGCTCTGTTACTCATAAAGCTTTCACCGTATACTCGTTTCATTCTACTGTGAATTTCTGCTGCGGATATCCCTTCAGCTTGCAAAAAACGAATTACACCTCCCAACTCACACTTGGCGGGAGATTCTATCATATTGGCCATGTTTATGTGTCGCTAGATGAATTGGTAATGACGTTAGATAGCCGAAACCGGGTGGGTTTATAGTAGGAGAGCTATATAGTCAATCGCCGCGCATTGGCCAATGCTGCTCGTACTGCCGCCTAGCGGCACAATCGGAAGTTGAAAAAAATAGCCCTCGTATGTAAATACTTTTTTATCTTCAATAGTCAACACTAGCTTGTTGCAGTTGCACTCACCTATGTATATAGAGCGTTTCAGGAGGAATGTGTTCCTTTTGATCACATGGAAAGAGTTCCATAGGACATACTGTACCCCAAAAACGCTCTGTTATTGGAATAAAAATTGCGGAAATTTCTCATTTTCCAAAAATATATATAATTATCAAATTTCTAGACGCTTCATGCAGGTAAAAAATGGTCAATTCATAAATATGAAATTAGCTAAGAAATTCAATGAAATTTTCTTCTCAACTTGGTGAAAGAAATCAGCATGAGAAATATTGCACATTCCTCCTGAAATACCCATAATTGAGTAAATGGTGATTGAATATTCCTTCGAAAGCTGACAGCTACGTGGAGCTATTATTGCACTTTTGTAAAGTATTTTTCTTGAAAACTAATTCAATTTGAATAACTCACTGGGTGTAGCCAGACTGGTGGTGGCGAGATTAGCCATGGATGGCATTACTCCACTGGCCGTGGCCACGGTGTGTACTCCGCTGCGGGGGGGCAGGGGGTACTGGCCAACACTGGAAGGGGCGTCCTGTCCGTTCACTATCAACGGTTGCTGGGGCCTGCAACCACATTTGAATAAAATGTATACATACATTTAATATAATATATCATTCTAATTAATATAATATTCTTCTTCGTTACGTCTTTATAAAAAAAACAGTCACTACAATCGTTTTTGTAGTGAGTTCACTTGTGAATCTACTTTCAATAAAAAAAGATAGTCAGGATGATACATATTATATCAAATAGAACAATCGAACTAAAGGTCCAACATGTTTTTTATACAGGACCTTTTAATTTGATTGTTTACAATATAATAATTATATAATAATAAATCAAATTATTTGATTTATGCATGTATCAAATAGAACAATCGAACTGAAAGGTTCATAATGTTTCATACTTGACCTCTTAATTTGATAGATGCAACATATTGTAAACTTCTTGGAAATAGTGTAACGGTACGTTGAATCAAGGACAGACCAATTCACTATGATAAGTGATTCTTTATTTATTCGAAGCAGAACAATGAACTTGAGGGTGAAAACACAGACATTGAGTCCAAATCGTCTTCTATTCCCAAGTGAAAAGTGTTTTTCGAAGTGAAAATTGTCATGAAAACTTTCATTATCTTTCATTCACCATGTAAACATCATCATTCACTCACTCATCATCACCTTTGCTTAAAATACAAGTCGCAATTGTAACAAAAAATAAATTTTCGATAAATATTCCAAATAGGTTATGTTTGCATTCACTATCAATGTATACTTTTTTTCTTTTTTAGAACTTAAAATTATTTACTGAACCAACTGATTACTTAGTTATCTGAATAATCCAGTGTGACTACTCACCCAACAGCCGCTGCTCCATAGCTTGGCACCGTTGTTGTTGCACCCATCATGGCCGGATGAGGGGCAGCCATGTTGGCCTGTATATGATAGGCAGGAGCCGCCGAGTAGCCGGTAGCTGGGAACGCGGTGGCCGGCTGCTGTTGAAAGTAATGCGACGGACTCACGTTGGCCGTGGTTCCGTAACTGGGAACCGTGGCTGCAAAACCGCCACTAGCGGCTCCGAAACCGGGGGCCGTAACGCCACCACTTGTGGCTCCGAAACCGGGGGCGGTGACACCACTAGAAGCTCCGAAACCGGGAGCTGTGATACCACCACTAGTGGCTCCAAAACCGGGAGCGGTAACACCAACACTAGCGGTTCCGAAACCGGGGGCGGTAACGCCACCACTTGTGGCTCCACTAGTGGCGGCTTCAACACTGGATGGAGCCGTGTAGTTGCTGCTCACCACATTGGTGGGCGCATAGTTTGAGAGTGGAGGAGTGGTGAACTGGCGAGTCACGCCTTCAGGGGGGAAGGGCGCCGATGGGGTCGGATTAGCGGGGGCCGCGGCCGGGTTGGCGGGGGTCGGTAGCTGTTGCTGGGCAGCTATTGGACCAATCATGTTGGCGGTTGGAGCCGATATTGCCTAAAATCAAAACAAAACCAATTTATTTATTATACAAAACTATAGAAATCAGCTGAAAATACCTATGAGAATAAATTGCAATCAAATAATATGAGTGGGACTACTATTATACAGGGGAATCGAACAATATAAGTTGCTTTTCCCACACTGAGACATATTTTGGAATGAAGCATTTGAAAGTATTCAAATTCCAAGATTCTCTTGATTGAATTTGGATTATTTTTCAACATTTGATTGATATTTCCTTTAGAATGTATATCATTTACAAAATGATGAATCATATTATGGAAATAACGATTTGTATAAAAAAATACTATAAAATTATTGTTCATTGAAAGATACTTGACATTGCGACAAGCATTTACATAGCATTGCATTACATAGACAACTATTCAAACTAAATCTGATAGTGAATTTAAAATAGACGTTTAGATTTAATTTAATGCTCATTGATTCATGATTATAAAGATCCATAACAAGAATTGCGTTACAATTTCTAGAATAGAAGAAACTTTTTTATTGAAACAATGAAATGTAATTCTATTCATTGCTCATTCGAAAGACTCTATTGTTGAGTTCATTTCATATTGGATTCAATGAGCAGACAGTTGTAATACAATCGAAGAAGCTACTATTTACCTCCTGAATTTGTATAGATATGTTCAACGAGTACTAGACATCTATTTCAGTTGATTCCACAACAGTCTACTCCCCTCCCTCCACAAGTGATTTGTATAAAATGTATTATCAATCTAGACTATTAAACTTTAAACATAGGGATATTTAAATTAATTGATAGATAAAATAAAATAAATCAAATACCCTTTATAAACTTTAAAAGTATTATTTTTACACAAACATGTTTCAAGCTTATTATTTTATTCACATTGAAAATGGGCTAGAGCTTAAAACATGTCTGTGTAAAAATAATACTTTTAAAGTTTATAAAGGGTATTTGATTTATTTCATTTTATCTATCAATCTAGACTATTTTGTTTTCAATTTTTTTTTGTGAAAGGTGATATTGTGTTAGTTATCCATGTTGAATAGGAATTTCAAACCATTGACATGTAAACAAGCATAAATTTAGTTATTTAAATGTGATTTTATCAAAGTATCCATGATATTAAAACAGATAAATGCTGATTAAGACAGAAAACTACTTACATTTGGATGAGTAGCATTGGATACAGACGATGCTGGAATATTTGAAGCAGACACTGCGGGGAAATTGGGTTTTGTGGTTGGCAGAGCGGCCTGTGCTTGTTCGACAATATGGCTGCGAATGGGAATTCTATGAAGGTAGCCGTAACCAATTCCACAACCCAAGCTGAAATAATAATCGAACATCTATATACGTAGTTCAATTTTCAATGCCTATTATACTTTAGTGATTTTTTCACAACTTATCAAGCACTGGATATTAGGAGGTCTATTGTAGAAAAAATATCATCTTCCACAGCTTTGTTCAAGTAGTTATTTTTTCTTGAAAAGTGTGACAAATGAGAAAATCGGTTCAAGCTTGCCTGTAATCTCATTATCTGAATTAAAAATATTGACAAAAATTTGGCGGTGGCGGTGTGTTATAATACTTTTATAGACCCTTTGTGTTTGGACTAATGAATACACTACATATAGTCTGGCCAAGCAAAGAAGAGCCTCTGTCAAGATGGAAAAATGACTCCAGCTCGGTCAATATTGGTTCAAAAATTATTGATTTGGTCTCAAATTGTAGATCAGAATGTTTCCTGCAATTGAGACCAAATCAATAATTTTTTAACCAATATTGACCGAGCTGGAATCATTTTCCCATCTTGCCAGAGGCTCTTCTTTGCTTGGCCGGACTATACTATATACTCAAAGTGTGACCATTAGAGTGAAATGCGCCATTACAGGTTATTGAGATTATTTTTTTACTTACAGTCTTACATTAAATATAGTACTAATCTCTTAATTTTTAATTAAAATCATGAATTAACTAACAAGGCGAATTGTAGGCCAGGATTTTGAAATTTCATCTCAATAGGCCAGAGTTCTTATCTCAATGATATAACATATGCCACATAACGCAGTTTAGTTTTCGATTTCAATGTAAAATTTACTGGCGGCTAGTGCCCACGAAACAGGTGAAGTACAGTGCAGAAACAGAAGTACTGTACAGTAAAAGATACGGGCACTTCACCTGTTTCGTGGACACGAGCCGTCAGTGATAATACATTGTAAATGGAATGGAGAGTTTGCAAAAGTATGGTGGATTCGACCGAGCTAACCAATTGAAAAGTTTGACTCTCAATGGCCACAGTTCAGGAATACAATATAGGCCACAATATGATTATTCAGCTTCTGTAACACGTAAACTAAGAAGCAACCAGGTCAACAACTCACCTTCCCTCGCCCTTCCAGTTGGAATTTGGCGTGATGGTGACCTCGCGACATGAGTCCTGCTCAGTGTTGTAGACGTAGAGTTTGAGGGGCCGGCCTTCATGTGCCTCGATCAGTGTGAACAGGTCCTCGCTCTCGTGTAGTACGGAGTCGGCGCCGATTATGTAGTCGGTAAACGCGTGCAACCCAGCCAGCTCAGCTGGTGACGATGGATGCACTTCCTGCAAAACACAACATTTATTCACAATAAAAAGTATACGCTTTTATCAATGCAAGGACCCCGTACGGGTAGGTTGCACCTCGCAAATATGTATCTCAGGTTAAATTAGGGCTTTTTTCTAGAAAATGAGGTTCCGGAACTTTCATAATGAGCAGAAAAGAATACAATTTTCCAGATCACAAAAGTTAAATCAACTTTTAAGGAAAGATCATTAGGTAATTTATTTCACAACAGAATTGCCTTTCAATGAGAAGAAAAGAATACAAACTTCCATCTCACAAAAGTTAAATCAACTTCCTCTTTGTTTAAGGAGAGATTATTAAGTAATTGGTTTCACAACAGAATTGCCTTTCAATGAGCAGAAAATAATATCAACTTCCAGCTCACAAAAGTTAAAGAATAACTCACTTTGTTCAAGGATAGATCATTAAGTAATTGATTTCACAACAGAGTTTCGAATTATTCAATCAAATCACTCACCAAAACATGCCAAACATTCTCGTTGGTGCCTTCAAATGAGCAGAATCGGATGCTGACCCCTAGCAGACCCTGTCCACCCCAGCTGGTACTAGGAGTGACAGACACCTGCCTCACTGACTGCGTCTTACTGCTGTAAACCGTCATTTTCATTTCCTTATCTGTACTCGCTTTCAACAAGTCCTTCAACGTGTCATTGTCCTGATCCTGTTAGAAAAATATGAATTATCAAGTTATGTCTCCATTATTTTGCTAGAACCAAAGTCTGTCCAAGGAAAGAAATCATACAGCCAAGATGGGACAATGACTCCAGCTCGGTCAATATTGGTTCAAAAATTATAAATTTAGGCCTCAAATTGTAAAAAACATTCCAATCTACAATTGGAGACCAAATTTATAATTTTTAAATCAATATTGACCGTGCTGGAGTCATTTTCCCAACTTGCCAGAATGTCTTCTTCGCTTGGACAGGCTAAAAAGGCTAGCTAAAATACACTTGAGTAGCTAGTTTCTTCAACTGTAAAACAAATTAGCCGTCCCAGTTGAATTTAGAGATTATTACAACATTCCCAATTGATTATTACTAATTACTGAAACAGCAGTTTGAAAGTTGAAGCACAGTCAACTTAAGTAGGGGGCCGGAATCTGTTCAATACGGAAGCACAGCTTTCAGTGTTGTTTACATCATACATCAATCAGCTAATTACCTTGAATGAGAATATGTTTCCCTCAGTGCTAACACATCCGATTACAGTAGGCTGTGGTCGAGAGCATAATTAATGACAATTATTAATTACGTTGCTATAAATGACTACCATCAAAATTTTAGAAATACAAGTTTAATTTGATTCATATTTATAGTCCTACTTCAATTTTCATCAATTATTGCAATAATGCTGTTTATTACAAACTGAAAATATCCAATTGATTAATTCATTCATTATTGGATGATGCGTGGTGTATTCTACTCCATTTGACAGGAATTAATACACTTTTTGATCAAAAACAGCTAAATACTATTAGGTACCTATATTCTGAATAATATAGCCTACTGGGTATATTCTAAAGAGCGATCATGCATTTCTTTATTTTTGTTGAGCCTTCTTGTACAATAATTTTTAATGTCTCAATTTCTCTTCAATTTCTTTAATGTCAAAATGTTTCTTGTCTCAATTTTTAATGAAGAAGGCCATATCAATCACTCACCAATCTGGTATTGCCGATGGCGATAATGAAGTCAAAAAAAGCTTCCAAGCCAGCTCTGTGCCCAGGTGAGTCATCTTGCACCTGAAATCGATAGAATTAATTGAAATACCTTGTTACTGATAACTAAGAGAAAGAGAGAAAGGGAGAGAAATTAGATTACTTTATTCAAACAGATAAAAAAAATAATAATCGACTACATTACAATATAAATTAGTGAAACTTATTCTTCTATAAATTTCACAAAACAGAGACTTCTACTAAAAATTCGAAAAACCTTGAAGGATGCAAAATTTATTAAGAAATGTATTTGATGTTCTGCAAAATGAATGAGGAGTGTCAGTTATCTAAGTGAAAAGGCAAAGTTTGGACAAATAGATGTCCATTCTTGAGAAAGGACAAGGGAAAGAGATGGAAGGATAAAAATGGTGAGAGAGAGAGTGAAAGGATGAGAGATTTCGTACATTTATGCTGACAATCATTGATTAAACAGTAACTAATTTAAATATAATAAAATTAATTAAGTACTAATTTAATTAAAATTAATTATAATAAATCAATTACTATTTTAATTGAAATTAATTGTAATAAATCAATTACTAGATTATTCACTGATAAGGAATGCATTGATAGGTCCAATTTAGCCTACTGATGGAAATTAATAACCCTATTTTTTTGTTTAGGATGAAACTGGAGAACGTTTCTCTTCCACCCAATCTTCAACAAAATATTAATATTATTAATAAAAATTAATAGTCTCAAAAATTGTGGTGTAGACACAAAATAACAAATTTAAATCATTAAAATAAAATTTTTGCTATGGTGATCCCAAAATTTTTCCTGAAAAGGAATGCACCTTAAAACCGTTTTTTTTTATTTTTGCCGCTTCTAAGGGGTTTCAGGGTTTCGAAATTCTCAAAGGGGAAAAAAGACAGGGGAAAAAGGCGAAAGTATCAATTTTCCCATTTAAACCTTAGTTCAATCTGAGAAGCTTCCTGGTTGGAAAATATTCAAATTTTCTGCCAAATTTTGAAAAAGGTGTGTTTTTTTAAAAAATTCGAAAAAAAAAATGAATCCAAAAAAAATTCCGGAATGTTATTTTGTTTTTTTTTTTTAAAAGTTATGCATATTTTTTAAACTTATTTTGGGTTTTTAAACAATTGTTGGCAAAAACTTTTGGGGGGGTTTTTAAAGAAACCAATTTCGAATTTTTGTGGGAAAAATTTTTTTGAAAAAAACCTGAGTTCTTTTGTTTTTTTGAAAAAAATTTTAAAAAAAATATTTTTTTTTATTTTAAAAATAGCTGTAAGACTTTCAAAAATTTTCAAAATGAAAAAAACCAGAGAAAGTGATTTAAAAATTAAAAACAAATTGAAAGGCTAAAAAGGCGGACTCCCAAAAAAAATTTAAAATTGAAAAGGAAAAAAACTTAAAAATTTTGAAAAAAGGGCGGGAAGAATTTGAAAATTTTTTTGTGTCCAAAAGTTGTAAAAAAGTCTAAGAAAAAACCCCCTAAAAAGGACTTTCCTTTTTGTTGAAATTTCTTTTTAAAACTAAATGCAAAAGTTTTTTTGTTTTTGTTTTGAGATTTTGGGAAAAACCCTATTTCCAGCTAAAACCTTTGGGAAACGGGGCCCTGGTTGGGCTATTTATAAAAAATTTGAATGTTTTTTTTTTTAGGGTTTTTTTAAAAATTTTTTTGCCCTTCCCTTTTAAAAAACCCTTTTTTTAAAACGTAGTTCAAACTTGGTGGAAATTGGGGCTCCAGTGCCATGCCCCCCAAATTTGTTTCTTTTAAAAAAACAGAAACATTATTTTTAAAAAAAAATTATTAATATTTAATTTAAAAAACAGGGTTTTTGTTTAGGGGGAAAACCCTTGATGGCCATTTTGGTTTGAAAAAAAAATGAAATAATTGGGAAATTTGGAAAT
Source organism: Sogatella furcifera (assembly GCA_017141385.1). Lineage (NCBI taxonomy): Eukaryota > Metazoa > Arthropoda > Insecta > Hemiptera > Delphacidae > Sogatella > Sogatella furcifera. Next base: position 13,669,870 of record CM029555.1, on the reverse strand, counting down.
TTAATTAAATTCTTTTTTTTGGGGGGCTCTTTTTTCAAAAAATAAATTTTTTAACTTAAGTTAATTTAAACCTTTGGGGGAATTAGTATAGGGTTTGAACCCTTTATTTTTTTAAAACAGGAACCCCCTTTGGTTTTTTCAACCGATCAAGGGGTTTTCCGGTTAGGTCCCGGGTGAATCGGTAGTGGGCCCTGGGTTGATTCCCCCTCTTTTCAATTGATAAATATTTATTTAAGGGTATAGGGCTATGCATGAACCCCTTTTTTGATAATGGCAATGAGCATGAGGGCCCCAATTTTTTTGGGGAAACCTTTTTTAACCCTAGGCCCAAATTTGGGGGCCTCGGGGGCCCAATTTTCCCCCGGAACTTTTATTCCCCAAAATGGGGAATAAATTTGGTTGATGAACTTTTTTTCCCGGGGTTAAAAATTTATCCCAAATTCCGGTATTTTTTGTTTTTTCAGAGTTATCTATGGCATTTTTATGGGGTCCCTTTCTATTGGAAAATTGGGGTAAGAAAAAATTAATTTTGGGGGGGAAATTTTTCTTTGCACGTTCTTAAGGAAAGGGTTTTTGCCAAAATTTTTTTATTTAATTGTGGTTGGGTTCGGGGCCCCCGGGTTTTTAAAATTAAAAACCCCCATATGCCCCCATATTTGATTAAGGCCCCGCGTTTCATTTCCCCCTCCAATTTAAAAAACCCCTTTTCCAAGTTCCCCTAAATTAAAAAAATAATTTTTTGGAAAAAATTTTTACCCAAAGTTTTTAAATTTATCGAAGTAATTTTCTTTAACCACTTGTTTCCCCTTTTTAATTTTGATTTTTTTTTTTTTTTTTTTTTATTTTTGTTTTTTTTATAATTTTTTTTTTATTTATTTAATGGGGGAGATTTGAACAGAAACTTTTTTTATTATTATTAACTTCAAAGAAAATCGGTAAAAAAAAAATTTCGGCCCCAAAAAGGCCCCTTTTTTTAAATTTTTAAAAATGCCCGATAAATATTGGGGGTTTGAACTCATTTTTTTTTCAAAATTTTCTTTTTTTGACCCAATTCTTCATTGGGAACCATATAATAAAATTTTTACCTTTCTTTTATCATAATTTTTTTATTTTGGCCTTAAATAACATGAAAAAGGCTTGAAAAAAAGGGGGAATAAAGAAACATTGGATTTTTTTATTCCCAAAATTGGGCCCACCGGAAACTTTTTATTCAAAGGGGGAAAAAAAAGTTAGTAAAAGCCCCCCGGTAACTTCCCCCCAAAACTAATCTTCCAAATTTTTGGAACTTTAAAATTTTCAAGAGGTTTTATTGGAAAAAATTTAAAATACTTTTTTTCCACCAGAAAAACAATGTAATCCTTTTTAAAGAGGGGCAGTACAAAAATTTGATAAACCCACCTTAGTTTTAATTCAGAGAATTAATACAAATTAATCATTTTAATTATTTTCAAATTGATAACAGATAACAAATGATCTTATTTAGCCGACAAATACATAAAAAAAGGGTCTCACCCTCAAAACGTGATATCCTTCAGTTCCTCCTCCGGGAATTTCCACACTGTGAGATGATCCCATTATTATGTATTAAATTTTAACAACAGAAAAATAAATGAACGAATGATTGTTAATAAGCAATTATTGATGAAAAAAGAAAATTAAATAGTGAATTATTTTAACCCCCCACGCCCAAACTTACGTCACTTACACAGACAGACACACAGCCACAGGCCCACAGACGCTTTGATGAAAATGCTGTCAGCTGATGCTGAAGACGAAAGAGCTCATGATCAGTGTTTCCACTTGTGGGATTTTTATCCCAAATATGGTAAATTTTGGATAATTGTGGGATTTCTTTAAGTGCATTTCATTTGAAAAAAATGCACTATTGGTCTTGACTAGGGCCAGTGAATATAAAGTATACATATTCTTTGCATCTCTACATATTCTTTGCTAGGGCTCGAATATAAAAAGGTTTTGGATAGCAGTAGAAACCGGGTTACCGTCGGTTGGTCCGTTTGTCTTTGGTCACCTTTTCAGGCGCTTCATAATTTGAATTCATATGAATATTGGGGGACAACCAACTGACCCAACTTCCATAATGTTTGAAAAATTAATTGCTAGAATCAAATTTTTTACCCATGAAGGGTAAATTTTTTACCCAAATGCCCATTCTACCATAATCCATATTTTCCTTGTTGATGGTTTATCAAATATAGATATTCTTTCAATTTTCTGTTATTATTCCATTGAGCTATTATCTTTTTGGATAAACCTTCTAATTAAATTTTTGTTTGATAATGGATTAACAAAATGAATTTTATCAAATTATGACCTTATGGGATGAATTTATGAATGTTTATGAATTTTTTTAGGTGATAAATTTGAGATTGTAAAAAAATTTTATATTGACAACCTTGGATCAAATGAATCTTGTTCAAAAAAATTATCTCTTAAAATTTTTTCCATTAAAGCTTACACTTAAATTTTCCTGCAACATTTATCAGTGATAAAAATACTATTTCTTAGGTATTTAGTGTCTTTGGTATTTGAATCATCAAAACTCAATGAGTTAAAAAATCTCATGCAAATGTTACAGGCTCCAGGCTGTTCAATAATAATTAGGTAACTTATATGGTTCAACAATATTTCTATAGCCTACAGGTAACTTATATTGTATTAAAATTGAAGTTTAAATTCCATTAATAATCTTTATCACATTTTCAAAGCACAAAGAAGTGTATTTTTTTAGAAGAGATAAATTCTTAGCTTATCAAGTCATTTATTGTTTGAAAAAGTAGTAGAATTGTTGACAACTCATGGCTACAACTAAAGTGTCATGCTATTTGAAGAATAGGTGTGGTACTGTATTGATGATATCTTTTTAGATACCATAAATAACTTGATGGATAGACAACATCACCCAACTACTGATGATAAAATAATAGTAGGTGCCTGTACCAACAATTGAAATTGTACTCTGTACTGTAAGTCCATAATACAATTACTATAATTCACAAGTTGGAAAAACAGCAATAGCCTTAAAATGATCAAATGCATCATAAATGACAGGAAGGTTAAATTTCATTGCTCATTATTCTGAAGGAATTATTTGTAAATTAACTGATAGCTTTTTCCTCCGCTCAATGATCTAAAGTCGCATTTCACTCCCCGGAATTGAATACTAAAGCGCTTCATTCCCTTGGGAATAAAGTAAGCCCATTTAAATAACATGGGAAGCATCTCTATGATATTTTAGATAGAAGAAATTAAATACTTGTATATTATTCATAAATTTATAGAAATGTAAAAATGTACACATATGGAAGTATAGTACCAAAGTAAAAGCAATCTTCATGATTTAAAAAGCTAGAATTTTGATCACTATCGAATATTGACTATTGAATCGATTAGAATTAATAGAATCAAATTCAATGATTATTGATTCATTCCTACAATGGTTTATTGTACTTTGAGATCTGTGTGTTATAATTTAAGTTTATTATTATAATAGTGTGTTTATTTTTATTTCGACTAATTATCAATAGTCCACTGTCATATTATACTGGAACAATGATAAAAGAATGTCTTTGTTGAATTAGACTTTTGGTTTTGAGGTTTGGAAGATAGTTAACCTCAACTTATATGGTAGTTGAGGTCAGTAGAATCATTAGTTTTTAAGTTTTTCAATTGGAAAACCGGACTTTTCAACATAAATTTAAACAAATATCCTCCGCTTTATTATGTTGTATGAGTTGTATCAACGAAATATTATGTTATGAGGATTTTAATTGTCCTAATGAACAGGTTTTCACAACTGTTGTGTTTGGAGAAATAGGGCCTTCAAACATTGTAACTGTCTCTGAAAGTTAATTTACAATTAAACATTTGTAATATACGGTATGTACTTGCTGGGAGCTAGTAGCCGATATCTGTTAGAAATAAATAAATTTTATTGATGCTTTTGTTTTCTTTATTTTTGTAGCTTATAGATTAAAAGATTGTTTTCACTACTTATACATGTCTAATGTAACGTTAATTAAAATGAAGTCTATTATAGTAAATTTGAAATGATTCAGTTGATTGCTTGAAATCTTCTTCTTTTTATTAGGTTTTAGTTCTAATATTAGCCTAATCAAAAATTGAAATAGAAGTTTCATTGCTCAATCTAGTTTCTCATAACTTTTTTTATATCAGTATCATTACAAAAACTGGGAAGCAATATCAACTTATTTGCTTCCTTTATTGTTACTATATAAGTTAACTTGCCAGTCATTCCAAAAATTATAAATTGGGAAGTAGCAGCTACCGTACTTCCTAGTTTTGAGATTTCAGATTGAACCAAGTTGGATTCATTTTACAGCTGATTTCTTTTATATGAATATACTTGCCGATTTAATAAAGACTTGTTAAAAGAATTTGAAGATGAATTTTTTTGTAAAAATGCAGAAAGTGGGATATCTGGTGAACAAATCGCTTTATAAAGAAGATTAATCATGATTTTTTTTTTATTTTGAGCCATAGAATGTATTCCCAGAGTTTGGCACTTTAATTTTATTTTTATAACTATTGTGTCTATATTTGGAACAGGCGTGAACTGTAGAACAGTATAGAGTGCACAGTTTGGAAGAAAGGTTGGTTACGCTGATATTTTGAAGGAATATTTCTAAAACAATGGGTCATGATGGAAGAAATTTAAATACTTGTATATTATTCATAAATTTATAGAAATGTAAAAATGTTTTCGCCACACTGGTATGGCCCTAGGGCGTAAAATAACCTTGAATGTCAGCTTTGATTGCATTAAATGTCAGCTGTTTTGGGAGTCAATGTCGATTTTTTTTTGAAGTAAAGGTAGTCTCTCATCTGTTATTTTGATTGTCAAGATCCCTTGTCAAGAGAACTGAACATAGAAAGTTTTCAAATTAATCAGTAGTTGAATAATAAAGGAAAACTGCTTCAATAACTGATACTTCAACTTTGATAAGATTAAAAATGTTTGTATTGATTAACTGTTGAATAATGATGAACGGGAAATCCATGTTTGAACAAAATTATTGTTGTCAGACTCTGTGTTACTTCGTCTAGCAGGTAAGCCAGCGCCATCTAGCGGCTGATAATGCAACTAGACAATGCTTCTCTGTTAGCCAATATCTGTCAAAATCAACAACTTTGAATTGATATTGTACAATTTAGGATGATCAAAAAATTATCTTGGGCTTAAACGTTTCTGAACTAATAAAATTGAATACACTGATAGTTATAAAGTAATATTCAGTCACTAAATCAATAAACTTTGACGCAAAGTTCCAATAGCAAGCAGATGGCACCTACTCCAAATTCAGCATAGGCAAGATAATTAATAAGGCTACTGGTCTAGCTGTTCATGGAAATGATTAACTGATAATTTTGTTTTGTTTTCATTGATGTTGTGTGCCAAAAAATAAAGTTCGACACCGGGCCGAAATGTAATATTCCTCTCTCAATTTTTCTAGTCTCGCCCACGGCCTCGACTTGAAAACCGATTTCAAGCTGGAAAACGCACATTTTTGGGCCCTAGGTACAAAATATACTAATACATACGGAAGTATAGTACCAAAGTAAAAACAATTTTCGTGATTTAACAGCTAGAGTTTTGCAAGAGGGCAGCACAGTAGTTGGGTCAGATGTCAATTAGGTCAGATGACAATTGGGTCAGTTGGTTTTGAAGGTTTATAATATTGGGGCAAATGGTATGTTGGGTCAGATGACTATTGGGTCAAGTGGTTTTGCGGCTTTTCTTGATTTTAAAAAATCGGGTCTAGTGGTAGGTTGGGTCAAATGATTTGGGTCAGTTGGTTGACCCCTTCCCAAGTTGTAACGTTTCTCCAGTTTGTCCTTCTCAATCTCCTTTCGTATACTTGGTAAAAAGCGGACAGATAATAAGTCAGGAAAATAAGAGCCACGTTTTGGTGGGACATATCCAGGCAAGTTGCCTAAATGTCAGGAAGATTGTAACTTAGTTGTAGGTGTACAAATTTAAATGGAATTCTTGTTGATTCTAGGTGATTTGAATGGTATTTTTATATTAAAATGATGATTTGTAATATTCCAGAGCTATAAAACATGATAATGTCTTATTTTAGAACAATTATTTTTTTATATATTATGATGTTCTGTAGACTAAAACCATCGAATTCATTGGTTCTGAAGCATGAACCAATTTTCTAATATCAATTTAGAATGGAACAATTCATTCAATAAAGTATATATAATGTTGATTATTCAAATAATTATTTTATTTTAAAATCTTCATTAGCAGCTATTAGGCTATATTTCCTTCTGCTTGCTCCTGTAATAGGCCTGCAGTATTTATGAATATTGAATAATGAATTATGAATAATATTATAAACTATAATAATAACAACATGGATAGTTTGTGCACTTGTAGAGTTATAGAATGTTCATTATTAGTGCTTCAGCAATTTGGAAAATCAAATCCAGGGCCCAATTTTTTCATAAAACTGGTTTCAGTAGTTATATGGATATAGTACGCCACAAACACATTATGTTCCTTTAGTGGTCTTTTTCTCTTCAACCTTGAAAAATTCTATTATCCATTTGTTTCAGAAAATACATTAAAAAAGCAAAACAATTCTTTTATAATAAAGAACTTTAAAACAGGGCTGTTTAAAAATAATTGAAAAATAAATAAAAATCAAACACCCTTTTTTTGAAAACTTTTTTTAAAATATGTGTTTTTATAATTTTTAAAGTTTTCAAAAAAGGGTGTTTGATTTTTTATTTATTTTTCAATTCTTTATAAGTTTTTCATAAAATGCAACAAACACAGTCATTTTCTTCCTGTGTGTCTTGACCAATTTTTCAAATTTCGATTTTTCAATTTTTTTTTTATAAGTTTGTGGCGATAAAGTATGCAACAAACACAGTCATTTTCATTCCTGTGTTGGTCTTCTTTTCACCAATTTTTAAAAATTCAGAATTCATTTTAAATCGATTTCTTTTTTCGATTAAAATTTTTGAAAAAATCAATTTTTTTTATAAATTTTGTGGCGATACAGTATGGAACTGAAATTTCATTCCTGTAGTGGTCCTTTTTCTAACCAATTATAAAAAAAATCGATTTTTGGAAAAAAAAAAGTTGCAGATTTTAGACACGGACTAGCAATTCATCGACCATGCTTCGAATAGGAAAATAACCTACAAACTTTAGAATATTCCTCATGTTAGAGAAAAAGTAGAGATATTACCAAGTAGAATTGAATGAAATATGATCAAATGATATATTTTATGATTAACCACAAATAAAAATATAAAAATGAATTATTCTAGTTGATAATATTTGATTTTATTGTAGATTTTGAGATAGGATTTAGATTAAGATTTTCATACATAATATCACATTCTATATTGATCAGTTTATCACTTATATCTAATTCAAATAATTTTTGAAAGTTTATTTCTAATTTTAACGTGTAGAGAAACTAATTTAATCTAATGTTATTGATTTTTAGAATACTATGCTCAAATTGACTTGATGGACGATGATTATTTAAAAGGCCATGATGAAAGGGGCCGTTCAACAACCAGCAAATTCAAAAGTTGTTTGTCAATATGGACTTAGATTTAAATTTATGATTTTCGTCCTTCTGAAAATATCATCCGTTATAAGTCGATACAATATAATTAATTCAATTTAGGTAGGTCTACAGCTTAACTTTGGAAGATTTTCACGGTAGCTTAACAGATTTTCACATTAATGATCAACTATTTATACCCTCAGATTCTGATTCAGCCTCATCCTACTTATCTGTTTGGAGCAAAATCAATAGTCTATTAAGTTATTCAATAGACTTATAGTTCTGTAATGTTCTTTAAACCCTGCCTGATTTCATTTTTATAGGGCGCTTTTCCAGTCTGGGTCACAGTTTTCAATAAATTAATGTTGAATGTTGCTACAATACAGCAACAATTGAATAGGCTACCGGTAGGCCGATGTACCTACGTATATTAAATAATTAATACATAATAAATCGTTGGATTTAGACTACTGCTAATAGTTCTTTTTTTATTAAAAATTTCATCACCTTTTATTTATTCTCTTATGTTTTATGTCAAAAAGAACTCATAGAAGGGCATTATTTATACGGTTGTAGGCTTTCTCTGTCGAGATTTAAAGACTTTAATAGTAACTTAGGCTAATATTCAATACAAGGCCTAGTCTACTGATGAAAGTATCACAATCGAAAATACGTTTGGCTATATAGCTTAATTTGAATGGTTTCTACATATCAAACAATGTACGGCAGGTATTGACCAAGCAAAAGAAGAGCCTCTGGCAAGATGAAAAAATGACTACAGCTTGGTCAATATTAGTTGAAGAATAATTAATGTGGTCTTAATAGTAGATCAAATCGTTCCCCACAATTTGAGATCAAATTGATCATTTTAAAATCAATATTGACCAAGCTGGAGTCATTTTCCCATCATGCAAGAGGCTCTTCTTTGCTTGGTCAGACTATACCTAATATGTGTCAAAAACACTGAATCAGCTAGGTATATAATTGGGAGTTCAACATAATTCATTGTAATATAATTATGTTAATTAAATTTATTATTCTTACTGTTAATAGGCTATCACATTTTATGCAAGATTTAAGATTTTTCTAAGACATAACTATAAATGTATGTCTCAACAGCCCATGAAGGGCCTACCAGCTGGTTGCCAGTTTCAAATTCACTCTACTATACAGCCTGTCCAAGCCAAGAAGACACCCCGGCACGACGGGAAAACGGCCCCAGCCCGGCCAATACCGGCTCAAAAGCCAAAAATTCTCAATCAGAACTCACAGTCCCCAAACCAACACTGGCCGAGCCAAACCCCGCCAGAATTTCCCCCGGCCGGACAGGCCATACAGCAAGCAAATAATCATCAACCAGCAGGATAGAGGTAACATGTGGTTAGCACGGTGATCCTCTCAACCATAAGCCAGTCTCCGCAACCAATTGGCGGTGCAGAACACCTCTGAATAACATGCACTTAATCAGTTGGAGTGTAATGCAACAATTACTATTCCTCCAGAGACGGAACGACTGACTGTCTTTACTAACGACAGCCAATCTCCCAAAGGAGGTAACTATAAATAGCCTATAATAAGTGGACTAAGTATAACTTGACCCTCGGGCACCTGCCCTATGAGATGGAGTAGACCACCCGCGGGCGGTATAGAGTGCCACCCACACGGTATTGACTGTTTTCATCCATACAATGAATATTTATTGTTTTTTTTGATCAAAAATGGATATTTTACCCTGTTTGACAATAAAAATAGCACTTATAGAAATTGTTATTATAATATTTTGTTGATTTTGTTAATAATTTATTATATAGGTATACTGTACTTTTCAAAAATTTTAAATTAAACTGGGTTTGAAACGATATGAGATTCTATTCTCATAACGGTTTTATTGAGAAATGACATGAAAACTGGATAAATGACATTTTTATTATTGAGTAAATGAAAACTTGATAGTATACAAACTGTTTAAACATGTTTCAGAATCAAAGCCATTTTCACTATTTCACTTCAACATTATAAGTAGCCTAAATACCAGATTATCATGATTAAAATTCAAATGACAATCATCATCTTATAATTAATACAATAAAATACTGGTAAGTTTTATTAAAGTCAACACAAATAGGCCTATTATTGTCCAATTATATTCAAGCATATTCAATTATATTCATTAATTCTTATATTAATTTCTTGTTGGATTTTGTTTCAAACAATTAACTTTGGCCTGATGAAAATTATTTCATTCATGGAAATAGTAATTAAATATTTTGGTACCAGAGTAAATAATGTCAGGTCTGCAAGAAGTTAACAAATTATTTTAAATATTTGATAGACTAATATTACAATATTATTGAAAAAATTTAAAAAGCTTAAATAATTTTTATGAAAAATGTAGGCCTAAATCAATAATTGGGTGAAACATGCTATTCTGAGTAAAAGATGAACAGCAAAAGTTGGTTGAATAAAATAATACTCATACATGTAGGTATAATTTGAATATATAATGAAGAAATCTTCAGTGCTTTAATATGAATAATATTAATTTTTGAAGTTTGATTAAATTTTTAGTAGAGTAAAATTTGTAAGTAAAGTTTTATAATAGATGTGAGTAATGATTTATGCGATTTGAATTCTGGTACAAGCAAGATGGCGTCACCATGCTAATGCCTTTTTGATCTGTGCACTTTCAACATTTTCAAAGATAACTTATTTAAAAGACAGTTTCAATTGTTTGCTATCTTTCATCAAGAAATTAAATGATAATTATAATCGTCAAAAAACAATAATTTGACCAAATTTTCCACTTTTAGAATGATTACAATGCTGAAAACTGTTAATGAACCGTGTACTGAAATATGGGAAAGATCTGCTATTATAAATATTAGAATATTTTAGATTATTCTAAATAGATTATTATACATTATCATGTATAATTACTCAAATTTTGACAATATTGTATGGGAATGGGAATATTTGTTTTTTTAGAGCACTTTGCTTTAGACCAGTTTGAAAGCAACTGGACCAGCTACCTAACAAACTTAGACCAGTTTGTTACACACCGTGAAAATCATGATGCAGAGAGAAAAAATGATGAATTCATCTTGAAACTAAAATAAAAGAGATTAATATCCCAATAGATAATTTTCACTCATTCCACCAATATATTAGAATATAAGCCAATATTCAAAAAACAATATTACTGCCTGAGAGATTAGGTTCGTTGTGTCGTGTCATTGCTGTGGCTTATCCAGCCTATCGTTGGCCACCCTTTTTTATGTAGGTCGTACAGAAGAAAGGTCTACCAGGATCCTCCCTCCCAAATTTCGAAGTCTCACCGTGATTGGAACATGATAGTATTGCCAACCAAAACTTCCAACCATTGCTTCTTAGAACTGCTTGCTAGAAGGTTAAGGTGACCAGACGACCCGTTTTCGCCGGAACAGTCCCGTTTTCTGGAGACTTGTCCCGTTGTCCCCACCGAACCTCTCGGGACGCTCATTTGTCCCGTTTTAGGATTTTAGAGTTTTTTCGCTCTTTCAAGTTTTACATTTTGAAGACTCAGTTATGATTTCTACCTTTAACTCCGAAGTTTTCGTATTTTTAAACTATAAATGCCAACAAATCGTATTGAAACAAGATGGAACAAAGAGTGGAATGGCGGAATGGAGTAGTAGTTGACAAAATGCTTTATTACTGAGATGTGAAGAAGCTCCATCAATCCATGTTCATAATTGTAATTGCCTCTCCAATAACTCTTTTGAAAATTGTAGTGACTGTCCATCCCTATCTTTGGTTAGACAAACACGTTACCTTGGTATAATGATCGATAGTAGCCTGAGATGGCATTCTCAAATTGACTATTTATCAAAGAAACTCCAGGCCTTGAGCGCAAAAATATATTATTTACATAGAAATATACCAGTTGATTACCCAGTCTATACCTAAATTACAAGTCATTAATAGAATCCATAATCAGATATGGAGTTGAATCATGGGGTTGTGCAGCCAATTACCTATTATTTAGGGTTGAAAAATACAATTCAGGATTCTCAAAGTTATAACCTCTAGAATACCTAATCTAAATTTAAATCTGAACAACCTTCAAATCTTACAATTTTTTTTATCAAACTCTGACACCAAAAAATTTTAACACTTTCAAAATAATATTATTTTTTAAAACAGTCTCCATTATAGATTCTTAGCTCCTCTTGCCCACTACAATTTTAGGTCACCCGTAATTTACCAAATTCCAAGATTCAATAATATTCACGGGAAAAGATCTCTTTTCTATGTACTGCCTTTCATATTTAACCTATTCATATTTACCTGCTAACATAAGAGACTACTCAAAAATGGATGTAATGATCTATGTAATTATCAATCTAATTCGCTTTCAATCTAGTAAAATCCCAAAGTGAATAAATTATAGTAAAATTCATAAATGAACAGTCTTAAATTTTAATATTATTATTATTACTTTAATTATAATTCAATAATTTGTAAGCGTCTGATGAACATTTCCTTTTATTTATCTTATCTATTTACAATATTTGCTGGCACAAAATTCTTTTCATTGTATAATCACTGCCGCCAGCCTGAACGACTCATAATTTAGCTTTTATAATTACATAGGCCTATAGTATATTTTATTTATTTATTTCCTTCTTTATCTATCTTTTAATTTTTCTTTTAACTTCTTATCATGGTACTATTCCTCATTATTTTATTAATGTTTCCTAATCTTTTTGCTTCTCAGCAATAATTACTATAATTTTCTTATTTCATTTTTGTAAAGCATTAATAATTAAGACAATAAGATTTTTCTTTTTAATTTTTTCAAACTGTGAATTTTTTGTATTGAAATTGGCACCTGCTGGAAAACCTACGGGTTTAGCGGGACCGAAAATTGTAATAATTTATTTGTCAATAAAATTGATTGATTGATTGATAATAATGGTAGAGGATTTTACATTATTCTTCAAATTTTCATTATTATAATTTTGTGGCAAGTTATCACATCACGAAGTTTGTTGGTCTGTTTTGGAAAAATTCTGTATAAATGAGCAAAACAACACCCCTTCCCCCCCAAACCGGTTTTGTGGCCGTCCCGTTTTCAGTACCTCAAAATCTGGGCACCTTATAGAAGGTGTAAGTCGAGAACTCAAATGGTTCAATCAGTTAGGCGCACTCATATCCAGGTGCCCAAAGAGCAAAGACGCGACCCCCTTTTTTCGTAAATTCTGGGTTTTGCAATAAAGATTTGAATAAAGATAATATTACTGTAACGGATGAATAGATCCATACACATAAGTTAATTCAACTTTCAAAGGCTTCAAATATTGTTTGACTGCGATCAAATGAGTGAATAATGAACAGATTAAATTATTTTATCACTGTGGCAGTGGTTTTCAAGCAGCTGGACTGAAAATTGGCAAAAAGAGGTTAGGTAGACTATTTGAAAACAAAAACAAGTTGTTTTTACAGGATTTATTTCGTTTTTCTAAAAGAAGATTTATCCTTTTACAGATATGTTAGTTAAGAGAAATCTCCTTCACCAGTATTAAGTAAGTACTATATTTTCAATTAACTTATTGTGTATTAGTAGATTATATTATTTGAAGTTGATTTCATTTTCCAATTGATTTTATCTGCCGGTTGGCCTATTGTCTTGTCGATAATTGGAGACTGCAACCGATTTTGCTTCATTACCTTTCTTGCAAAATTCAAGTAATTTTTCACAGTATTTTTCTTTGATTGAAGTCGAGCAAAATAGACTTTCGGTCTGGAAAGACTCCAGCTTGGTCAATAGGCTACAGTCTAGTCTAGGTACTTCTAAGTTCGGACAATTCTTGACTGTCGCTGCTGTATATAATGAATAAAACATTGTCGTTCAGTTACTAAAAACACAAAAGTAAAAAAATGAAAGAGACTGACAATCAACTCACAATCTTCCCCTTACTCGAAAAATAGAGAGAGACCTTGGTAGTCTGTCCAAGCAAAGAAGACATTATTGTGGGAAGATGAGAAAATGACTCCAGCTCGGTACTCCATATTGTTTATTGTACTCCATATTGCTCCAAATTATATCTTAAGTTTAAAATTGTAGGAAACATTCTAATCTACGATTTGAGACGAAATTTGTAATTTTTGAACCAATATTGACTGAGCTAGAGTAACTTAATAGCCAGAAACTAGATCCAATCTTGCCAGAATGTCTTTTTTGCTTGGACAGGCTATAAGCTTAATACTGTACCTGGAATACTTTGACAATTATTTATTCATTTCTTATTAATTCTTGGTTTATTTAAAAACATTTCTGTATGACTCTGACATAATAACAACTAGCCTATCTGTCTACTGGTTTAGATGTTACAAAACTTGCATGCTCAAAATGAATGCATTCCCACTTGATAAAATGATTCGGTTTAACAGAATAGCTTTGAATTTTTTGTATATTTTCTGTGCTCTGTATGAGTTTGTCAAACAAAGACGTTCCCTTGTACTAAGTGTCACTTTTAATGCCGCCTCAACTATGGAAGCCATTTTATTTTCAGAATAAAAAGTCGAAAATGGCAGCGGGTAACAGACCTCCAAGTTTGTTTGCCCAGAGGATGAAAGAATCTAAGAAGAAGGGCGAGACAATCCATGCGAATCAGCTAGAACTCTCAAGCTGTAAAGCAGAAGCGTTTGGTATGTTGTCTACGGCTAAAAAATCAATAAGTTTATTCAGCATAAGTTATCAGAAGTAATTGTTTGCTATAATTAAGTTGTTTAAATTTGAATTATTTTTCTTATTTCTCCATTATATAGAAATAAAAACTCTACATCGATGGGTAGATGTATGGTAATTGTATTATCATATCATAGAAAATCAAAGTAAGTTGACTTTGATTTCAAAATGAATGTAAACCAATTTAATAATTGAATAAATCTTGTAGTTGGGATGACTTTAAATCAGTAATTAGGTTTGATCTCCCTATGTTGATCTCCCTAGTGGAGACTGTACATGCAGCTTTTGAGATGGGTGAGTCAGTTGACCTCATCATGTGTGATCTCTCCAAGGCCTTTGATTGTGTGCCACATGATCTGCTTCTCCAGAAGTTGATGAGATATGGAGTTCATGGTGTGGCATGGAACCTGTTGGGGAGTTACCTGAGTGGAAGGAAACAGGTTGTTTCCATGATGGGCGCCACATCCAAGGAGAGGGACGTGGTCCTTGGTTGTCCACCAGGGCTCAGTGCTGGGACCACTTCTTTTTCTTGTCGCAATAAACGACCTCCATCTACACGGATCCAGCCTGTTGTTTGTGGACGACACCACGCTTATCGGCCGGGGGAAGAAGCCGCTGAGAGCAAGGACAAGTAACCAGACTCTCCTGCAGGAAGCTAAGGTGTGGTTCACTGCCAACAGACTGTTGCTGAATGAGGCGAAGACACAGAACATCTTGTGTACTCTCGACAGAACTGTTGTGGATGATGCACCTGTTGCTCTACTGGGCTTCACCATTGATGGTAAGCTGCACTGGGAGCAGCACAAAGTTAAAGTCTGCAGTAAACTGTCAAGAGTTGTGTATCTCCTGCATAAGTTGAGGACTAAGCTTAGTCTGCGGCACCTGGTGATGATGTACCACTCACTCTTCAGCAGTCACGTCCAGTATGGCATCCTCCTTTGGGGACATTCTCCACATGCTGAGGACATCCTTCTCCTGCAGAAGAAGGCATTGAGAACCATGACATCAAGTGAATTCCGCGCTCATTGCAGGCCATTCTTCCAGCGCTTGGGTCTGCTAACAGTGTATGGGCAGTACATTTTGGCCTCTCTTCTGTATGTCAAGCATCACCGCGAGTCTTTCACAACGAGAGGACAAATCCATGAACACAACACACGAAGGGGGGGAAACCTTGACATGCCTCGTCACAGGCTGTCCAGAGTGCGTGACAGTTTCCCTACCCTGGCACTGAGGATGTTCAACCAGTTGCCTGTGAGCCTGCGGAATGCACCCATCAATGTCTACAGGAGGAGTCTGTCTCACTATCTTGTGAGTCGGAGCTATTATGCAGTGGTCGAATTCTTTGGAGACGACTTGTTGGAGGTGTTGCCAGTCGCCTCATAACAATCACTAAGTGGCCAGTTTTATTAAATGACAAAGCCCAAGTTGGGCTATCTCCGTTTTTGTTCACTAAGGAGTTTAGTGTTAATTTGACGTGATCTCTCCGGGTTGCCTGGGCATGGATCAAGAATTGGAAATTATGGAAATTATTTCATTTGCAATTTGACTCTTTTAATCAATTCATAGTGTTGATTGAAATTTTCATGTGCATTTCAGGTTTAACCAGTAACATAGTTGAAGGACCAGATGCTTGTGCTATTCACAAAGAAAATGTGAGAAAATTGGCTGGAATGTCTGAACAAGAGATATCAGAGGAACGAAATAAGCTTTTGTCTGAATTGAATCCTGGCTTGATTGCTTTTTTGAAAGCTAGAAAAAATAAAGGATCTTCTGATGCAACTAACTCATCATCAAGCTTGGGAACTAGCTCATCCTTGAACTCTAGCAAAACAGTTAATTTTGATTTGAAACATGAATCTCCAATAGGAAGTGAAGCTATGGAGACTGAAGAGTGAGTATAACTGTTTGAGTAAATTCTTTTAGAATTTCTCCTTGAAATATGTGGCATGTGCAACTAAAAATCTTCATTGATTACTTTTTCTGTATCAAAATAGAGTTATTTGACAACTGATGGTTTCAAAATAACACTTGATAAATTATGGTAGTGGTTACACTCATAATAAATTCGAGGCATGATTTCATATTCAATGACAATGAGTGAAATGAAACCTTGACTATACCAAATAGGTATAGTCAAGGTAATTAGAATAGAGAGGTAACAGTCATCAAAACCGTAGCCAGGAGAAAACCGTAACTTCTGACGTCATCGGAACCACAGCTGTTAAGCAAACCTAGCTGGCGCTAAAACTGAGGAAATTCACAGCTGTGGTTCCGATGGCGTCAGAACTCACAGTTTTCTTCCGACTACGGTTTTGATGACCTCTCTATTCTAATTACCTTGGGTATAGTCTTGTCGAGCACAGAAGATATTGCTTCAAAATGACAGCTGTTCAATGCTGCCAGCTGTTTTAATGGAAATTGTCCCACTCTCATCATATCTCACCTACAGTAGGTAGGCAAAAGTGATTTCACTTTAAAATTTTTAGATCTGCGCTTGCACAGTCACACTCAGTTCAAGTTGCCATCTTGAAGGAATATCTTCTTTGCTCGACAAGTCTACATTTGTATGTTTAATTGTATTGTGAATATTCACTTCACCTTCAATTAGAAACTACAGGCCTACGTTGCAATTCCAAAATAAATTTATCATTATTCAAGCTGTTTTCTTTGTTAAACCTACTTTTCAACTAATTTTCCAACAGTTCAGTACCAGCTGAAGTTGGCCAGCTTGCTACAAAGTGGCCTAACATGGGAAATGTAGAAAAAGAGAAGTTGCATTGGATGACGGAACTTCCGAAACCAGTCCCTCCTCCTTCTGACCAACCTTTCAATGCCCGCTTCGATTTCAACGGTAGGTCTCAATCATTTCTACATTAATATCTATTGGCAACTCATTATTCGAGAAAACTTGGAATAGATTTTTTCCTATGGATCTGGGAACTCATGATTGGTGGATCATGGTAGAACGGTGTTTTGTCTCAAATTTTGTTCATACAATTGAAATATGATTTGTTCCATCAAATAATGATTTAGATTTGTCTCTCCTCCCATGAAAATCTTTGCAGATTAATTTTCACCTGTCCAGCCTTTTTACCTTCAAGTCATATGAATTGATATATTTATTTGAAATAATAAAATATACTTATTGGATAAAAACACAGACAATTAAGTCCAAAACGTCTGTTATACAAATTTTGAGAAATATTTGAAATTTCCAGAAGGTTATGTTTATAATGATCACATTCACTTCTCACAAATTTCCACTTACAAAATAGAGAAAATATGAATACAAAAGTACAGAAAAGTCTGAATAATTCGGAAAATACAATAAAATATTAAATTACACCGAAAATTTCAGGCCAATTATACCTGTTCAATTATACACTTGAATTGTTTCAACCTCATTTTTAATACATACAAAGTAGATTAATTTAAATGATGACTATTTCAACTATTCGGGTTAAATTGTTTTAGGTACTCTTCTACCATACTCGGACGATAAGCTGGATGATGTGAGGAAAGCTTTGCATCATCACGGTGAAGAACCTGAAAGACCCGGCTATACTCTGCAAGAACTAATTCAGCTTAGTCGATCTTCGGTCTTACAGCAGAGGATAATTGCTCTCAATACCCTCGCCAATGTCATCGAGAAGGTGATTATTAGATCAAATTCAACATTCAAATCTAGTTACACTCATCTTGTGAACTGATGTTCAATGAACTGCTTCAGATCATAAGGACTTGAATTGTATAGATAAGACCAGATCAAATTCTGTATGCCAAGGATTTCTCCTATATCATGATGGAGATTTTCTATTTATGATTATATGGATTTCTTCACATGCCCAATACATCCTGCTTCTTCAAAAGAAAGAATTGCGGATACTAACATATAGTGATTTCAATTCCCATTATCAGCCAACCATTATCATTATGATCTTTAGACGAGAGACTGCGTACCATCTTTGGGCAGTACATTCTACTTTCTCTACTCTATGACGTTGCTTATATGAAGCAATGAATCATTTCTCGATAACTAGAGGCTGCTCCTATGCATACTATACATTAGATAAGTTTACATTAATTTTACTTTAAAAAACACATTTTATCCAATCTCTTATCTCGCTTCAGGCTTTAATGCTGCTCATATGTTCCAATGCAACACTATACATTTGATAAGTTTGCATTTATTTAACTTTTTTTTAAATAACCTCTTGATTGAATTTCTTAACTGATTTCAGACTTTTAGAGGTAGCACTTGAATGCAAACTATGGATTAGATAAGTTTACATCCATTGAACTTGAAAAATAACTTTTTCATTCAATTTATCTCATTTCAGGCTTTGAATCATATCAATTCAAAGTCATGCTTCCATGAAATCATTTGTCTGTAGTGATTACTCTCATAATTTTCTGCATCCTATTCATTAGATAAGTTCATATTCATTCAGCTTTCAAAATAATCATTTTTCTTATTTCAGGCCAATATGTATACAGAATGCCTGGATAGGCCTCTTCTTCCATTGCTTTTGGATGCCGATATATTTCTGCTACTAAGATTCTCATTGGATGATGCGTCCAGGCCAATAGTGACCGCTTCACTTGCTGCTCTCTGCAACCTGATTGTCAACCATTGTGATGAGGTAACTTTCAATTGAGGATTCAAATTTTAATTAAATGAGGATTCAAATGTAAGCAAATTTTAATTCAAATTCATTGCATGCAACAGTAAATTAACATTGTTGATTATTAAAATATTAGCAGTTTCAACATAATTATGAAATTGCAATAGATCTATTCTATTCATTCCAGATGAAACATTCTAATCTACAATTTGAGACGAAATTTGTAATTTTTGAACCAATATTGACTGAGCTAGAGTAATAGCCAGAAGCTAGATCCAATCTTGCCAGAATGTCTTTTTTGCTTGGACAGGCTATAAGCTAAATACTGTACCTGGAATACTTTGACAATTATTTATTCATTTCTTATTAATTTCGGAATAATGCTTTTAATAAGAACTGTTATCAACTAATGCTAATATGTAATGTGGCAGCTAATGTGTAATCTTATTACACAATGGAAGCTGTGTGGCAAAGATATTAATGTATTTTAGTGATTAAAATGAAACAAAGGCAATCTTTCAGCCATTGACATAATACAAACTTGAAAGAAAGGCTGAATGGAATCAGCTGGATAATGTTTAAAATATGTAAACCCAAATAAATCGACCAATTTGCTTCGAATGAGCTTATAAGTTAACGGAAAATTTTGTTGACATCTGATTTTTCCTATCTTTTATTAATGCCCAAATTATCAGCCGTTTATCCCGCACTAGTGCGGAAAATGAAGAATTTCTAGGCATGTCAAGTTGATCGAAACTGACAACTTACTCTCAGGTGTACAGGTGTACCAAAAGCAAGATTTAACGTTATGTGATCATCACCTGCCTTCTGTCTGTTTGTCTTTAGTCATGAGTGAACTCGGACTTCAATAAATAATAATGACTTGAGGCAGAGTTTAATAAAAAATGACCCTTGCATTTCCGTTACGTGTATCATGTATTATATCATTGGTTTATCTTACAGGCTTGTCTTGACAATTTGCTTGGATGTAATGGAGGTCTTTGGCAACCTTCTTTCAAAATTAACATTGATATTAAGAAGGATGAGCAGGCTGAACTCAAAGACATGCAAATACTGAAATTGGATGTTATAAAAGGAGCTCTGAGGACATTGATTTTGCCTCGTTTTAGGTAAATGTTATTCATCACATCAGTTGAATTTGAGTCAATATTATTCATGTTATCAAATTCGTGGGGGAAAGTAGTTGAATATTTTGTATATTTTAAAGTATTATAGAAGTTGGTTTCTAGCTCCTCATGGAGCTGCTGTGTAGGTATTGCTGCTATTCACTATAGGATTGATCAGCATTGAGCATTGACAAGGGTTGACAATGTGCTCGAGCGGCATGAAAGGCCTCCACTCCAGTAAGTCAATTTAAATAGTTTTCTTACTGCGAAAATAATTGACTGTATCGTCGGTAATCAATCCAAGTGATTGAGTATTGGTTGTGGAATATTGTGAAATTGATTCAGGTACAATACTGCTGTATCAATTGTATAATCATATTGATTCATTTTCAGGTATATTCTTGTCAAAATGCAGCCAGAATCAGTGGAAGTGGTTCAAATCTTGAAATGTCTGATAAGAATAGCCAGGCATTCTCATGAATCAGCATATGCTATCATCATTTGTCCTGGTCTGTTGGATGCTGTCAGCTCATTATGTAAGAAAAAGGGTTTTGAAGTGATATTGTGAATTTGTCTACATAAAAATAATATCTTCTACTCATCTTTTTGAAAATGTTGTTGCTTTTAGGCCTTGCATCATGAATCTAGTCAAATATTTTTACTATTGATATGGTCTGTCCAAGCATATTAATTTGATATTAATGGTATTGATATTAATTCAAAAATTATAAATTTGGTCTCAAGCATTCTGATCTACAATTTGAGACCAAATTTTGTAATTTTTGAAGTAATATTCACCGAGCTGGAGGCATTTACTCATCTTGCCAGAATGTCTTCTTTGCTTGGACATACTTTCTTAGTCTGTGATATATTTTCTTGTGAATGAAACTTTGTTTCTTCAGCTTTGAAATGAAATGAAAATATTCTATATTAGGCGAATTTAGGACTAGGAAGTCCTTTGTACCACTCGCAGTAACTAGCTTTCACAGTAACGAAGGCTCACTTGTTTAATTTTGAAATAATTGTATGTTTTTTTTAGTAAATAAAAACTATAAATAAGCTCAATTGTTATCATTTTAGATTGAAAATAAGAGAATTATTTGTTTCGAATATAATTCACAGAGAAAATAAATTTTCTTGTTCGATTAGGAGCAATTATCATTTTTTAATAGAATATTTCAATTCCAGTGAACTATCAGCAGCATAAATACTATTACCCGGATGCGTTGAAACTGTTAAGAGTGATAGCATGTCATTCAGAAAGTATGGCATGTACAATTTTGGAGAAATTTGATACCATGGGCATAGTTCTTCAATGCTTAGCGGGGTGAGTTCTCTTTCTTCAATTGCCAAATTTTGTTATTTTATTTCATATTTACAAACTATAATATATAACATTAATATTATAATGGTCGATTCACATATATCAATTCAGTCTTAGCACTCTTAGTTTAGTCTCAGTTCACTCAGTGTACTGAGATTGGTCCAGCATCATTCACGCAATTTTTGTCTGACTAATCACTATCTGAGAACAAAACTGAGGCAATCTGATATTTGTGAATCTGTGGTTGATCGATTAAAAAAATATATTCAAATGAACCAGTCTTATTCACCTTCTAATTCCATACAGAATTACATTACTAAGTGTGTGATGGTAATTTATTCAACACCGCCAAACTTATTAATCTCCGTAAAACTTACTGGTTGAATAAAATTTATATTATTTTTATTAGTTTTTGTCGTAACGGTCACAGTTATAGTTTGTCCCAGTATTTATTCAAGCATTGAGCAACTCAAAGATGTAAATGCTTTTATCCAAACTATTAATGTTTTTTTTGTTGCAGTAATAGAGCAGAAGGTCAACCAGAAGCTTTACGGTTGATGTTAGAAAGTTTTTATTTATGGCAAACATTTCTGACTTACAATATGGCTACAGACTTTATTCCGTAAGTATTATTAGCCTTCCCTTTATGAATTGTTTAATATAGTCTAATTTGATGTGCAGTTTAATCAGTTTCTCGTTTTGTCGACCAAAGTAAGTGTTTTATTTATCTCTACAAACCTACAAAAATATTTTTGAAGGTATTATCGAATTATATAATCAACTAATTCGACGAATGAATCATCTTGCTATAAAAAAACTTGGTTTATGATCAATGCAATCTAAAATAACAGTTGTTTAATAATTATAATAATTTGAACTTGGAATCATGATCGTTATTGAGATTGAGTTGAATTACAATACAACAAATATGGATGTTTGTTGTTCAAGGTTCTAGCTGTCTCTAAAGAGAAATTAGAAATAATAGATTTTTGTTTTATTCTCTTGAACTCTTCTTTAAATCTTCAATATGTTCATTCTACAATTCAACTAACTTGCAATAATTAAATTACTCTTATTCAAGTCAGTATTTTTTTTTTAATTCTCGTTCTTCTATTTGTTTTTTCTAGATCAGCCACACCCATCATAGCCAAGCTGCTATTTGCCCATATTGATCATATAAACTCAGAAAGCTCTTTTGGTGACTTGGAACATGCGACAGCTCTTCTATCCACTATGACCTCAGCCTACAAAGTGTCCTATGCCAAAGCAGAAAGTCTCTCTCAACCTCTTTTGCAAGCAGCTGTTAATTGGATATCTTTAGCGACTTCATTGGATACACCAAAAGTTAGTCACAATTTTTGTATTTTCTCGTTAAATGTATATTGTTATTCTAGTTAGTTTTAGAAGACTACAACGAAATTGGCATGGCAAAGTCGTTAAATTATTACCTTCTGGTCTTGCCACCAAATAAAGCCATACGCTAATAATAATAATAATGGAGCATTTATTCATTTGACAATATGCAATACACTTGAGTGGATTCAAACACAGACCAAGACCAAAACGTATTTTTCTAAATTTTGATAAATACTGTATAAATAGAGTTTATGTTTGCATTTGTCCACATTCACTGTTCAAAAATTTAAACTTTTGAAGATTAAAAACTATGATTCATCAATCGAGAATTTTCAAGGTTGTTAAAATAGTCAGAATAGCACCAAAAATATATGAAACAATTTCAAAATATCAAATGTCTTTCATCAATGCTGAGTATCGTCAGGACAGTCTAGAAGCATTTCACGATATAGAGGTAGCTCTCGACTCGATATGCTCATGTAGACCACTTGCCTACTGTTCTCCCAGAGCTGAGAACCAATAAAAGTCATTCACCAACCGCCAATTCCTTTGGATTCTACTACTTGTTATGAAGCATGTTTGTGTCTTTGTTGGATAGAATTATATTTTGGAGCAAATCCTTATGAAAAATTGTTTATTTCTGTTGAATTTAAATATTGATATTGAACTTTTTAAAAGAACTATAACTCATGTATCCGTTTGTGGAATCTGGTCATCTGGCGAAGTGGAACAACCCATGGGTTTCCCCACTATTGAAAGTCATACGCTTAATAGATAAATTGATATTGAAATTTGAAGCAGATAAATTTGTGATGGATGAAATTATATAGGAGGAATTTAATTGTTCCAAGATTTATTTTATTGTTTGGACTTGAATGAAGGTCACCTATTCATTTTCTAAAAATGTTATTATTTCCATTTCAGAGATCAATGTGCAAACTAGCTGGAGCTGCCTTTAATCTTTTGGCAGTCATGAAGATGGAGGTAATATCAACTAAAACAATAATATATTAATTTATTCCTCTTCCGTATAATCCAGTATGTTTTTTGAACATTCCATAGACACCTTGTTGAAATTCTCGACGGAATTCATATTCTCTTCATTGCAGTACTATTTGAAGAAATTTTATCATTATGTTCAAAATTCATTTCTATTCCAAAACTTTAACTTTAAATTTGTATGTTCCGTAACTGGAGCTTCTCTCAGTCCAGCTAAAATATTGTTTCAAAAATATTATTGTATCTTATTGCATTTATATTTTTCAATTTGTCAATAAAACATCTACTTATTTGAATTACTCAATTTCAGAGATCAACAGAATTGGAGTGTCGATTGAAAAATTATCTTCAAAGTAACCGTTTCACCCAGTGTTTGATTAATTTTCGGTAAGTTTTTCGTATTCCTGATTCCTGTACATCATCATTTTCAGCTAAACCAATATAATTTAAACTATTCTCAGGGATCTATTTCATAAAAATTGCAAGTCCTGTAAAACTTTGAAAATATGGACATACTTGTACACTACCGATAGTTGATATCATGACAATTTTCAAATGAAATTTAGATTCTTGTATTAGTTGGCCTTCCTCATATTTCACATTACTCTTAAATCGGCTTAAAATGCGCCTCAGAAGTTGAATTTACAAAACATATTGTAAGAGCAATTCTAGTAGACTACTTGATATTCTTATTATATAATTTTGTCAGGTTGATGGATGTTATCTTACTTTTTTCAGGAAACATTCTTGGTTAGTTAATGAAAGTGATAAGATAAGCAGCCCTGAAAATCTCCCCAGCTTATCGGCTTTCCCACTCTGTTTGAAAAAGGAATGTACTCAGTCTCTCATAGAAGGATTGGCTCACTATGTAGTAGCCTACAACAATAATGAGGTTGGTAGAATATTTGATTATCTTTGTCGCTGCCTTTCAGAAACACCAATGACTTTGAAAATTTTATTAATGAATATGTATCCTTGAATTTCGAGATCAGCAGGATTTCATCAATCGGGATGGTATCACACCAGGCCGGAAACTAACGGACATGGACAATAAACTACCATAGAATCGACAAACCCAAAAAAAACTCTTTACCTTTATGTAGGTTTGAAAGTATCGATACTAAGGTAGCATTTCGACCGTGTCCGTTCGTGACCTGGTGTGACATCACCCTTATTTAATCAGAAGTGAAGTTGACTTGTTCAACGTTGTTAAAGTGCACTTGAAAATGTGAACACATACTCATCTTGAGCATTTCTGGATTTTTTTCTCGAATACCTTGCAGAATTCTCGTTCCCCTTTAATTATTTTGGATCAGAAGGAGGCACGGCCTAGTTAATTGGAAAATATGAAAACATATACGAAATTATGTATGTGTAAGTGTTCTATCCTATGTAATATTTGTACGAGTATATAACCTGCATTAAATTTGTTAATTTTTGAGCCATTAATAAGATGTGCTTTGATAAAAGTGATCGACTAATTATTGCCATTGTCCTAATAACATGAGTTTGACATAGGCCCAATCTATTCGATGATCATATGACTTTGAATATCATGAAAAATATAATAATATAGATGTTTTCCTCATTTGTTCAAGCTATCAGATCTGTTCCTGAAAAATGAAGAATGGAATACATATTTACAAGAATTTACCAACAGAGAAAGAATTCCAGAAGTAGCTTCTCACTGGTACGCCAGACAAGAAATAAAGCTCCTCTGCTGTATTCTGCTGATTAATGTGCATTGCCAGGTAATTGCTATAATTGAATTTGAGTTTATAACAAGTGGAAAATTTGCATAAACTTCTTCAAATGGCGCTACATCATTTATGTAGTTAGAATGTGCAAATCATGTTTATCATGTTTTCATTATTATCTTCAATATGAAATGATTAACCAATTTTATGACGGGATTTCAAGAAACATATTTGTTATATTTTTTTTAGTTACAATGTTACAATATAACAATGTTTCTACATTTTAAGCTCATTGATTCCAATTTCCTCATTGATTGGTCCAGTTTATGAATAGTCGTTAGTTTTAAGTTATTTTTCATTTACAGATTAATAAATCTAATGATATTGTTCGAAAATAAGATCAAAGAAAATGCTCAATATTTCTACTTCATTCCCAACTTGTATGACTATGGGCTCGTTCAGGGAACATGGAATCAGTAACCGCTTTACGGTAACTTGTGACATGGAATAATCCACCACAAACCGTGTCACAATCGACCACATCATGTTCCCATAGGACGCGGTACAAAATTCCGGTTCACAGCTGTTGGCGCGCACTTTTGAATTGTGTATTAGTCCAAAAAGAGTGTCGCATTGGATGCAAACAAAATCATTGTAGGGAATTATCATAATTATTATCACATCAATGTATTAAATAATGAAAACCAATACTTCAACTCAAAATCTTGTACCGTAGCCAAACCAAACAAATATTTGATGTTTGACAGTAACAGATTTTGTAAGTTGGCTACTCTAGGTCAATTCCATTCAATAAGTTGCTTTCTTTCAAAGCCTTACTTGAGATTGAGCTGATAAAGTTGCTTCATTATGAAGATACACTGCTATTTTTTATTTATATAATACACAGTATTTATGATGGCGCATGATCTCATAAATGAAATTATCCGAGGAGAATTGGGGGAAATAGCTAACTTTGACAATCTGAACAGGCCCAACATTCTCAATCCGGCTGTGATTGTAGCAGTGGAAGATTTAGGGAATCCACGGAGGCATGTGATGGAAAATTTATTAAATCAAGCATGGTATTATGCAAAAGTCAATAACTATAGTCTACTCTGGATAATGCTTTTTAATGGGAACCATGGCCTTCTCTTCCTAGTATGTGCGATCCAAGCAGTAGGATTATGAAAATGATTAAAAACTATTGAGATTCAACATCTCCAAAAAATAATCTGTTAAAACAATTAACTAAAAATTAGTTCTTAGTTTCATAATTTTGCCTATCCGTGTTTGAACAGTTTAGATTTTGGTCGTCATTAATAGCTTATTTCAATCATCTGATGAGAAAAACTGAGTAATTTTTTAGCAAGAAGTAAAGATCAATCATGACTAGTTGAAGTAAATAGTTTAAGTAAATGAATAGTTTACGTAATACAGTAACCTACCACAAATAACGACTTAAATCATTTTTAACGGCTGCGTTGTTGATGTAGACTACCTCACTGCCTTTGTTTATTTTGTTTGCAAGTGATAAAATCCATTTAAAATCCAAGATCCATTTATATAATAAATTAAAATAAACTCACCTCGAAGAGAATTGTGCACTTCATCAGTTTCAAAAATTCAATATAAAATATCTTTAAATGAATACAGAAGTTCTACTTACTCTTGAAGACATCTTTGTACAATTGTTTGTTTGGAAAGTTTCGATGTGAAGTCAGCTAGCAGACGCCCAGATGTCTGACCGTCTCGACCAATGAGGCTCCAATTCCTCCGATCACCTCATGAAAATGGATCAGCCTCAGGAGATGGGTACAAGTCACCGCTTTACGGTTGAAGTATCTTGGTACATTTACTGTCAAAATGCTCCCATTGGACGTGGGACAATTTACCGCTCGTCTTTTTGAGACAATGTATCAGTGGGCTCGTTCAGGGAACATGGAATCAGTAACCGCTTTATGGTAACTTGTGACATGGAATAATCCACCACAAACCGTGTCACAATCTACCACATCATGTTCCCATAGAACGCGGTACAAAATTCCGGTTCACAGCTGTTGGCGCGTACTTTTGAATTGTGTATTAATACAAAAAGAGTGTCGCATTGGATGCAAACAAAATCATTGTAGGGAATTATCATAATTATTATCACATCAATCTATTCAATAATGAAAACCAATACTTCAACTCCAAATCATGTACCATAGCCAATCCAAACAAATATTTGACATTTGACAGTAACAGATTTTGTAAGTTGGCTACTCTAGGTCAATTCCATCCAATAAGTTGCTTTCTTTCAAAGCCATACTTGAGGTTGAGCTGATAAAGCTGCTTCATTATGAAGATACACTACTATTTTTTTATATAATACACAGTATTTATGATGGTGCATGATCTCATAAATGAAATTATCCGAGGAGAATTGGGTGAAATAGCTACCGTAACTTTAACAATTTGAACAGGCCCAACATTTTAAATTCGGCTGTGATTGTAGCAGTGGAAGATTTAGGGAATCCACGGAGGCATGTGATGGAAAATTTATTGAATCAAGCATGGTATTATGCAAAAGACAATAACTATAGTCTACTCTGGATAATGCTTTTTAATGGGAACCATAGCCTTCTCTTCAAGTGCCAATATGTGCGATCCAAGCTGTAGGATTATGAAAATGATTAAAAGCTATTGGGATTCAACAACTCCAAAAAATAATCTATTAAAACAAACTACTAAAAATTAGTTCTTAGTTTCATAATTTTACTCTTCTTTCATAATTTTAAACTCCTCTGGATGTGTCGTTCAACATCCAGAGAAATTATAACTATTATAAATTAAAATAAACTCACCTCGAAGAGAATTGTGCACTTCATCAGTTTCAAAAATTCGATATAAAATATCTTTAAATGAATACAGAAGTTCTACTCTTGAAGACATCTTTGTACAATTGTTTGTTTGGAAACTTTCCATATGAAGTCAGCTAGCAGACGCTCAGATGTCTGACCGTCTCGACCAATGAGGCTCCGATCCCTCCGATCACAGAAAATGGATCAGCCTCAGGAGATGGGTACAAGTCACCGCTTTCCGGTCGAAGAATCTTGGTACATTTACTGTCAAAATGCTCCCATTGGACGTGGGAAAATTTACCGCTCGGCTTTTTGAGACAATGTATCAGTGATCATACCTTCCCTGAACGAGCCCAGTGATCATACCTTCCCTGAACGAGCCCTATGATTCAGACTCACTGTCGAAAAAAGAGTCAAAAATGTATTTTTCTATTTTCTATATGATTTATGACCTCTTGTTTCTTTTCCATCATGAAGTATTGTTGATAATTTTTCCCTTAAGGGAATAAACAACACTATCATGAATAGCAGTATTATCATACTTTCGAATTTTACTAATTCAGTTGATGTGTATCGAATTACTTAATTTTTCATTTTCCAGACTATTGATACGAAACAGTTCTATCGCACCTCTATTATTCTCACAACCATCGTGCATAATGATGAGAGGACCCTATTGAAAGAAGTATTTGATAAAATTGTTTTCAGACATCCATTTGACAGGTGAGGTAATCGATTATTCAATCATGATTGATGTTTCTTTTGTATTCTATGTAAAAATGAAATTTCATCATCTGTTTCTTCATTTGCTTGCTTCTTATAATTGATTGGTTATTATTAGTTTCAAAGCCACCTGAGAAAATAATTTAATGAAAAGTCATCCTTACAAGACTTCATATGAAATAAATTGAATACTTCATTGACTTATTTTTGCATCTTGGTCATCAGTTTTTAAACACTATACTCATTATTTACTACGCAAGGTTGACCAAATTTCATCTGTACTGGCTCTCACTGTTATAATTTGGGATACAATTGTATGTTTGTTAATTACTTTTAATTGAAAATCTTCAATCTATTTTTCAGAGTGGACGATGTTTCCTTGGCTCTCAAAGTGAAGCTGTCTATTGAGAGTAATAGTCAAGGAGATAATTCAAGTAGCAATTTCTTACTTGAAGCAATCAACAAGTACGTACTCCAAGTTATTTGTTTAATTTTTATTTCTATTTACTGCTTCTACAAATATATTCAAAGTAACAAATGATACCACGACATTTTATTTCTATCACAAATTATTGTGACGAATTTGTTCAAATTATCAAAATTCATACCGTACTAAAATGCCATGTCTATCACAGTCACGGATGATATGATGACCATATTTATCATGAATCCCTTCTGAGAGAGTATTATAATAGTATTCAATTCCTTGTTATTTGTAATACGTTGAGCATTCATCCGTAGTAATTGATAATCATTATGATGAATTCATGATTAAAAAATTTACGATTTGAATAGTCAAGTATTGTACAGTATTGTTATGCATAGGCCTGGTACATTTGAGGTTACCTACTTCTACTGGAAGTAGTATTATATAGATCTCATTCATCCGTAACCTATTGCTTCTAGTGGTGGGGGACCAGAAGGTAGTAATTTAGACGTACTGTAGTAACATTATAGCATTGTAACATTGATAACTATTTTTATCCACATTGAGAATGGGCTTAGTTCCCGAAACATGTATGTGTTTTTTATAATTTTAAAGTTTTCAAAAAAAAGGGTGTTTGATTTTTATTTATTTTTCAATTAACATTATAGCTTTTGAATAAGAGCGGTATTCTCGGCTTAACAACGCAAAATTTGTCATTCGATGCTATAACACCGAATTCATACCATTAGAAATCATTCATCGTCAGAAAATTCACTTTCAGTGGAACCCATCAACCCGATCTCCTATCAATCACTTGATGAAAATGATTTTTTAGTCAATCCTACAAACACTCCAGCTCGTTTTTTAAACGGAACAATTTAGATTCTAAAAAAATCCTAATATTTTTTCTCTTATGTATTGTAATGTTCAATCTCTTAATAACAAAATCAATGAGATCGAGATGATAAATCGAGAGAAGGATTTCGATGTGCTTTGCCTCTCTGAGCACTGGTTGAGGAAAGAAATCATGGATCTAGTACAGATAAATGGGTTTCTATTGATAACCGCTTTTTGCAGAACCTCCTTAAAAAACGGTGGGGTTGCCATATTTATGTCTAACAAATATTCAGACCATGTCCAGCCTCTCGACCTGTCATCTCATTGTCTTGAATTGCATCATGAATTTGCCGGAGTTATTGTTAAAAAATTAAAACTGCTCATCATAGTAATATATAGATCACCCAATGGTAACCTTGAATTATTTTTCAGTGCTTTGGAGAGACTAACTCTATCACTGAATAGATATAAGAAAAATAAATATAATATTATCATAGGTGGAGACTTTAATATAAATATTTTAACAATGGATTCTAGAAGGTCAGATTTAATAAATCTATTGAAATCCCTGGATTTACACCTGACAAATTTTGAGGCAACAAGACATAATTCGGCACTGGACAATATTGCTACAGATTTAAAGCCTGAAGATTTTCATGTTAAGGTTGACCCGCTAGCACTGGGTGATCACGATGCACTATGTTTCTTTGTGAAATCAAATTTAAATTTGGGAAATTTCGGTAATGAACAAAGTTTACAGTCACAGAGCTTCAGGCCAATAACCTCAAGGGCATTGCACTGGTTTTGCTATAGACTGGGTTTGGTCGATTGGGATGGATTAATTATTCATGATAGGGCTGAACACAATTTTAATACATTTTTTTATAGGTTTCATGGTTTGTTCTTGGATTCATTTCCAATTGTCAGGTGCAGACCAGAAACTCACAATAAATCAAAGGCTAAATTTCTCAGCTCACCAGCTCTGATTATTCTCAAAAATTACGTTTTAATAGCTTATGATAAACTGAAAAAAGAAGTTACAGACTCAGCTAGGTGTACGTACAATAAAATTAAAAAACAATTTAGAAGTGAATTAAAAAGGGTTAAACTATATCATAATGCCAATTTGATTGAAGCAGCTAACAACAAATGCTCTGCAGCTTGGAAAATAATTGGAAAAAAATCCAAGCCTGCTCAGTCAACCGTTACTTCTATCTCTGCTAAAGATTTCAATCAACACTTTATCTGTTCCATAGAGAAGTTACATAGAGATATTGAGCCATCACAAATATCTGCTGTTGACCTACTAGTTGCTTCCCCTAAAACACAGGCAAATAAAGGAGGTGACCTGTATCCAAGTTCTCGAAATAGTTTCCAAAATGAAGTCTTCCACCACCAAAGATATTTACTCTCACTCTAGCTTCCTCATTAAACAAGTAATAGAACCTATTTTACAGCCCCTCACTACAGTTCTAAATGCATGTATTAAAGCGTCAGTTTTCCCATCCTTGCTCAAACATGCAAGAACCATCCCGATTCACAAGAAGGGTGACAGGAACTTACCAGATAACTTCAGACCAATTTCTATTCCGCCCATTTTTGGGAAAATACTTGAATACATCATTTCAGCTCAGATGTCGTGGATCACAATATTTTAATAAATAAACTAAAATTTCTGGGTATCAGTGATAAACCTCTTACTTTATTAAAATCCTATTTGGAGGGTCGTATACAGTCAGTGTGTGTAAACTCTAGTCTTTCTGAGCCACTAGAAGTACCACACGGAGTACCTCAAGGATCCATTTTAGGGCCATTATTGTTTCTTGTGATGATGAACGACTTAGAATTAAATATCTCATCAAAAGTTGTCTGCTACGCAGATGATTCATCATTTGTTGTCAGTGATGTAGATCTGGGTGTTCTGCAGAGGAAAATTTCCAACAGTCAGGGTGAAGCTTCTGCTTGGTTTAGAGCAAACCGCCTATTTTTGAACAGCGGCAAAACTCAAACATTGGTACTCGGCCTGAGAAAGATTAGCAAGGGAGCCGAAAGTGCAAAACTTCTGGGCATAACGCTGGATCAGAGACTTACATGGATACCCCAAATCGAAAGTGTCTGCTCAAAATTAAGTAGGGTCATATACCTCCTTCGTAGTCTCAGAGACAGTGTGCCCTCTGCTTACTTAAGAATGTGCTACTTTGCATTTTTTCAAAGCATCTTCACATATGGCTTAGTCTTATGGGGCTGCGCCCCAGAGGTTCGAAAGGTTTTCTTGCTCCAGAAAAAAGCTATAAGAATTATATGTAACGCTGCTTATCTGGAGCATTGCAAGCCATTGTTTATAAAGGAAAAAATTATGACAGTGCACAGTATGGTAGCTTTCAAACTTCTCCTCCAGATAAAGAAGAATTTAGGGTCTTATAGCCGCAGAGTTGACATACACTGTCACAATACAAGAAATGAGTCAAAAATTGATATACCATATACGAGACTCGAAAGGATATCAACAAGTCCAAATCAAGTTTCATTAAAATTATTCAACACATTACCCGAGATAGCCAGGAACCTACCAATTTCAATTTATAAGATTAACCTAGAGCGCCTATTATTAAATAATCCTTTATACTGAATTTCAGATTTCTTCCAACTACCAGTGAAAGACTATTTTAAACTCAAATAATGTATAATTCAAGACTAATAATAATTATAAATGTACTAGATTGTTTTTCTGTAGTTTTGCATCTAATTCAAGACTATTTTTATTTATTCGATTAAGTTACTTTTTCTATATTGTACTATGTAACTTTCACTGTATAATTTGAATACACAAAACTATGTATTATATTGACTGATGTTTCCAATAGCATTGTATGTATGCATGCATTGAAGGAATAAAGGCATTCTTATTCTTATTTTTATTCTTATTTTTCAAATATACTCTTCAATATATTACTAGGTACGGTAACCATAACGGCGTGAAATTTATTATATAGTGAATATTAGTCGCTATTGAATGTATCCATCCAATTTTTGCCAAAAGAATCGTCAATGATTTGTTTTTATTTTCAGTTTGTCTTCTATTAAAAAATGTTATGTATCTATACTGGGACTTTTGCCAGATCCTAGTAATTCTCTTATACCGTTATCACTGACATCCATTGATAAAGGCTGTGAACCAGCTCTTCCATCGGACTGGCAATTCTTACCAATTCTTCATCTATACAACACTGAAGGGTTAGTATTGGTATACTTATTAAGTTGTATCAGTATTACTAAAAATTTTATCGTCTTCGATTTGGTCGAACTTGAGAAGAGTTCTATCAGGAGTTATCTAAGAGTTACTATCAGGAAGGACACAATTATGAGTTTGAGGCTTATGACGGTAATTGAGATGTTAATCATCTATTTATTTAATCAAACGTATATAACTGGTACAGCCTGGAAACTTATATCAACCGTAAAAAGTGTAAAAAAATAAAAATTTCAAGTTTCGAAACCACATGAATCACTATGGTCTCAATAGTAACCTGAAATGATAATACAATTATCACTATCAAGTATTACTATCGGGAAGAACATAATTATAAGTATGAGAGTACCGGTTGTTGAAATCTTAATAATGTATTCATTTATTTCATTGATTGGCAAAATAGTGAGAGATAAAACATGCCCTTACAATGCCTAACACAATTTTGAAAAGTATTCTTAAAATTTTCAGTCAATATCCAAATTTATGTCTATACCAAAGTTTTTTTTTCACTCTAAGAAAATATACGGAAGAAATTTGTGTTAATGGTGATGGGCTAATTACAGAATTATGATTGAACGAGCAAGTTTAACTTGATAAAAGAAATAGCTTATTAATGAGAGGAAATTGAATCTGTATTTGAAAGATTGTTGTATTAGAGTTTATCAGAGATCTTTGTTATAGTCTGGTCGAGCAAAGAAGGAAGAATTCTTCTCTACAATTTCAAAACCAATTTATAATTTTTGACCGAGCTGGAGTCATTTTCCCTTTTCGCCAGAAAGTCTTCTTTGCTCTACCAGACTATTCCTCAATCGAAGTAAAATAATGTGAAAAATTACTTGAATTTTTTCAGGAAAGGTAATGAAGCAAAATCGGTTGCAAACTGCAGTCTCCAATGGCTTTTAATCCTAGAAAACTTCCATCCCGAATTTTCATCCATTACTCCAATCACAGCTCGATTTTCAAGAGTTTGTTGTTTGTTATTAGCAGGTAAGACAAACGTCAAATACTGAATCTAGAATTTTAGACTATCTATTCTACATTGATGAACTGTAAATAAATCGGATTATCATCTTTATACTCCCCATTTTTACTGTAAAGTACAAGATTGAATGAATCAAGTTGATTAATAAGTTATTTAATTATTCGAACTGAAACAGCCCACAATCTAATTACTTGTTGAAATGCAGTAAAAATATGAGAAATTCTTAAGATTATTCGTCCTCCAATAGTTAAAAACTGTAGATATTGTATAATCAGTCTGATTATAAATTTTTGTAGTTTAAACTACGACTCCGGTCAAGAATCGAACTCTGAATTTCTAGTTTTCAGACCAACACGATATCAATTATTCCAAAGATTCACCCAATACTTCAATAACAAGGTCTATAGGTGAGAACATAAAAAATATTGTCAATTCCACAATAATTAGGTTATTTAAAAACATCAATTTGTGTTCACTTTATTATGAAGAAGTTCCATTACATAATTAGTAATCCAGTAATCTCCATACATGGCAGGGTAAATTAGAAATGTAGTAATGTCTATCAATGGAAGTGTAGTTTTCTGAATGAGATTTGAATTCAATAACAACTTGAAACCTTTCTAACTCTTTAAGAAAATTTGATTGCAATAATATCTTGATTACATAAAGTTCCACATTTTCAGGTGACCTATTTTGTGAAGTAGAACATCTATTGATTGAAATCCTCAAAGTTTTAGTTCGGTACAGACAAGAGCTTGACTTTGAAAGTACTGTCCCAGGATTAAACAATTTTTATGATTTGTAAGTATTGACTATTTCAGTTTTTAACTATGAATTTTCATGACTCATTGTTTGTTGAGCATCCAAAATACGAGGCGAATTTTTTAATTAAGTGCCGTTTTAATCACTCTGCCGTATGGATTTAGCACTTGCGCATTGTGTAGCTATATCTGTTGAGAAGCCACACACGCCATTTCGAGTCCACATCTGTTTGCTTCATTTTCAAAATGCCTCCTCCAAAAAACGACCCGCTGACTGCAAAAGTGTGCTGTAATAGCCTACTGTTACACTGTGCTCAAGGCATCAAATCGGTTGTATTTCATTGCCAAATCAGTAAAGGCAATGTTAAAGACATTTTGATTGATGGAATCTAATATTTTTGATGGAATAGCCAATGGTGCGAAAATGTATTAGGGCCTTTAAATATGGCCGCAATAACATTCATGATGAGGAACAAAGTGGGAGACCTTCAGTTATTAGCCTACTGATGTTCACCTCGTCTATTCAAAATTTAAAATGCCTATAGAAATAGTATATTTTATTAAATTAATTTGTAAATTATATATTTCAGCTATCGTCAGCTAGTAGATCATTATGTAGGCGTTTCATATGGGAATCACACGTTCGGACAGTACTTATTACTACCTCTACAACAAAGGCACAGTACCAGGTTTCGCAAGTTGGTTTGGAGTGAACAGGCTCCTCTCATAAGAGTTCTGAATACACCCATTGAAAAGGTCATTTTTTTTCTTTATCTCCATACTTATTGAAGTAGAACCATTCCCTGTAGAACAGGAATCTTTAAATGCTTGTGTCACGTCGCTTTTGAACAGCCCGCCCAAATATTCAGTCTTGAGTCATGAGGCTTAGAGAATTTAATTCTGGAATAAAATTTTACCATGCCTATTGCAGTGTAAGGTTTTATACTATACGAATAGAATACCTTTGTGGTAGTATTGATTGTCTCTTCTATAAAAATACCAAAACCTCCATTGTTTGTGAATTGTAATGGATGACATATTGAATATGCTGGTCATATTACTATATTGTTGTATGCAATAACATATTAATATATCGAGTTTTGTTATCTTAAAAGTGTATAAATTTTGCTAATAGATGAATTATTGGAAATTTCTCGATGTTTCATATTAGTCTATTTATTTTTCAGTTGGTGTTTCCTATTGAGGATTTCTTGGAACCACTTGAAACTGATCTCCATCTATTGGGAATTTATTTCAGATTTATTGCACAAGGTAAGCTGATGTTCATATCCTTTTTTCGAAGAATCATGCCCACTTAAGACTTGGACTTGCGTTTGAGTGATGGTGGGGGTGATGATGAGAGATTGCTTTGTAGGCACTGGGCAGTCAAACCGTCGGCTTAACTTCTCCTGCAAAACGCAAGAGTGTTCTAAAAAGGGACCTCATATTTCTCAATCTAGAGATTAATCAACTAAGCTACATTCACTATTCTAAATATCTTTATACTGAAATGCTTATACTGAATAAGAAAGCAGATATTCTAATGTTGAAAAATTATTTTTTAAATCGATTTAATTCATATATTATCTCTATTCAAATTTTAAATCCCGTCTTTTAGGAATAAACCAATACAATATACAGCCCAACTCATGTATCAAAATTGAATATATTTCTGGGTCGCATGAAGAAATAAATAATATAAGCCATATCAAGACTTGAGGTGGCAAAGAGAAGTTGATGTCCTTGAATTTTATCTGATTTGCAGAATAAGATTCAGCCTACTAAGAACTAACTCTCCATTTGAAATTTTCAGGCCTTATAAGACCGCAATGGAATCCAGTCTTGTATAAGGTAGCAGTGCACCATGTCTCAACCTTCATTAAAACTAAACCTACGCATGGATTTTCTAAAAGTGCGATAGAAAAGATTGACTCTCTTCGTAATGAGGTGAGTGTTGGTGATATTTTGAAAAATATAGTGTGATTTGATTGATTCTTTTTCTTGTATTAAATTATCCTGTCTTCTAGAATATTAATGCTTGATGGTTAATTTTATGATTTTTTTCTATTGTTTATTCTAATTGCAGTTTAGTTATGATTTTTATTTTTCTTCATGTACGAAATAGTCGCATATGTACATGGACCATTTTCTAAAAACTTGCTATGCATAAGATGAAACAGTTTTAGAACCAGATTTGTTCCTTGAATGAACAATTTTCTCACACCTCAAAGTGGCCTAAAAATTGTGTGAACAGAATTAGTCTCCAAGTATGAATCTATTGAAAAATGATGAATCTATCATTTATCCTGCCTGAGTAGTTTCTCAAATTTATTATTTTTTATTTTCGTTTGTTGGATATTATAAATTCCCTTACCATATCAATTCCTTCTGTATAAATTTTCATGGCAGCATAATTTTCTATCATGCTTGGAAAATCATTGGGACACCTCATCAACCGTTGTTTTTATCATAAAATTCAGGGTTCCGGTTCCTCTTTGCTAGGCATGTGTTATGTATAAATGGAAAGGCGTTTCTGTACCTCTGCAAGGCATATACATTATACATATCCTATGTTCTTCCAAATTTAAATACCGGAACCAGTTCTGGCGTTCCAGAACTTTATTTTGTATAAAAAAGCTCTCAAAGAATGTTATCCAAGGTTATCCCAAATTTTTATTTTTTATTTTTTTCCAGGAACTGAAGAGATTACTATTGGATTCTCCAGTACACTTGGCAGTTGGAACTTCTTGAAGACAGTTATAAAACTTTTTGTATCATTAATTCAATAGAGCTGTTATTTTTTTAATGTTTGATTCATTTTGACCCTTGCCATGAGTGGGTGTAATATATAACTTGAGTAGTGAAAAAATTAACTCCAATACTGAGACAAGATATGAAGCCTGTTTATGAGCAATATGAGCACAGAAAAGGGAGAATATACTTGTATATAGAATACCATGCTAAGAGTAGGAAAATAATAGGATGCATGTTTCAATAGTTATTTATCTATCTTCTACCCTGCGTTCTTCCAATGAGCTCTAAGGTTTAAGAGTGGGTGGTAGTGGCGAAAAACTGCCGAACGGCAAAATTAAGCCCCATAAGAACAATGTAATTTTTATCAATCTCTTGGAGCAGATATTGCCTCTATTTATGGACAGAATTTCACGTTCTTTATGTCATTGGAAAGAGAATTTAATTCTCCAGGGGCATTACTTTTTCGATTTTTAGTTTATTTTAATAATATAGTTTAATTATTAATAACTTTTATTAAAAACTAATTTAATAAAATTAGTTTAATTATTAAAATAAACTAAAAATCGAAAAAGTAACGCCCCTGGAGAATTAAATTCTCTTTCCAATGACATAAAGAACGTGAAATTCTGTCCATAAATAGAGGCAATATCTGCTCCAAGAGATTGATAAAAATTACATTGTTCTTATGGGGCTTGATTTTGCCGTTCGGCAGATTGCCGTCCACTACCACCCACTCTTAAGTTCGCTGAATCAGAGAAATGTGGGCTATTCAGAATTTGTTCTCTGAACAAGATAAAAAGAGCATGATAGTGTTTCCTTCCCCACACTAGCAAGCTTTATCATTAGGACTTAGAAGGACTATAAAATATTTACATATTTTAATATAGCTGGATAAATAGCTTGTTAGCTGGATAAATTTGATTTTAAGTGTTCAGCACATACCCTACAAAAATAATAACTTAATTAAAAACCACAGGCATTTTTTTGAAATTAATAGTGATTCACTTGATCACTTTGTTACAGCGACAAACTCTGTCGCTAGAAAGCTGGTCTTAATGTTTTCGGCGTCATATTGTTTGTCGGTAGTACACTTTTGTAGCATCTCTTCTTATCTTGAAAATGGAAGGGTTAAGATTTTCTTAAATTTTACAATATACATTGTCAATGAATTGATTCACATTTTTAAAATAAGTTTTTGTTAGATTTACTAGAAATTTGCGGTTTTTTGTTTCTCAACTGCTAATAATGCCATTATGCGATATAGATGGCTTTGGCACAGTACGGAAACGCGCGGCAATTCCGAAACATAACCTAAAATTTCGAAGTCGAAGAATAAAGACTGGTGTTTTGTTGTTATACTGATTTTAAGATTAGAATCTTAGAACTGTTTATTTTTCTATTATCAAGAAAACTATTAGAACAAGTGCATATTCCACTTTAGTCATTCAGAAATCGAATGTAAATGCTCTTGCTCATTGTTGTTTGACGGGTAAACCGAATTACACTCGTCGAATCGTCTAGCACATGAGAATAGAGAATAGCCTTGTATA
Source organism: Sogatella furcifera (assembly GCA_017141385.1). NCBI lineage: Eukaryota > Metazoa > Arthropoda > Insecta > Hemiptera > Delphacidae > Sogatella > Sogatella furcifera. Next base: position 13,630,311 of record CM029555.1, on the reverse strand, counting down.
TTTTATTAAGAATAATTTACAATGATAACTGAGGAGAAAAAGAACCTACCATGGTGAGTGTTCAAGTATTGCAATCTAATTTAAATTTAGGCTGCAAAGTATGATGAAACCATATGTTGAACTTTAGCCATAAATCTAATTTATTTTTCTACGGTGGCTCATAAATTACCCTTTTTTCAAGAGTAGATCGTCTTTAATTTTATTTGTAATTAGGGTTATCATATTGCTTGGGTCAAAAAACCGGACACCTTGGGGTACTCCGTACCTCCTTGTATAAGATGAAAAAGATGAATAATTAGTGGTCGAAAAGGTATAATAATTGGGAATGTAGGCTCCAAAACTATTCTTTTGTACTCAGTAGGCGAAAATTTTGTAATTAAATAAAATTATTACTTGATTCAATCTGTTTTTTTTTTGTTTGAGATAATTTTGATGACGATTGAAAAGTAAGGAAAAATATATATAAGTTGTGTTGGGATCATTTGTAAACATGAGAGGGGGGGGAGGGTTAATATTGATAATATAAGAGAAAAAGAGAGAGAGGTTGAATATTGAATATTACACTTTATCTTATGAGAAGGAAGAATAAGTCTTCTTGTGATAACAATACTATAGTCTGTCCAAGCAAAGAAGAGCCTCTGGTAAGATGAGAAAATGACTACATCTCGGTCAATATTAATACTGATTTGGTCTCAAAGTGTAGACTGGAATGTCTCCTGCAATTGAGACCAAATCAATAATTTTTGAGCCAATATTGACCAAGCTGGAGTCATTTTCTCATGTTGCCAGAGGCTCTTCTTTTCTTGGACAGACTATACCACTCTTTATGTAACGGGAAAGGACATTGGCACAACAACTCTGACGACTTAAATCTTAATAATCATGATAAATCAGTAGAAAGTATGATTTACTCTATGTTTGTTGCCCATTTCCGTGAAAACCCCGGACAAATAAGGGATTTCTGGAAAATCCGCCCGGAAGTTTTCAAATGATAAAAAACCCGGACATGTCCGGGGAAAAGAGGACGTATGGTAACCTTATGTTACATGAAGTGTAGTTGTAGATGCAAGATAACTACTAACTAACAACTAACTTAATGGCCTAGTTTACATTATAAAAAGTATCTTTCTTGATTCTTCGATTCATAAATACTCTAATTCTTTTTTCAGGGTGGAAAAGTATCGTCCTAGTAAGCTAGATGATTTAATCTCACATGATGATATTATAAGAACAAGTAAGTAACTTCTTGATCTAGTTGATTTAACTCTATTTAGCCTATTAGTTTACTTTGAAATGACCTGAAAACAACTATTTATTGCAATTTATGATGTTCTAGATACTCAAATTACTGTTTATTTCATCTCATCTTCTCCCTTTTTTATTTGGAGAAATGTTTCACAGGTCAGTAATGCAGATCATCCTTCCTATTGTGGCATTACCAACAACAATATATTATCTTACTGTCACCAAAAGGTGAATAATAGCCAAAGGTTCATGTAGCCAATAATAGTTCTTATTTAGCTAGAACTCTTCAGTTGATTATGTACGCATTATTGATTGACTGATTTGAATTGATTTTCAGTCAACAAATTCATACAAGAAGATCAGCTGCCTCATTTATTGTTTTATGGACCTCCTGGAACTGGTAAAACAAGTACGATTCTAGCTTGTGCTAAACAACTGTATCCAAAAGCACAGTTCAGTTCAATGGTGAGTTCATGATTCATTACTAAAATTCATCTTGGTAATTTACAAAGAACCAGTAACTTATTGCCTCGGACACACAATATTTAGACTTTATTAGACATTGAACCTGTGATATTTTTTTAAAAATCTCCCCTATTTACTCTCACCTATCTTCTTTGTCCATCGATGCAATGAATAGGGAAGAATATCGATATTCTTCCCAGATGAGATCATAATTGCAACATCAACAAAATTTGAACTCTAAATGTATGAATTGAGATGTGAAGCTTTCTACGGAGAAATCTGGAGCCTTGAGCTCAATTACTCGACACTCTGATCCGATCCCTGATTACTTTATTTCAAATTGAGAGACCAGCTGCTGCTGCTGCTGCTGCTGCTACTACTCAATGAGATCTTTCAAATGAGACAAGAACAAACTAGATCGGTTAAGAAACCACGAAAAACACAGGTCTCAGAACAATTTACGGTATGTAGATGAGTACACCGCACTTGTATATTTGAAGAACATTACACTGACATAAACCAGGAGCTTAAATATTCCACCCAATTGCATTTTATGAGTTACAAAACAAAAATATGAAATCCAGATAAACCATACATTTTCCCTTACAAGTCTGATTTGCAGATTCATAGTCTTAGAAGACTACTGTAATCCAATTTGTTGAACATCCTCAAACAATCAATAAAAACATTCCAAGTCGATTTATTTAATGTTAAGGAAGGAAATCTTTGATAAAATAGGCAGACAAGCGAGATAAGTTTCTTTTAAAAGAATTCTCAATCAGGTAAAATATTAAATTGTTCACTTGATAACTGGTTATTTTAATCATTCATAGAGTTTAGGTAGATTTTTTTTTAAATTGTATGGAAATTGGTCGTTTATTATTCTTGAAACCGTTCTCTGTCTCATTTGTGAAATTTACTCGAATTTTTCACTGACAAAAAGTGCTGCTTTCTCTCTATTATTGTCAAGGCATCTCTCATTTTATTTCTGATTACAGGTACTGGAATTGAACGCATCTGATGACAGAGGTATTGGTATAGTTCGAGGACAGATTCTGAATTTCGCAAGTACTAGAACCATTTTCAAATCTGGATTCAAACTCATTATCCTTGATGAAGCCGATGCTATGACAAATGATGCACAAAATGCTCTCAGAAGAAGTGAGTATATTTTTATTATCTATTCATTCAAGTTATCAATTTTCAAAAAACACTTGATGGAATAGTCAACATACTTACCACCCAAATTGTCCCATTCTAATTGGTTTGCAAATTATCAATGTTCAAAATATACTTGATAGAATTGTCAAAATGCTTAAGCCAAAAACTGTCCACAAAGATCAAAGAACAAAGAACTGTGAACAAAAAGATTTCAAAAAAAGCATTTGACTCTGTTGATAGAAACAAACTAATAAATAAGTTGGATTGTATTGGTGTTTGAGGCAACACTTTGTCATGGTTCAAAAGTTATTTATCAAATAGGCTACAGTTTGTTTCCATTTCTGATACCAGAGGTGAGAGCGTGGCTGTTGATTATGGAGTGACTCAGGAAAGCACGTTAGGCCCAATCCTTTTTTTAATGTACATAAATAATATATCAAAATTAGAAATAAGCGGTAGGCTGTTTTTGTTTGCAGATGATGCGTTAATTTTTCTAAAAGGGTCGAACTGGGAGGAGGTAAAGGAAAAAGCGCAAAAAGACCTCTTTCATATTAAAAATGGCTGGTTCAAAATACACTTTCAATGAATACAGCAAAAACAAAATTTATGCCGATTTCCCCACTATGCCGATATCTGGTACGTCCAGTAACAGATTACAAATCATCAGGTTTACAGGTTCATTCTTGTACAAATTTTCTTAGTACAACCTGCGGCTGTTCAGAGATTGACTTGAAAACATCTTATAAATATTTAGGTGTATTTTTCGATTACAGAATGAGGTGGTCCGCTCATATTGATTACATGAAGAAAAAACTCAGAAAATACATTTATGCTTTTGGAATGATGAGTGAAGTTCTAGACAGGAGAGAAATAAAAATGGCATACTTTGCCTATGTGCAATCCCTTCTAGAATTTGGCATAGTGGCATGGGGTGGCGCCTACAAAACGGTTCTACAACCTCTCTTTGTAGTTCGAAAGGCCATTTTGAAGGTAGCTTTGAAAAAAGCCCTCTTTTCTTAACCAACACTTTGTTCAGGGTGATGACAATAAGACATCTTTTCATTAAAAATATTTTAATTCATCTCTACTCAAATATGCACATTTTCAGAACCGTGACACATGTTCACAATACAAGATATGCTCATAACACTGGTATTTCAGCAATATCTTTGCAAAAAGCTTTTAATCAAACCAATTCCTTTTATATATGTCATGTTCTATATCGTAGCTCAACTTCCGACTTTCCTCAACAAATATTATTTCAAAACACATCAAAATCAGCTTTCAAGTTAAAATTAAAGAATTTTATCTGACAATTAGGAGTAGATCATCCAGAAAATATTATTTCTACCAACTACAATAGTCATCATTGATATTAGCACTGGTAATGTTTTGTTTGTGGGGGTATATATCTGCAGTTTCATTCTCTAATCAAATTGTACTTAGTAATTAAGGAATAAAAGATCATTTGTATATTATTTATAATAAGTAAAAATTATTCTAATTTATAATACTTCCTCAATATTATAAGTTTGTTTTGGTAACTCTGGTCTGCGCACAGGCATCTAGCCCATGCAGACCATTTTCAAATTTTTTGCTCATAACTTAAAAAAAACTCATTGTTTCCTGAAACTTAGCCACTTTACATGTACATCATTTACTTGATATTTCAGTTTTTTAGGAAGAATTTGAGTTCTATATTTTTATTTATAGTTTTTATTGAGATAATTAGTATTTTATTTTGTATTATATTACATGAGTACATGATCTAATTTGTTTGAAATTTTCGAAATAAAGAATTTTTGTCTGTCTGTCCCATATCAAATGCTTTTTCTGAAAATTAGTTCAAATGTAGGTTCAGGTTATTTAGTTCATTTCACTGTTGATAATTTCTACATTCAAAACTCATACAAAGATTAGACAAATTACGCATATTGTGGAAGAATATGATAGCTTGAAATTTCATCAAAAATCTCAAATTGAGAGTTCTTAATTATTTTGTTTTTGTGAAATGTGATATACTGTACATTTGAAAATGCATCAAGAATGAGAAGGTTGAGTGCTCTTCTTCTATCGTCGTATCAATGGAATTTGTCAAGGTATAGTCTGTCCAAGCAAAGAAGACATTTTTGCAAGATGGGGAAATGACTCCAGCCCAGTCAATATTGGTTCAAAAATTATGAATTAGGTCTCAAATTGTAGATCAGTATGTATTATACAGTTTGAGAACATATTTATAATTTTTGAACCAATATTGACCGAGCTGGAGTCATTTTACTATCTTGCCTGAATGACTTCTTTGCTCGGACAGACTATACATTTTACATGTTTGAAAAGGTCCGTATATTGTAGTATGCCTTTAAATATTCTTTGAAGATTGTATATAAGATTAGTCACGAGAAAAACTTCATTGCATCAAAGCGTCATTTACATCAGATATTATAATAATGTTGTTATTAGGAAGGGTCTAATTATTTTTTCAAAATATCAAGGAAATTGTAAACCTCATTCTTAAATTTTTTTGTATTTTTATAGTGAATTCAGAAGGCTATTAATATTTCCTTGTGAGTTCTGAGGGTGATGCCCGTATGAGTTTATTAGTGAATAATATGAGAAATGATGATGGACTTGTATCTCTGAATGAAATAAATAAATAATTTTCTCTCGTGCATTCTAATTTTCAGTTATCGAAAGGTTCACAGAAAATGTGCGATTCTGCCTGATCTGCAATTACCTAAGCAAAATAATTCCAGCTCTTCAATCCCGTTGCACCAGGTTCAGATTTGGTCCACTCGATCCAACTCAGATTCTGCCGCGACTTGATCATGTGATTCAAGAAGAAAAGTGAGTAAAAACTCCAATCAAATTCCACGTTCGTGTTAAATTATTGTATTATAATTTTTTAAAGTGTACCTGTACCCAGGCAAATTAGATCGAAAAAAGGTAAGACTGGAAATCGACTTTGGGCATCCTAAATAAGTTTACTATGAGTTTGCGACGGATTCCGAGGTGTGCATAAAACAGGGTGACTAGAAACCCAAATTGCAAAAAACTAAAATCAGAGCCGAAATTTGGTGGTTTTCTAGTCACTCTGTATTATGCACACCTCGGAATCCGTCGCAAACTCATAGTAAACTTATTTAGGATGCCCAAAGCCGATTAAGATGATTTCCAGCCTTACCTTATTTTTTTTGGAGGCAAAAGTCTAATTTGCCTTGGCTACTGTGCTTTTTGTTTTCTCTGCCTCAAAAAATAACATTGATATGTCACTGTTTTCATTAAAACTGAAAATTAAGGTAGAATAATAGTGTGGACCAGCTCAGTTATTTTATTTTTTGGGCGATTGCCTATTTCTTATTCCAATAAACACCGTATTTAAAGTTAAATTTGAAAAATTAAAATTCACTCACCTTGTGAAAAAGCGCCAAAACATACTGATCCAGTAACTTTCTTATATTTTGGTGCGTTTTGGATACAGGGACACTGTTTAGTCCCAGTGTACGTGGCTATCGAAAGTCTCACTTTTAATTGGTAATCTAGGTAAAATCATACCGGTAAAAATGTGGACTATATTTTCATTGAGCGGTTGCCTGTTTATTTCAATAGAGAACAACATATTGATCTGTACTATAATAATTTCCATCTATAAATTACAATATTTGCATTGACAGAAAAAAGTTTTCAAACCTGTTACCGGTAGTCCAAACCAATTTTTAAAATAACAGTGGTTTCAAACGTGAAAAATACAGGGTGTTTCAGGAGGAATGTGCAATACTTCTCAGGCTGATTCCTTACACCAAGTAGACAAAAAAGTTTCATGGGACCAACCCCCAAAAATGCTTTGTTACTGAGATAACGATGGCGGAAAATTGAGATTTTTCAAAATTTATTAATTTTTCTAATTCTTTAGAGGCTTTAGTAAGGTTCTAGAATAATCAATTCCTATATAAAATTAGCTGGGAAATTAATGAAACCAGTTCCAAGGTTGTAACTTCAACGGTTATTGAGATAATTGGAAAAATATGCTAAAAACGCAATTTTTCTACAATAAGGGTTTTAACTGGATAAGGATTCATAAAATTGTATCTTTTATTAATGGAAGTTGAAGAGAGCCGGATTCTAAAGAAAAAGATGAATGGCGGCGATTGTGCTAATCTTACCCAAATCTCAGAAATGGCGATCAAAAATTGCAAAATCGCTACTAAACACAAATTCATCGCTTTTGTCGATTTCGCGATTTTTGGTCGCCGTTTCGAATTTGGGTGAGATTTACACAATCGCCGCCATTCATCTTTTTCTTTAGAATCCGGCTCTCTTCAACTTCCATTAATAAAAGATACAATTTTATGAATCCTTATCCAGTTAAAACCCTTATTGTAGAAAAATTGCGTTTTTTAACATATTTTTCCAATTATCTCAATAACCGTTGAAGTTACAACCTTGGAACTGGTTTCATTAATTTCCCAGCTAATTTTACATAGGAATTGATTATTTTAGAACCTCACTAAAGCCTCTTAAAAATTAGAAAAATTAATATTTTTAAAAAAATCTCAATTTTCCGCCATTTTTATCTCGATATCGAAGCGTTTTTGGGGGCTGGTCCCATGGAACGTTTTTGTCTACTTGGTGTAAGGAATCAGCCTGAGAAGTATTGCACATTCCTCCTGAAACACCCTGTATGTGTATTCATTTCTTTAGTAGATCATCCTATAGATGATCTTCAGTAGGATCCTCTTTAGGTTTTCATCTTCTTGTTATGAAAATTTTGTTTTATTTGTTAATTATTGCTACTTCCACTGGCGGCCTAGTTATACTTGTGACGTTAGCATTCCACTTTTAATATACTCGTATTTTAGTGCTGTATTCAAAATTGAAGAGTTCTGTTCTCACAATGAAATTGTTTATTTGGCTGCATTTAAAATTGCATTTATAAAAATTATAATTTCTTGTTTATATTTTCAAAATAATATTGCATTTTGATTTTATATTCGACGTATTCTTTATTAGTGGAAATAAGCTTGAATCGAATCTATAATTGCACTCATCTGATTTCAATGTTGATGATTCTCATGCCCCTTTTTTAGTATTTACTCCTTCAAACCAATGATGACCATGGTGTTCTGTAATTTCAGAGTAAAATGCACAGAAGACGGAAAGAAGGCTCTGATGCAGCTGTCACAAGGTGATATGCGTAAAGTGCTGAACGTACTGCAGAGCACGGCAACTGCCTTTCCTGAAGTCAATGAGGAAAACGTCTACACATGTGTGGGACATCCTCTAAAATCGGATATACGAAAAATTCTTCAATGGCTCCTGCACAACGATTTCAAGTCCACATATGATTGTGAGTAGGCTACTGCATGGCTTTGTACAGGGTAAATCTACGGAGTCGGCCATTTTTGAGTTCACAACCGCGGTTCTGGAGGCTCTGGATAGGTCGCAGAGGGCATTAGGAGTCTTCTGCGACCTCTCCAGAGCATTCGACTGCGTAGATCACAAACTCTTGATAAGTAAGCTCGACCATTACAGAATAAGAGGAGTGGCCGCAAAATGGGTTGAGTCTTTTATCACTGAACGAAAGCAAACAGTTAACATTTCAAATAATTGCTGTGGCCCTTCTTCTGCCTCATCATGGCTCAGCATGAAGAGAGGGGTACCACAAGGCTGTATAATATCCCCGGTTTTATTTCTGCTGTACATAAACGACCTGAAATGTGAGAGTGACCAAGCTCAGCTATGTATGTACGCTGACGATGTTTCATTGCTGATACGAGGCAATAATGAAAATTCCCTCATCTCCAATTTAGAAAAGGAACTGGATAACTGTAACTCCTGGTTCAAGGCAAATGGCCTGTTATTAAATAATACAAAAACAACCGCTTTGAATTTCCTTCTATCTTCACGGAATATAAGACCATTAAGAGATTCTAATCTGAATGCAACAAATTACAATATTTCATTCAGCTCCCATACAAGATTCCTTGGCATCATGATAGACGAGTCCTTAACATGGAACACACATATAGAGCAACTTTTAAAAAGGCTCAGTTCTGCATCATATGCGATAAATGTCCTAAAAGATACATGCAGTCTCAGTGTTTTATTGGATGTCTACAGAGGATACTTTGAAAGTTTAGCCAAATATGGGATAATATTCTGGGGTACCTCTTCTCAATTAGATAGAATTTTCAAAGCCCAAAAAAATATAATTAGAAGAATTTTCAACTTGAGATGGAGACACCCATGTAGAGACACTTTCAGGAATTACAGGATTCTCACCGTCCCCTCGATTTATATTTATTCAACCCTCATGCTAGCATTCAATAATTTAAATATCCTGCAAAAAAATGAAAATGAAAGAGAGAGAAGAACTCAAAACTTACTATTTTACCCGATACATAGTACTTCAAAATTTGAAAAAGGAGCTTTATATAGAGCAATTAAATTATTCAATAAACTCCCAAACGAAACTGGAACATAAAAATTCAAACCTCAGTTCAAAAAGAAAATTTTGAAATATTTGACAGACAAAGCATATTATTCGGTTAGAGAGTTTTTAGATAGTTGACGTTTTTTGACTTTACCCTTCTTCTGATACAAACTATTTGACACAGGGTATAATTTTTCACAGTAGAAGATCACGCTGAATCAAATTCAAAAACCTGTAGCTTTATAATAGCTACTAAACATTTTCTTTATTGCCTTATGTATTTCAATTTTTATGATTTATTTATTCTGTGACTATGTATATTTTAGTATTTTGTATTAAATTTTATGTATGTAATATCTGACGATGCAAAATTTTTTACTGGTTAAGAAAACTTTGTAAAAAATGAAATTGCAAATAAAGAATTTGAATTTTGCATGCTATCAACATCGTACATACAGAGTTCATTCAAAATTTCTCAATCTTGAATTGAGAATGATTTTTTTCTGTTACTAATGTTTGATATGTTTAAAAACATTGAAAATGTTTCAACATATACAGAGTGACACACAGGAGATGAAGGGTTTTCAATGGAATAATTATCAGCCAATTTTGAAATTAATGCATATTTTTTAACACAAAATCAAAGCTAAATGTGTGCAATTCAAGCTAATAAAGCTCAAAACCTGCATTTTCAGTTGTGTGAAATAATTTCGTAAAAGTTATGTCTATAATTTTGAATGCAGGACTCAACTCTCTTCTCAAAATCACACGGAGTAACATTTATGTAGTGATAGCAGCAATTTCTTGATTGCATTCTTCCACTCGTCCAAATTTCGTTCATCTCCCGTGTGTCACCCTACAATACATTCTCTCCATAATTATTTTCTGTCTCAAACCAATGAAAAAAGGTAAGTTACTGGAATTTATTTTCAAAATGTCCGTTTTTGATCTCGTTAGGTAATTCGGCGAAAATAAACACTCAAGTGGGTGTCTCCGCCAAAAAAGTCATTAGCATATTATTCTATCATCTATTTATTACACTGAACAATTATTGAAACATCAAATGTGTTTGTTACAGTGATTCAGGAAATGAAAATAGCAAAAGGATTAGCCCTCCAGGATATATTGTCTGAAATTCATCTTCTTGTACACAGAAGTAAGTTTTAGTATTAGTACTGGCGCATTAGCTATAGTATGATCGCACACAGACACAGTTGGCATTCCTTCAGAATGGCTTCTTGAAGCGAGGGTATAACTCCGCATGCGCAGATCTGGAAACTTTTATGTAAAATCACTTCTGTCAACCTACCCCTGGTGAGATGTCATGAGAGACAGATGGTGAGAGGGAATCTATTTTCATTTTGGCTGCTATAAGCATTGAACTACTGCCATTTTGAAGGAATGTCAGCTGTATGCGACCATACTCTAATAATAATATTACGTTATTTATTCATTTATTTATTGGAGAGACTATAAAATATAGGGCAAAAACACAGACAAAGTCCAAAACGTCTTTTTCTCAAATTTTATATCGGGGCCCAAGTTGAGATTATGCTTTGAAGCTGAGGCCGCACCGCTGGTTGCGTAGTGGGTAGATGGTAGATGATTTTGTTATGAACATCTTCAGTAGAACCCCTCATAACAACCGACCTCGGGATAAATGATCATGTGACCAGTATATGCGTATGTGTAAAGAGATGAGCACCAAGTTCTGGTATCAATATGAAAACTGACTGACGTGAAAACTGGAGTTATTTTTTATTAAAATACGGTAAAATTAGAATACATTTATTGAAAACAGTGATTTACATTTAGCAACACTGTGTGTGTAAGGTAAATTTAAGTTATTGAACTATTTGGCTGCTTTGACCTTAAAATTAATGTTTTTTTTATTGCTCCTGGATATATCCGACCTTTTGGCCATTCCGATCACGGTCTGGTTCTGTAAAGGCTGGGTATCAGGGTTTCCATTGTATTTTGAACATATGATCTACTACTATGGATGTCAAGTTTTCCATTAATATTCCATCTACTCTTTATGTATTTTTATCTATCAATTTTAAAATAGTCGTAACTGTAAATTTTAATTTTATAATATGTGTATAGTGTGTATAGTCTGTCCAAGCAAAGAAAACATTCTGGCAAGATGGGGGAAATGACTCCAGCTCGGTCAATATTGGTTCAAAAATGATAAATTTGGCCATATTGTAGATTATAATGTTTCCTACAATTCGAGACCAAATTTATAATTTTTGAACTTATATTGAACGAGCTGGAATGATTTTTCCATCTTGCCAGAATGTCTTCTATCCTTGGATAGACTATAGCAATGTGGCCGCAGCTTAAGATGTGGCAATGTTTGTATCATAGACTCTTATTTTCAAGTAACGGTGATAGTAGTATTCTGAAAATTTAGGTTAGTGTTCAAATTACTCATTTATGTTGGAAATTAAGTACCTAATTAGAAATTATTTGCTTTGAAATCGTTATAGAATATCAAGTTGGCTCGAGAAACATCGTGGATCCAAACTGCTAGAAAAAATATAGGAGCCTAAAATATCATCAAATGATATTTCTATCTATTCAATTTTCGTATGACAAGAATTGAAAATGCTTCAAATCTTTATAGGTACTAGATTTTTTAAAGTATGTTCTATGTCTAGCCTAGGCTTAACGAACAACTATCAGAACTTGCCAAACTAAAACCTCTCTTCAAGGAGATCCCTCAAATCCTGGCAATTACAGCTCATGCTCACTGACTTGAAGATTAATTCTTAGAATTATTGGTGCAGTAATACCAATTATGTACAGTGATATCACATTTATTCTGTGCTCACCAACTTGAAGAATAATTCTAAAAATTATTGGTGTAGCTAGTCTGTGATCACAATTTTATTTTTACTTTTTATTACAGTAAGTCTGCCGCCTGACGTTCTAATCAGTCTGCTGATGAAGATGTCCGACATCGAATACAGACTGACATCAGGCACCAGCGAGAGCCTCCAACTGTCAGCTCTAGTTGCAGCATTCCAATTGGCCAGGGCAGACCTCAAGGTTCCCGACATCGATGATAATATTGACGAGAACGATTGATCTGTATTGGCATCTTATGGCATCTGTTTTTGACATCTCGTGGCTGTTGAAAATCGTGAGTTCAATTGGAAAGTTCAGGATGTGTTATTAAAACCGGTGATAATATTGATGAGAACGATAATATTGATCTGATTTTGGAACTGTTCAAAATAGTGAGTTCACTTGTATAGTTCAGAATGTGTTATGAAAACTGGTGATTCGAGAAATACTTTGAGTAAGTCCGTGATCTGAGACTGGAATTGTAAATATGGGATCTGTTTCCGGAAAATCTAATAATTATTTAGAACTGCAGGTGGGAAACACTAGTGAATGGATAGCAAAGCTCATAGTTCAATAAATTCATTCGGCTAATGATAGACTGCCTTTTTTTCTTATTAAAGGACTCAAATATTCCATAAAACATTTTCCTAGACACATTCGAGTGTTGTCATAGTTAAAATGTGTAGAGTAGATGCAATGTAAAAAATAAAATAATAAACCTTTCATAACATAAAAAAATATTAACGGGGTTGAAGAGGCTTCTGAATGTTGATGCCTGAATTTTTCACATTTGAAACCTGGATCTATATTAAAAATTTTATATTACAGGAGTCCTTGTACAACCATAATCTTACTTACCCGTTTTGTGCCCAAAAAACAATAAGTTTAGTAAAAAACAATAGTATTTTTTTTAGTTAATATTGCACCACATTGCTTTTATACCAGAATGTATTTTGTAATATTTCCTATCAACGTTCAGTAACGAATTGAGTAGTATGTACACTATCAATATTCATTTTATTCAGAATCGTTAATAAATATTGCTTTTTAAATATTTTGCTTTCTCTTTGATCTCTCTATTGGAAAGAATGATACATTATTACTAGGCCTATAATAGCATCACAAATTCCAACTTTAGCTGCCAGTTTCTTGAAAATCCACTTGCGTACAACCACTATCAATTACCATTTTTATAACCACCATAATTTCATTGATGTCAGATCTATTGATTGATACTCTAGTGTTACATTGTTTACGTTAGATTACTTCATTCAACAGCGGATGAATTGAAATGAATTTACCTGCTACTGACCACAATAGTGGCCATTATCGTGATTCCATTACCACAATAATCTTGATTATTTTCAAATTAGGAAATTTAATCATTAAAATTCACACTTAGAGCTACTTCAAACTAATGAATAAAAATTAAAATCAACTAAAATCACCCTTTTAAAAAACTTGAAAAATATTATTAAATCACAGACAAGTTTGATGCTTATGCCTCGAAACATGTCTGTGATTTTATAATATTTTTAAAGTTTTTAAAAGGGTACTTGATTTTTATTTATTGGGAATTGAATATTTGTAACAATTGTAATCATATTGCTTTACTAATCATCCTCATCTTCTCTCATCGCCTTCAAATTCATCATTTGAATTATCTCAAATTTCGTCCTCATCGAAACAATTGAGACAAAATTTGGATTATTCCATCACTAACTCTTCATATCAATTATTACAGAAGTCTCAACAACAAATACATGAACAGAAAACTTATCAAGAAATTATCACAACAATGATTCACAAGGACAATAATTATTTTCATTATTTCTTTGTTCCTGTCGAAAAACCTTGAAGCCAATCATATAACGCTCGTAGGCGTTTAGCAGTGGCTTGTATGATGATGCTGCTCATAGCTGATTATGATGATGATGATGTTGCTGATAATGAAGAGAAGCAGGGCGGCAATTCGAAAATATCGTTTTTCGAGCCAGACGACGTCGGCGATGAGAGCAAGAAGGACAGACAAAACGACCGCGATGTTTATTATAACAAGTGAGTGCGACCCTGAACTTGACCCAAGGTTATTTAGGGCTGTTCGGGGCCACGAGCCGGTCGTAGCCAACACTCCCCCTCCCCTCCTCGCACTTGAACCTCATTTACCCAACCACTCCCCACACAAAGTGGGGATCCTCATTTTACCTACCCCCCACCCCTAACTTGGGACGGGAATTGCCCGCACACGTCTTTCAAAACCCCCTCTACCACCCCCCCCCAATACTCATCACTTATCCAACCATAAGATAAAAAGAATAGAATGAGCGCTCGCCTCCACTCATAATTTTTTCACCGGCAAGTGGGACGTATTCTGACACACAGCTAGTATGCAATTTATAAATTGGCATTGTGACTCATGTAGCGTTTTGAAGGTTGAAAAATTTCCGCCACTTGCCTGTCGATCTATAGCGTTATTATTAGATTTAAAATAGTTTTTTAATGACCTTGTAAGTTCAAATTGAAAATTCTTTGATCGTCTGCTGGAAATAGTAATATATTAGCTACATATTAAGTTACAGTATTAGCAATAGCCTATTAACAAAAAATTTAGCTCGAAAAATATCTCCTTCCGCCTTGGAATTGAGTATAGGTAGCCTTATTGGGGAGTCCGATCTCAAGGTGTCAAATTACTTGAATGATAAAATGAGGAAAATGATAAATTACAAACAAACTTCGAATATGGCATAAGTTATTGTTTACATTTCAGTGTTGATATTAAAGCTAATAGCTGGTGTTATTGATAAAAATGAACTCACAATGGAAATCCTCACCTCAAAAATGCAAATGCAAACTTTAAAAAAACCTTCCCTCCAACTCCTTATTACTTTTTATAATAGTACCCTTCAAACCCAAGCCTACAAATGTTGCAATCCTCATTATTATCTATCACCCACCCTCAATCAATACTGCAACCCACTTTTTGGTTTAATCTAGATTCTAATTCTATTTTACGTACAATATAATTCACATTATTCTATCATAAAATTCGATCAAAATTCTACATATAAGTTGGAAAAAGAGCTATTTGTGAGAGAAATTAGAAATCAATACAGTAATTGTTTGGTACGTTGTGAGCCGTAAGCATCACAGAAATTTTAAGATTTTTACACATTTTGGGTGGCTCGTTGGAGGTAGTGATAACGCGCCGGTCTGATAACCAGGTGGACCCGGGTTCGAGTCTCGATCAGGGAACAATTCTTTGACCACAGTACAATCACATGAATTCGGCCACCCTGTCTTTAGGAGGAGACGATAAGCCCTAAAAAGTTATCGTCATCTCTCATCATCATCCATCTCATTACCCACGCAAAATGGGTAAGCTCATATCGGCTTCACCCTCAGTGTGAGATTGTTACTCAGTTGAGTGAGAAGCTAAAAAGTGATGCAATCTGAGGCAATCTGATACAGTGAGTTGAAAAGTTCTCAGTTCTGAATTTGCTAGCTGAATGGGAGTCGTAGCCGAACTTTTTGTATGTATCCTTATCGTCCATGGTTAAATAATGGTTAGTTCTTGTATCTAGCTGCTTGTTATGTATGAAAATGCTTGAGATTGCATTGCATCAGTTTGATATATTTGATCGGTTACTAGTACTACTTATCGGCGATGGAGAGGTATAGTCTGTCCAAGCAAAGAATACATTCTGGCAAGATATGAACATGACTCCAGCTTCGTCAATATTGGTTCAAAAATTATAAATTTAGCCTCAAATTGTAGGAAACATTTTGATCTACAATGTGAGACCAAATTTATAATTTTTGAACCAACTTTGACCGAGCTGGAGTCTTTTTCCCATCTTGCCAGAATGTCTTCTTTGCTTGGACATACTATATGGTTGGATAGGGGGGTGGCGGAGCAGTATCGGCCTTGGCTCTTCAACAAGTGGAAGCAAGGTCAAGTTTAGCTCTATTGGATTTTACTCGCGCACGCGCATGTACCACTCACACATCGTATTAGTCGCGCGCGCGATACATTTTTGTTGATGCGCGTATGTATGCACTGTACAAATACACCAGAGTAGATATAAAAAAGTTTCAGTCGAAATGAAAAAAATTTGTTGGCTCGCTACCGAACAACATTTTAGAAGATGAAATATCTGACGCGAAACATATTTCGCACTGACAAGAATTTATTGCGTTTTACTGCAGCTGAAAAAGTTTTCAAACGGGCGTCATTCTTCACAGTGGGGGTTTGAAAGTATTTGTTTTTATTTATTCTGCTACATTTTGTGTAAATTAAATAGTAATGTTGATTCAAACTGTAATAAAAAAAACTCGAGGTGCTGAATATGACTGTGGAAAACTAGTCACTCTGGAGAAAAAACAGAAGTATAAATGAAATAGAGTATAATTGCAAATAATTTTTCCAGTTTCATAGAAATGATATACCTAATATATCATTGATGAGTTCTACATTCATACATAGAAATTCATCTACCGTATTCAAATTTTTCAACACATATCCAGTGATTGTCACAATTCCTACCTTTTCTTTCATCAATCTTCATGATTAGGTATTACAGAATCCAATAATATACAGGCTGAATCACTGATACTAGAATACATAGGCCTATTGTATTTAGTATCCAAGGGCTGAATAATGAAGATAAATAAACAATTAATGAGAAATTCTACAACATCTTGCTTACTTGTTTAATTTTCTAATATAATTAGAAATATAGTATATAACAACTATATTTTATAAAATGATAAACAAATTATTTTTATAATTTCCTAGTATAGGAAACATTATAAACTACAATTTGAAACCAAATTTATAATTTTTGAACCAATATTCACCGAGCTGGAGTCATTTTCCCATCTTGCCAGAATGTCTTCTTTGCTTAGACAGACCATACCAATAGAGCTGTAAAATGACATATACAGGTAGTTGTTACATTATAAAATCTCCCACAAGACTGATTTTCTCTCAACCATGAAGAAATTCTAATATTAGATTCCAACATTAATTAAATACTCCAAGTTTCTGTTTTAATTCAGTGTTAAAGGTTAGAAGCAAAGGTGTAGCTAAGAATAACGAGGACCACATATGCTAATAATAATAAGGAAACTATTAGAGAAGGCTAGAGGGAGACTGCAGTCCCGGATGAAACAGTCCCGCTGAGTGAAGGTTGAGATGAGACACAGAATCTCTTCTCGTTCAATGTCAATTAAGAAGCCGCTCATGCTAAATAAAGGATGATATTATTCAAAGGTCATGGCAAAATCAAAACGAGTATTGCTGTGCAGTTATTCGTATACTTTATGAATAAATAACGGATGAACAGTATTAAGGAAATATTTGTTTCTATTCGTACTATTGTTAAAACAACCTCTAAGTCTGTTCAATTCAATGAAAAATTATATTAGCCTATAACGTTCGTTCTAAGAGGAAATATTTAAATATATAGCTCCTTCACACTCAGTCTTGAAATTAAATGAAAATAAAAAATAGTCTTTTGTTTGTGGGGATTATACAAATATTCACAATTCACTTCATATTGAGAATTTTGTATCTGTTCACGTGTATCTGAATTTTGTGAATGAAAATATATTCACATTTGAGCTTGAATTTTAGTGCAATCATTTCGGCTAATGGTGGTCGCGGGAAATTCCTCAAACATCCTTGATACAGATTTACATTTAAAAAATCATGGATTTGTATCATTCTCATTGGCATTGTCTTTATGTCGCACCAAGTTCTATTAGATAATTGAAAATTGGTTAGTATCAGTGTAAGCCTAACTGTGTTTGTTGTTACTGGAGATTAGCCTAATTGTTTGCATACTTTTTCAAGTTGGTTAAAAACTTTTTCAATAAAAAACTATTGATTAGATAAAATCTATTTCATAACAATTAGGTGAATGATAGGATAGGTAATGATAAAAAATGTCACTTACATTCTAGGTCCTACATTTCTATACTGATAATAGAAATAGAAATTTATACTGATAACTGATATAGAAGTTCTATACTGATATTGATACATCAATATTTACATATTCTAATCTGAATTCACGAGTGGAATAGTAAGGGTTAAGCCTGTTATTCCACTCCCAATCATATAATAATAATATATTGTATAATTTCTCAATGAATGAATAAATATTTGAGAATGTTACACATTAACCTCTCGGAAGTGTGCTGTAATTACTGCTGGCGGTTTAGTTAGCTGTGTGCAGCTTAGCAGGAAACTGTGATGATAGGAGTGGGCCAAGCTCATCGCGAGGTTGTCAGACGGCCTTAAACTCTTAAATTCGCCTTCCGCTCTCTGTGTGATTCTATTCTGTTTCACTACCAGCTAAATGTTCGCCAAATATTCGCAGTCAGTGTCAGACCAATTGAGCGTCGGTGATGTCCCGATTGAATCAAGCACAATTCAGAGCACTCTGCTGCTGAA
The DNA here is from genome assembly GCA_017141385.1 of Sogatella furcifera. Lineage (NCBI taxonomy): Eukaryota > Metazoa > Arthropoda > Insecta > Hemiptera > Delphacidae > Sogatella > Sogatella furcifera. Next base: position 13,611,700 of record CM029555.1, on the reverse strand, counting down.
AGACACAAACAAGCCTTGGCCCGCTAGCTGTGTGAAAGGCCCCACTCTAATTATTTTTCTATTTCGAATATTCGGCCCTCGCCAAGTTGCTACCATCTCTAGCCCTCACGGCAAGGTGTTTTTGATATCTGTAAAAAAGAAAGAAGATAGAACGGTATTTCAATGAATTGAAAATCCTGGTACGAAAAATGCAACGATTTGATAATACCTTTTTTATACGTTGTATAAATTAATCAATAGAATATAGAAAAAGGAACATGGATCTTAAATAAATTAGAATAGCATCAGTGATTGCCCTATTCCTATATGTAACAAACAGATTTCTACAGATATTAGAACGATACTCGATGTTGATCTGTTTTTTGTGAAGCTGATTAATCAACTACTACTACTTTCTAGTAGAAGTAGAAGATAATAATAATTATATATTTTTCCACTAAAAAGAAAACATTCTCACTTTGTAGGTAATTCTTCAGAAGATCTGTATTCCAGCTAATGAAGAAAATGTTCACTTTCAATTTGGTACCAAAATATTCAACAGAATAAACAATTAAAATAAATAATTAGGTAGAACTTGGAACTTGATTTTTTTTTGTTGTGATAATGTAATCTACTGAGCTTAGTGCTTAGATTTGAATTGTTGTACTTAGAAAAGCCTCTAGGAATATTTTAAAGCTTATGTGTCTCATTTTCTTAAGCTTTATAACATGAAAGCTATTATTCACTATGCATTTAATGAAACCTACTTTACCGTACATTGTAATATTCATTGTATATGATCTAAACACAAATGAATTATAAAATTTATGAGATGGCATTCACTAAAATTGCTCAACAGAATAAAATACATATTGATTGATTGGTTAAAACCAAAATGCTAGGTACCTCATTTCAACCTCGAAGTCTCAGGATCTCTTAATCATCTCTAATGTGTCTCATTGCTTCTCAACTCAAGTCACAAAAGCTCCACCACATATGGATTTATAGTCTCAAGATCTCTAAATCATTGTGTTGAATCTAATTATGTCTCTTTGTGTGATATTTTGTCTCTCAACTGAAGTACTGTACCAAAAGTTCCATCAAATTATATGTTAGTCTCAGGATTATTAAATAATTATATTAAATCTGATGTCTCTTTGTGTAATATTTTGTCTCAACCAAAGTCCCAAAAGTTCCATTATTATATTATGAATTAATAGTTGGTCTCAAAATGTAAGGATCCCTGAATCATTGTGTCAACGTTAAGTTAAATATATGTCTCGATAATTGTGTAAAAAAATTAAACCCATTTTATGTCTATCAAGTCCCAGAAGCTCCATAATATAGAGAAAAATATTTTATGGTGAAACAAGTGAAGTGAATGTTAATAATGAAGGAAGTGAAGCCTCACCCACACACGTGAGCAACTTGCAGCAAGGTCACTCCTTGTCTGAAGGCCGTTAGAATGCCTTTTAATCCAAGAAGACCTAAAGTTGAAGGTCGCTTCAACTGGAGACTTTATTCTTACTGCTTTTCTGGATACAGTTACATATTACAGAAACCTTATCGGCTTCCCACAATACGAGAGATATATTATAATTGCCCTGGAGCAGGTGAAAGGCAATGTATAGGCAGATCTTACAATGAGAATCAGCATTCTCATTGACGAAGCAATTGTGGTAATAAAGACAGTTCAAAGCATTTACCTTCAAGTAACTACGATCGAAAGTTCATTTCCTATAATACCGACCTTCGTAAAACTGTAAATATTATGACATAAAGTCTCATTGTGCAAAGTTAGATAAACTTTGATAAAATTAATTGGGAAATCGTGAGTTTGTGGATCTCACTTTTATTGGTGTGTATCTGTGTACCGGTATGGAACATTATAGTGTTGAGCTCTCACCATGATACTATGATGTTTTACTAGTAAGGAGGCCTATATAAATAGTAGTGATTGTCAAGTTATAGTTAATCCTAACAAAGAAATCCAGATCCTGAATCATTTAGGCCTACAATATAATGGAAAATATTTCTTTCTTACAGATATTCTCCCATTTCTATCTATATAATTCATGTTTATTTTATACAACAAATTTTTTATCTCATTGTTTTACCCACATTATATCAATTTCAAAAATGTCTGGTAGACCTATCATGTTATTAAACATTTACAGAAAGTCTCACAAAATTGTTTTATTTATGTAATTCCATGATATTTCAATAGCTAGAAACCAAGACACCAAGACATGCATGTTTGCATATAAGTTATGATTTTGAAAAAAGTAGTAATAATTAATAATTAGCTTAAAAACTTAGTAGATACTAATGACTTTCACTTCTACAGCTCACTTCAAGATTTTGAGGCTTGTCGGACGCGTTTCGTGGCGAAACGCGCCACGAAAGGAGTAACTAGATACTAGTACGCTGAAGATGTGGCTTAGTGCCACGAAACGCGTCCGACAAGCCTCAAAATCGTGAGTACTGTTGTAAAAGTGAAAGTCATTAGTATCTACTAAGTTTTTAAGCTTACTATCATCAACAGTTCAAGTAGGATGAAGACAAAAGAAGAAATTAATAATTTATTATTGTGTTTATCTATTGTATTGTAAAATACAATGCAGTATTACAATTTTGTTATTTGCCATACCACCACTGAATCAATAGTTTTTTCATTGATTATTTTTCAAAGTCTCTTCAGAATAGAAGTAGAATGATTTTTCAAGGAATTCAAATATACAATATTGTTTATTTATCTTCAATACTTTTTCAATTGCCTCAAAAATATTTGCAATCTTCTGCTCCTAATCGTCTTAAATTCATATTTTGTAGAAAATATTGCCTTAATTTCAGGTCAAGACTTTGGTCCCAACTCCGGAAGGTTCTAAGGTCTAAGGAAATGCAACAGCCTTTCAACTAATGTTTCAAGCTGTTTCTTATTACATCTTAAGTCTTAGGCTAGTTATTATTTATCTATATTATTTATTTATCTTTAATACTATTTCAATTGCCTCAAAATTATTTGCAATCTACTGATCCTAATCCTATTCAATTCAAATTTTGTAGAAAATATTCTGTTCATGAATTAAATTATCACATAAATTTCAGGTCCCGAAAGACTTTGGTCCCAACTCCGGAAGGGTCCAAGGAAATGCAACAGCCTTTCAACTGATGTTTCAAGCTGTTTCTTATTACTTCTCAAGGCTAGTTATTCGCTTTATTTACCTTTGATTTGGCGGTTTCAAGGGTAGAAATGGCTATTTCAGGATTTGGCATGCTGTTTAAATTGCGGTACGTTGAATTGCCGGGCGCCAGTGAGAGAGAGAAAGAATACAATATTCTCATTGGATATAAACACAGACAATATAAGAGGGATAGAGAGAGAGAGAGTGAGGGGGGTGTAAAAAGAAAAATCAAAGTTAACCGGCGTTAACGGTGTCTTGACATTCTATTGTAGGTGGCATGGCCTGATGCTTGTGCCAACTTTTGTTTATATTGTAGTTGGTATTTTAAATCGGTGTAGACTTTTACATTTTTCTATTCCGAGATACTTTACATGTACAAGCACATTACGCAGTAGGCTACTGTGGCTTACAACCAAGTGCTTGTATAACCTGTCAACACCCTCATCCCCCCCTTCTCTATAGTCTGTCCAAGCAAAGAAGGCATTCTTGCAAGATGGGAAAATGACTCTAGCTCGGTTAATATTAGTTGAAATTTTATAAATCTAGTTTCAAATTGTAAAAAACAATCTGCTCTGCAATTTGAAACAAAATTTATAATTTTTAAATCAATATTGACGGGGTGGAGTCATTTTCCCATCTTGCCAGAATGTCTTCTTTGCTTGGACTGACTATAGTAGTTTTCTTCAGATTCATCCTTTTCTTCTTGTTCTTTCCTCTCCAAAGTAATCGACCTTGATCATGACTGTATTCGACTCTACGTTCTTTTTACTATCAATACGGATGCATGCATACACACCAAGTTTCTGAATCAAGGATCATTCATGAATGGGTGTAACGTTACTCGTTGTAACTGCAGTTCTGAAGAATCAACTTGATCAATGATACGGTCGGTAGAGCTTATTTATCTTATAACTTACTCTAGGTACTGTTCAATTTTTTCCATAGACATTCATATATTACGTGAACTTTTGTAACCTGTTGTTTTATATTTTGTTGCAATAGGCTTATTCAGCCTTGCAAAATTTGCCAAATATTTCAAATAAATAAATCGTAACAAGAGTAGTTAACAGGCTTCTGCTCAATTAATTCTGTACATACTTCTCAACCTCAATGGTTAACTATTTTAAAATTATTTTCCAGTATTAAAATAATATAATCTCTTTTTTCCATTTTAACATCGCCCCCATTCAATATGTGGCATCTTCTCATTCAATCCTGTCTGTGTCGAGTAGTTACTAAAATTGCAAAGAAGACTTGGAGAGATAACTGTATTTCGTTTAAAAAATAGTCGATGATTTATTTCATAGTTTATCCACTCAACAGCATACATAAGGCCTATTCTTTATCAATTATTTTTTTAAACCAATTTTTAGTTGTTTGAAACTGCTCCATTGATTTTTCAAACTGCTCGTTCATCCACTAAACATCACATATATTAATATTAGGCATATATGATTTCTAATCATTCAGAAATATATTTTCAACTCGATTTTTAAATGTTTAAAACCAATAATTTTTCAGACTATTCGTTCATTTTTCTATTTACATAATATAATAGATAATGTAAATGACTAAAAGATTTTTGATAAAATCAAAGAATAATATAATCAAATAACATGAAGCTTAAGCACTTAAAACAATATATTTCTGAATGTAGAAATTAATATTATTTTTTCAATAGCACTCACTTATACGAATCCCACCTGAATCTCAATAGAAATCAATAATTTTGCTCCAAGTCAACTTTCAAACTGTTCACGAACCCTTGGCAAAACACAAGTTTGACTAATTTGGTACTTTCTGAGGCAAAACCTTTGTTCAATAAATTTGGAAAGAAATTCAATTGGCACGATGATGTAAGAGGAAATCTTACATCTTAAAAAAGTCGTGTTGTTGTTTGACTGCTCGTGAAATTTTTAAAGCTTCTCGCTATTCACACTTTTTAAATGTTGCATCGCTACTTTTTCCCACTTGATGTTGCATCGGGTTTCTTTCTATCTCAGGCACGTGCAATATGTGTTACAGTGTTCTGAGGAAAAATAAGTAGCACGAGGCAAAAATAATTATTGAAGATGGGAGAATGAACAAGGCAAGGATGGAGAAAAAGAGATGGAACGAATTTAGAAGAGATGAATATAGAAAAAATGGTGGAGAAAGAATGTGAGGGTACAGGTTGTTCAATCTGTACACATTCCTCCAATTTTTCCAAAGCAGAAATCGGAAAATATAAGTGCATGTTTCAGGAAGAAAATACAGTACGGTACTTTTTGCATCTATAGATTTGTGTTGTTGGAATTGAGTTGACTTATTTGTGTTGTTTCATAAGACTTGTTTTCTCTTACCTTTTTGCGCTGTTTAATTAGACTTCTTATCGGAGTTCACGTATTAAGTAATTTATAAGTTACAGTGGATCAAATCTATTTGCACATCAATTATAAATTAAAATACAGTACTCTTCTTACTGATATTTTTATTCACACATTTATGTCAAAAAATAAGTGATGAGCTGTATTTCCTTCTATTAATTTTCCAAATTCTTATTGTGATAATGAAGTAACTTATAGTATATAAATTTTTAAAAAGTTCACACTGGTTTCCAGGAAATTTATAGGGAGTATTAATTTTGAAGTCACTTACTCGCTTGGAAGGAGACAATTTAGAAAAGCAGCAACTTAATATATGTTTTATGGGACTGAAAATTAGCATGGGCATGGAAAAACGTTGGAGTGAATATGAAACTGGCAACCAGCTAAGACCAATCTCGCTAACATGGATACTACAGTAAGTTAAGTGATTGATGATGGAAACGTATTTTACGTTGGTTCACATTATTTTATCTGGAAATAATACAATACTGATGGACAACCAACTGTACTACTGTAATTCATCAAATAAGATATTTTTATAATGTTCAGCACTGTTTTAAAGCCTTCTTTGACTGGAATCGAGTAGATTAATTTCTTTGCCATTTTCTCTATTCTACTGCTGTTTCCAAAAAAATGAATATGGTTCAGTTATTATTGATGGAAGATGGACCGCACATAACATAATTCATCATCTTCCTGATGATCAACAATAATTATAAAATCTGTGGACTACCTACCCAACTACTATCCCTGAACGCCTTTTCAAAGTGAAATATTTAATTATTGTTACAAGATTAAAATTTTGATAAGAAGGTGCCAGCTCTTTTGCCAAAAGATTATCCCGATAACAAGCTAAATCCTTCAAACCTGAATCCTTCAAACCTTCAACAATTGTTTTAAAACCATCCATCCAAAATTGTTTTATTTCCATCCACCAGTTTGGGTCCAGATTCTGCATGGCTCTGATAACCTTATTTCTTTTCCCATCGACTAAAAATAAGAATGAAAGCACAAGAAGTAGTTTTATGAGTGTAATACTGGAAGCAGCGTTGCATGACGAATATGTCAGTGCTGAACATATGCCTCAGTGCTCTGAATCTCTTAACAATTCATGGCCAGAAGCAGAACACATTCAGTTTATTACTTCCAATCGGGAACAGATAAACAACGTCAGACATCGCAAAACAATTGGAAACGACCTTCAGAATGCATATTGCTAATGCCTTAGCCACTGTTAATGGCTATGTTTGGCTAAGTCTGTGTGTAAATATTTTTGCATGTGTGTTGCTTGTTGGAGAAATATTTCTCTGCTCTTCATGCTCAGCTCAAAAGTGGACTAAAGGGCTCGTATCGTATCTAGAGCACTCCACTGCCCAGCCAAGCATAACTTATTTCAAGGAAACATCTATTTTTTGAAAAAATCTATGCCCTCTAACTTATTTAAAGCCTTCCATATACACGTATCCTTTTACCAAAGAGTATCGTAGAATAAAAAAGATGTCTATTATTCTATGCTTTTACTTTGTATTCTCAGCTTGCTTTTTAAGATGAGAAATTGTGACGATGTGTTGCATCTACCAATAAATCTGATATTAAAGTGGAGCATTCTAAATTAAATTTTATATTCAAAAGAAAATAAAAACTATATTTATTAGAGATTCTATCAAAGTAGGCCAATTTCGAAAAGTATGTTTCAATTAAAAATTCTTAACTTTGCTGTTTGATTAATAAATATCAGGCCTACCGTACTCAAGTTTAAAGGCCTGTAAGTTCAATTCTATACACAACAATTTATTTTGTTATTTATTTGCTTTATTAAGTAAAATTAATTATGGAATTTTTATATTTTACTTTTTCCCTCTCTAGAGGAATTATAAAATCTTTTAAATGTGTAGTAAATAGAACTCCAGGAAACGCACAGGTACATATGTGTCTATATGTTTGCTGTATATTCCAACATTAATTGTAAAAAAATATATATATATTCATGAGATATCTCATGATTGTTTTTCTTTTTTTATTTTGCTATTTTGTACTTGTATTTTTGGAATAAACTGGATTTTGATTTGATTCGAAGATTAAAAAAAAACAGGTAAGTTTAGGCTACCTATTAATCAAATATTCTAGAGAAATCCTAGATTTTTTTAAATATATTCGCTTGGCATGCTTAATGCTTAGCATGGCTTGGCATGCTTAATTACCTTTGGCAATTAATTAATGAATTTGGAAATTTTGGCGTCATAGTAAACCTACGGTACAAAGTTTAATAAATTCTAAATGGATCTAATGTCTTATCTCATGTCTAATTCCATGAATCTATTTATATAGTATAAGACATATAATATTTATTAAATAAACTACTCTGACAACAATGCAGGTAAATGGTTGTTATTATGTTGATGTAAATGGAATTATTGTTTTCAATCAATGTGATATCATAAATTATATTCAACAACGTTCTCAGAAAAGACTTTATTTTAAAATACATTCTGTATAACTAATACTATTCTGTAATAAACATTATTAATATTTCTCAATGACATTAGGATATTTCAAAGGACAATTTTTTTTTCAAAATAGAATACGGTAATAATTATTGATTTTTTAATGTCATAGCCCTAGCCTTGTTCACACTTCACAGAATCAAATGCTAAGAAATTAATAAACGTATTATTCATGTAATCATAATGGATTCAATGAATCTAATAAATATGTTACAATATCACATTCAATTTGTCATTCTGAGAAATTACTTTATCAATTTGAATGAATTATTGATATTCATTCCGCTAATTAATAAATTTGAATGAATAATTTTTCCACTGGCGCTTGGGCTAACATATTACAGTACCGCGGTATCTGACTGATAGTAAAGTTAAAAAGCCCGTCATCGCATATTGATTAAATGATATTGCAGAACCGCTCTGGTGTTGAAGAATGCATTAAAGTGCAACAATGCATTTCCGCGTTTTGAGTATTCGAGGTCAGACTTTATTAAAAACAAGTAACAAGGTCGTATCAATTTAAAGTGGAAGGCTCTCTCTCAATATCTTAATAACTTGGCTTTTATCTAGCTGAGAGTATACATAAAAATAACGGAAAGATACGTCAGGGATAAATATAAGAAAACATAGACTGATTCTTGATCCTGGTCTTTAAGGATTTTTACTATCCTTACCTCATTCTTGTTGAAAGTGCATAATATTTCACGCTGATTACTTTAATTATTTGACTGCTAGACTATAGCAGATAAGCATAGGACTATACAGGGCGTTTCAGGAGGAATGTGCCATACTTCTCAGGCTGATTCCTTACACCAAGTAGACAAAAAAGTTCCATGGGACCAACCCCCAAAAACGCTTTGTTACCGAGATAACAGTGGCGGAAAATTGAGATTTTTCAAAAAATATTTATTTTTCTAATTTTTTAGAGGCTTTACTGAGGTTCTAAAATAATCAATTCCTATGTAAAATTAGCTGAGAAATTCAATGAAACCAATCTGGAGTCTGTAACTTCAACGGTTATTGAGATAATTGAAAAAATATGCTTAAAAAACGCAATTTTTCAACAATAAGGCTTATAACTGGATAAGGAATCATAAATTTTTATTTTTTATTAATGGAAGTTGAAGAGAGTCGGATTCTAAAGAGAAAGTTAAATGACAGCGATTGTGTAAATCTTACCCAAATCTCAGAATAAGCGATCAAAAATTGCAAAAATCGACAAAACATAGCACAAGTGATAAATTTGTATTTAGTAGCGATTTTCGATCGCTATTTCTGAGATTTGGGTAAGATTTACACAATCGCTGCCATTTATTTTTTTCTTTAGAATCCGACTCCCTTCAACTTCTATTAATAAAAAATACAAATTTATGATTCCTTATCCAGTTATAACCCTTATTGTTGAAAAATGGCGTTTTTTAGCATATTTTTCCAATTATCTCAATAACCGTTTAAGTTACAGACTCCAGATTGGTTTCATTGAATTCTTCAGGTAATTTTACATAGGACTTGATTATTTTAGAACTTCTTTAAAGCCTCTAATAAATTAGAAAAATTAATATATTTTGAAACATCTCAATTTTCCGCCATTGTTATCTCGGTAACAAAGCGTTTTTGGGGGTTTGTCCCATGGAACTTTTTTGTCTACTTGGTGTAAGGAATCAGCCTGAGAAGTATTGCACATTCCTCCTGAAACACCCTGTATATTATAGTCTTATGTCTAAATATTAACGTAATGCATTGATGAAATATGCGTAAGTTATGTATGAATTTTTGCATCACTGCATGGCATTCTGGATTATAAAACTGCTAGAATCTTTACTTTTCAATTGATAAGTAATGCAGGAAGCATGCATTGAGGGCCTCACTGAAAAATCATAAATTAGTGAATAAGTAGCCAAGGTTTTGGTTTCGAATTGGCTTTAACTTCCAAATAAAGTAATTTTAATTTGTAAACTGCTTTTGAAATCTGTTTTATCTCATATCAAATGTTGATGATGATTTTAAAATTAATAATTATATGAAAACTGAACTTTAAAACTTAGGGCTGTTTAAAATAATTGAAAAATAAATAAAAATCAAACACCCTTTTAAAAAACTTTATAAAATTATTGAAACACAGACATGTTTTATGGCCTAATGTGCCGAAACATGTCTGTGTTTCAATAATTTTATAATAGTAGTTTATGCAACGGTTGTATAATGGGAGCCTTTATAGCATGAGGTGAGATGTAAGTTAGAGCCACGAGCGAAGCGAGTGCTCTAAATATCTCACGAATGCTATATAGGCCTAATACAACCGTTGCATATACTATTTTATCTACGACCACCAGTGTAGTTATCAGTATCAGACCAGTACAGACCACCAGTATCAAGCTATCTGTAAGTGTATGCTATTATAAAAATCAACATACCGTCGTTTATTTAACTTCTTTTGTCTTCATCCTACTAGAACTGTTATGATAATCAACTTATTACTTGTTAAATATGTTAAAAATAACATATCAGTCAGAACCACAAAACGCATTTGACAAGCAACAAAATCGTGAGTGTTGTTGTAAAAGTGAAAGTTATTAACATATTCACTAACAAAGTTATAATTATATTAAACTATTTAAACTTTCGACCATTCAAATTAGTTAAATATTCAAATACGTAAATTTAAATATTGATGAAAAAATACTGGTAGGCTACTCAATCCCAATTGCAGTTTTGATTTTGAGGTTACTTGAACACTGTTTACTTTTTATCACCTGATTTCGAAACGAAACAAGGAATGTATCATAAAGTGGAATTTGGAGTGTATCAAAAAGTTCCTCCTGTATCGAAAAACGTTCATTACAACACGGTTCTAAGATTCCATTTTGAAATGGTAGTCATTTCGATTTCAATTGTAAAACTGAAATAGGAATTTTTCAATACACCCATAGATTTTTTAAAAGTTTTTTAAAAGGGTGTTTGATTTTTATTTATTTTTCAATTATCAATTATATTATAATATCTTAATAGGTATTGATTTTTCTCAATATATTATGATGTTTTACTAAAAATAGAACACGATTATTATAGTAATAATTCTTTCTTTCCATAATTCCAAAGTTTGGACATTTTTTGAAGCACAATTTATTTGTTATAGCCAACTAGTAAGTAAGCTTACCTCGATAAAACTTGTTTATTATTCATTTGAATCATTCCAAAGAAGTCTTCCATGAATCTTATTCCTTATTCACATCCCTAGTCCAAATATTATAATCATCCCTCAGAATTTAAAAGGAAATGAATTAAGAGAAAGCAAGTTAGTTTGAATTAACTCTGTTTCTATTTATTTACTGGTAATTTATATGTAGAGAACATATATGTTACATATTCTTTAAATATCATCTGATGACTGAGAAACAAATGCGCCTAGTAACCTAGCAACCAGTGAAACGTTTATTAGAAGTTTGTTGAAAGTGAATTAGTTTGAAATAATCGTAGAAGAGATGGGCACAAAATAACACTATAAATGGACATTGAATGTTGTTTCTTAGGTTACAGGTAAAATTTATTAATTCAAGAATATATTCATCTTATTGTATTTTTTATTGTTAGTTTGAAATTTATTATTTCATGTGAAAAATAAAATCAATCTTTGGTTACAGAGCAACACATTATAATTCATTATATATATAAAAGCGATTGTATTTTTAATTAATATTGAATCACTTCTAGATGTTCTAGTATTATTCTTTCCTCTTTTTATTATAAATCGTATTTAAACTTTTACTTTCTAGCAGTAGGCCTAGAGGCTATAAATAAATTCTTGTCCAAAAACTCCTGTTAAACTGAAAAATATAGCCTATAGGCTTGTAAATTATAGCAATGAGCTATTTAATTGCAATTATTGTTTCAATTTTGTTTAAAAATATAGTTATGATCTTGTTTAAAATCTTTTCTCAAAACTGAACTTGTACTCGAGTATTTGATTGGTATATAAAATTGAAATGTCAGTTTTGCTGAGATGTCGGCTTATAACTTACACTGTATGGTACGGTAACTTACTCCATAAACTATACTCTCAGATGTAAGCCTATACACTGGGGTCATGTGGTGTGAGGTGTGGTTATTATCGCTATATGAAGCGTGCATTTCCATAAATAAGGTTGTAAGTGCCAAACCGGGCAAAATTTGTTTTAATACAGAATCGGGTAGTAAGTGCCACAGTTTAACAGTCTTCAGAGTTTTGAAACGACCATAGCATTTCAAGTGGACGAAAATTGAACTTCTTTTTTCTGTAAGTCCCAAAGTTGTAAGTAGTAGGTACCATGGTGGGATGGATGCTGTCAGACAGGCGAACCTCAACACTAGCTGTTTGCAAGTAGGCATGCTCCGCAACGTCGGTACTTACACCATTATGACTTGCACTGCATCAGAGAAAATCTAATTCTTCGATTTATTTTTTTTATCTATTTCATGAGGTATTGATTGACCTTTAAAAATATATTTTTAAAGGTCGAAAAAAATATTTCTTTCCATTAAGTGTATTGTTTTCACATGCTTTTAAGAGATATCTTATGTGTTGAAAAATATTTTAAAAAATGTATTTTGCACGAAAAATTGTCGTTTTAACTTCCTGAAGAAACAAGCTCCCTCCTGCAAATTTTAGTTTTTGACACTTATAACCTTATAGAAATGCACGCTTCATATATCAATCATTGAGTCTCAAATCCCTTAATTATATATTCCGTAATATATATATATACAGAATTTCTTACAATTCATGAGCCAAATCAATACCAATGGGAAATGCTAGTTTTGGTGAGATATAGGGATGGCGAAGTGGGTAAATATTAGTTTTGCTGGTGAGATAGAGCACAGAAAACAGCTACTAGCTCTAGCTCAATAATGGTTGGCGACAGAGAATATTCTAGTTGAAGCAGGAAGTTTTGAGGTAGGTCAGCACAACATAGGAGTTCCACTAACCCCGCGCTTGCTTGCTATTTAATGGCCGTCTGCTCGGCTATATGTTAGGTTAGGTTGGTTGGTTTGCAAGCAATGCTAGTTATAGGGTGAGATAGGGGTAGTGGTACGAGGGGATGAAAATCGATAACCCAGGGTGAAGGTCACGTTAGCAGTTTCCCCTTTCCACCTGTTCCACTTTTCCCCCCTCCACCCCTAACCCTTTGGAGCTGGTAAATCCAAACACAGCTCCATCCTTCCCTTACCGGCTCTATCCCCCTCTGGAGTCAGCACCTTCTTTCATCCGTGCAAGATTGTATTGCATAACTTTGAGAAATTACTTTCTGGTGAATTTACGACGGCCACATTTTGTTCTATCTTTTTAAAATCTACCATTCCACCTTAATTACTCATACATTAAACATGGATGCGTTGTTTACATTAACTTCTATTACAAAATTTATATTTTGAGGAAGGAAGAAAATTGAAGATTTGAAAACGCAAAAGCTTTCTAGAGAATCGTTTTCATCCATTGAATATTTAACACTGATTAAAAAACAAATTTATAGCAGAAAAACACTGACTTTGATTACAGTACTTTGAATAGCGAGTTACCGTACCATTGTTGCGACTTTCTTGGTGTTGGTTCGGTTGGTTGAACATTTCCAATAAGTTTGTTTGTTTACCAATATGGCTCAACAGCCCATGAAGGGCTTAGGCCTGCCAGCTGGTTGCCAGTTTCATATTTACTCCACTATTAGTCAGTGTTGGGGAGTAGCGCGCTACTTTTTTTTAGTTTGTAGTGAGTGTAACGACGCTACTTTTTAAAAATAGTATAAATATAGTAGCGTGCTACATTTCAAGAGTAGTATGTAGCGTGAATCACGCTAATTTTCACGCTACTTTTGGTATACATCAACTCATTGTAATCAATAGTACAATGATCAATAAATTGATGCCACAAGCCGACCACGGCCAAAAGTGGTCTGGTGGTCCATAATTATTTCATAATCATAATTCATAAATCATAATAATCTAGAATAAGCTAGAATATAGTTATTTGCAAAATATTCCATCAATTGTACCTCTAAAATGACACATTTTTCAATAATTTAAGAAACAGGAGCTAAGAGGGAAATAGGTCCGTAATTTTCAAGTAAGTTTTTTGTTTGTTCCTGATTTGTGAAATTGGTATGATCACGTTATAATTGGTATGATATGAAAACGTTGAAATAGAATGATTTTGTAGTTTCATACTTCTCTATTACATTTAAAAGTGCATATAATTATAATAATTATACATTCTACAATAGTGTTTCCTTAATCTCAGGGCTACTTTTATCACTGTTTTTTATTTTAAATAATTATCAAAGAACCCTTTTTAAATTATTTTTCAATGCAGAAAAATAAATAATTTTATATTGTAGGAAATTCAATTCTAAGGCCCATTCTACACGGGCGTAGGAAACGCGGCGTTTACGTAGCGTCGAAAACGCGTGCTCGACAGAAAACATTGTGTTAAATGGGCGCGCGTTTATCACGCCCGTGTAGACAAGCCCATTTAACACAATGTGTTCTGTCGAGCACGCGTTGCCGACGCGCCGTTATCGCTGCGTTTCCTACACCCGGGTAGAATGGGCCTAAAGGAAAAATGTTTAGTAAGATTTTCCTCTAAAATGCACCCAAACCTCACAAATCAGGATTTAAAGAAGACAAAACAGACTAAAAGAGCAGGTATGAAAAGATTGCTGTTTTGACTTCTTTAAATCCTGAATTGTGAGGTTTGGGTGAGTTTTAGACGAAAATGTTACTGAACATTTTTCCTTCAGAATTGAATTTCCTACAATATAAAATAATCGAAAATACTAGTCAACAATAAAATATCCTATTCCTATCCCTTTAAAGTTGTAAAATGTAGTTTTTCAAATTATTTTTCTAATTATCTCAATAACTATCAAAGTTACGAACTTCTAACTGGTTTTATTCGATTTCTCGGTTGATTTTACATAGCAATTGACCACTATAGTAACCTCTCAAAGATTAGATGAAAATGACAAAACAAAAATGGCGGCTGTGTGAGTAATTGAGGACTTTCAGGCATTATGAAAATGATATTTAAGGTATGTTTTCTACCAAGCAACAATACCCTAAAATGCTCGACACTACTTCTGCAACACTCTGTATAATAAATGAATGTCAATCAATATAGTAAATGTGTAGCCTAAGCATAACGTTTTTTCGTTTTGATGGTCATTATTTGCCTAAACCACACGAAAAAAACGTTCTATCATGACTTTTTGTAAAGTAGCGGAAAAGTAGCTATATAGCTACTTTTTTCGTAGTTGTAGTTGTAGCTAGCTACTTTTTTAAAAAAGTAGTTGTAGTGTAGTTTAGCTACTTTTTTAATAAAGTAGTTGTAGTTGTAGCTAACTACTTTTAAAAAGTACTTTACCCAACACTGTCACTATACAGCAGAGGTGAATAATCATCAACTAGGATAGAGGTAACGTGTGGATAGCACGTTGATCCTCTCAACTATATGCTAGCTTCCGTAACCAAGTGACAGCGCAGAACACCTCAAATAACACCCAGTTAATCAGTTAGAGTGTAATGCACTAATTATTCCTCGAGAGCCGGGAAAAGAATAATTATCTTTACTAATGGTAGAAGTTAGTAATCCATCTTCCAAGCAGCTGCTGTGGGACCGCCGGTTTAATGTGTCCTCCGGAACACGGGGTTGAAAAACCAACTAATTCTATAAACTCTGCTTCTAGTTAATACTAATATTAATCATTTCACCAGTTCTCCAGAACCTTATTCTTTTGATTATTTTGTAGTACCAACGGTATTACGCACGTACAAGCTGCCATTACATGTTTACAAAGTTACCTACAAGGAGACTTTACACCCTGGGCCTTCTACCTTCTGAATAAACGTGAATTAATATGCAAAAATATGTAAAAATGCTGGCAGTTGTTGAGTACGTGCCTCTTTAGTCCAACTACCGCACGTACTTACCGGTTATTTATACAACACTTTTTCAACAAGCTCTAAGCCTGACGCAAGAGAATCAGTTTATTGTTTTTTCAAGATCCAACCCATTCGTTCAGTTCAATAATATCAATAGAATTGTTGCTTCTTCATTATTGTGACCTCTTTGTACGTTTGTCCTTGTACCTATTTATCACACAGCAAGCTGTGTTTTAATTACTCGCACATCGTTGAATACATTGAGTTTTCATTTTTTTCACAATGAAATTTTATTCATTTATTTAGCGTATAGCTTTTATAATAGTATGGAGACCTGAGGGTTGGTTCACTTCGCCAACGTAACCAAATTATTCCTTGATATTCCAAATTATCCCTTCTTCCTTGGAAGAAGAAAGCGTGGTGTAAGTTTTTCCCCCTGGACAATAGACATTAGAATTGTAAAAAGTCATGTTTTGATTAAAAATATATTTTTCGCGAAATCATGAGTTAAATCAATGAATTCATACAGATATTCTGGACCAGAAGCATTCAGACTGGAAGATATTATGTTTTTTTTTTCTTTGTAATTTAATACCATTATTATATGTTTCAGAAAATAGCAAATCGCTCTCAGCAAACCCTCTACTTAGTTTTTTATCTGAGGGTGATGCCCACATGCCCTCACGCGAGCGCTTATCATGTGTTTAAAGTTTAAAGAATTGTGCCGCGGTTATGATTCTATCTCGGGTCCTGTTGATTATCAGGCCGGTGCGTTATCACTTACTCAGTTACTCCAGCGACGCAGCGAGCAACCCGTTGAAGTTGAAAGCAATCTAAGAGAAGAAGAGTTTAATTCCAACACACTGTAAGACTGTAAATTTACCACTACATTTAAATTTCTATATCATACAAAAACGTACCAAAAACAAAATAAGAACACCCATATTTTGTAAATTGATTATTACGCAGCTAATAAGTATTATAGGCCTATAGATTGCCTTGTGAGGCAATAGATTGCTTTGTGAGCTCAACTTATTAATAAAAACAATTTTTGGCACGTTTATCCAATTCAAAGATCCTTTGAATCGAATCAAAAACAAAAAGACAAGATTCTATTCTCAATTTTCCTGTGGATAATAACAATACAATATTGAATGAAGATACAAGATACTGTCAATGTAAAAATCGAGATACCGGTTTCGGTTGCTATAGGCTACCATTATCAATCTCTGGTATACTAAAACTTGAAGTGAAGACCATGATTAAGTGTGTATGATTATGTAATATGATATGATTATGATTTATGATTATGTACTCATTTTAATATAATAAAAATCTTTGAAATGTTATTCTGTACTGTCTTTGACAGAATTTTGGTAGTGTTGGTACATGCTCTCAATGATGAATTATTAGGCTAGCCGCTAGATGGAAAAATGTTCCCTATGGTAATAAATTTTGTTTTATAGAGGTTCAGGTGAGATTGAGATCCAACAGAATTCAAATGTGTATTTTCCATGCATATATGGTAAGCTTGTGATATTTTAAGTTTTCATTTTATTACTTTTCAAGTTTCAGTGTACAATAATTCGACAGCAGTGTGAAGCAGGCTTGTTATTGATTAGCATTAGAGGACCAGTCTGAAATATTTGCCGACTGAGAGAGATGAAGAGCGCTGAAATAATTTCAGCAAAATTGACATTGACCTTCTTTGGCAGAGTTTTTGTGTCAAGGTTTTCGAACAGTAGGCTACATAACACCGATAGTAGGTCAGTTGACGAAACTAACTAAACCGAGCTCCATGCATTACATGGCCGATAGGAGATCATCTATCTAAACTTTTAGTACGCTTTAGTGAGATTGGAAAAGAACTATTCTATCATTCTTTCTGCTTTAGCCTCTGCTTTGATCCATAATTCTCATCAATCGATTTTCAATAACGGTCAATTACTTTTCAGTATAGAATTGTCAGTCGATTAAAGTTTTTTTTATTATTTATTACGATGTCAGTCCTTTTTTCATCGATTATACTCATTCTTAGTAAAGATTTTATTCAACAAAGAACATACTCTCATTCAGCGGTGAACCCAGAATTTTTTTAGGGAAATAAGACTTTTTTGGAAGGGATATAGATATGTTCAAGAATTTCGGGGCGATATTTCTCCTCAAGCCCCCCTGGGTCTTATTAAAAGATGTTGTATCAAATACATTTATTTATTTATTTTGTGTCACTACTCAAACTCTATCGTTTTGTGAAAATTTTTCACGCGAATACATTTACTTTGCGTATGTGCTAATTATTACAGTAATTAATCATATTGAAATTGTTTTATTGGCAGAAATAAAAAATTCTCAACAATATCTTAGAAGTACATGATCAAAGTAATAATACAAAATTTAAAAACATGGGAAAATACTATTACAAAATAAAATAAAATGCCAATAGTATATTTGCATCTCGAGTTACTAATTGTAGCAATAGAACTAATAGGAGTGATTAGAGTAAAACCGCGTATCGACAGTCCGAGGCATGTGCCACGAATGCCTCGCAGTACAGTCTGGTGACGCAAAAAAAGTATAAACTCATGGCTGAGGCATATGTGTGAATATAATCTGCAATTATCAAAAATAATTATAATTATAGTATAGTATATAGTATAATTATAATAAAAAATCTGCATTTTTTGTAACCACAAATGCGAGCATGCAAACAAATTGACTAGCGCCATCAAGCGGGAGACAAAGCAACTAAGCTCTGACAATTGATATTTTGGACTTTGGAGGTTAGTTTGTGCTCAATTAGTAGATAAAAATTCAAGGCAATGCTTATTATTGCCTATTAGAACCTTCTGCACCCAAATAGAATTCTTAATCACAAAAATGCGTAGGAATGTGGTACAATTTTGAGGTTAGTTTGTAGAATTGTTTGTTGTGCGTTGCGAGGCAAGAGGCACTGCTCGCTGCGAATTGTGTGCAGCGTTTGCCTCGCTGCTAGCAAACCCGGTATCGACAGTCCGAGGCATGTGTGGCACATTCCTCGGACTGTCGATACGCGGTAGATAGTAGACTAGTAGTAGTACTCTTTTTTTGTGTCAACAGACTGTACAGCGAGGCATTCGTAGCACATGCCTCGGACTGTCGATACGCGGCTTAACTATTGGAGTAATTGATAACGTGCCGGTCTGATCACTAGATGTTCCAAGTTCTATTATTGTCCGGAAAACGAATTTCACCACAATGTAATCACAGAGATACGGTCTTTTGGAGGAGACGAAAATAAGCTGTCGGTCCCGACTGCCTGAGTAGCAGTTTTCATCTCTCATCATCACCCTTCTCATTACCCACGCACATGCTTGAAACACATGTGAGCATCACTTTCAGAAAAAACTGTTAGATCATGCCAAGCACAGTGTAGGAACAACAAAAGGAAAGGAGGTTTTCACAGTTATCAAGTTATTTTTGTTGCAACTTTATCCGTTCAAAGAAAAGAGTTACAAAAATGCTTTTCAATCAATGGAAATTCCACATTAGATTTATTAATCTTGATCACTCCAAAACACGATAATACTACTGTACAACACATAGTCTTTTTTGAACGGCGGAATAGCCTCAAAGATCATTTATAGAGTTTCTTTATAAAGGGTTGTTTTCAAAAGTTATGGAGGTGAATTGGGATGGGATGTAATCTAGGAATAAAATCAGATTGTAGGAGTTTTTAACGGTTGCGAAGGGCTAGCGACCTTGCGGCAGTTCTAATCACAGCCTTGAGGACTTTTACGTAATTCTGAATGCTATGACGTCATCCACACACTGTTGAAGTTTCCACTTATTGTAGCCGCACAGGCTAAGTTTCCAACTATGAAATAATGGAAATAGAGAGGAAATGCGAGGGAAGTGGTAAGAAGGGGTGGAAGAGGAAGAATGAAGTGCAAATAGAAATACAGTATACCGGTATGTAACTTTTTACTATACCCTATTCACGATCACTTGAGACGAATTAAACAAAGTTTTTGCGTGTGTGCCGTATAATGGCAGGTCTTCTTCTATGCGAAACGATCCGACGTTCGGCCGCAGTCGAACAGCTGTATCCAATCATCACAGCTCAAGACAAGACAAGTCGGACTGTAGCCAATCACAGCTCAAGACCAGAGCTGTGATTTAATACAGCTGTTCGACTGCGGCTAGAAGAAGGCCTACCGATTACAAGCAGTCACGTAAAAAGTTCGTTTATTTCGTCTCAAGAGATCGTGAATAGGGTATACAGTAGTAGGATCAATTATCTCAATTGAACACGTTCAATTTGAAAGAATTTGTGTTTGTGTTTTTACTGGTTTGAAACCCACCATCTCAGTTTCAAAATTTTCAAGAGATATGTTATTCGTTATTGAATGATTTCATTTGATTTGAATATTCAGGTTCAACATTTTTAGCACAGCACATATATTTTTCAGATAATAAGTTTTATTTTGGAATTTACTGGAAACATGACCTACATGTCAATAATTATCGTCTATAAATAATTGAAGTCATTTCCTAATTCCTAAATGAATGGGTACATAGTTTCTCTCGTGATTACCTAACGACATGCAGTCGTGTTTTTTTTAATAAAATAGTATTAAGTAATAATATGTTTGCCCTTTACAATATATATTTTTATATAAATAGGATGTTCATTCTTCTCTTCTTACTGTCCATGCTTATTTGAAAAACTAAATTGCTTCAATTTCTTAGAATTCATTGGAATTGTAATACAGTACTTGCATTGTTTGGGAATCTTAAAGCAAATGATTTAGGAAGAACAATAAGCTTCACCAACAATTACTACTTCAGCAAAGAATTTTTATTTTACATCAATACGAGTAGAATGGCTGCTTTCAAAAGCAAAATGGTGAATCAACTGAGCCTACAATGAAGCTGAAGCTCTGTGATTGGTCAAAAGCTTGCACTTCCACTTTTAACACCGGGAGCAGCTGGCCAATGGCAGTCAAGCCAGTCAGTCAGTACATCCTCACTTGTTTACGTGTTCCTTCGATAGGTAGCGTTTGTGGTACTAATCTAATAGTGAAATAGTCTCATTGGCGTGTGAGCAAGGCAAAAGGTCAATTATCCTCTGTTAATTGAATTTTTTTCAAGAAATTTAGAGCAACAATAAATATTTCTTAAAATAGTTTCTCCTTCTTCGATGCATTTTATGCTACCAAAGCTTATGAATATTTTGTTCTTGTTTCGATATTTTGTTTAATGAATCGATGCTACGGAAATGGCTTGAAAAGAGATAGTGCATCACTAGTAAAAAGTCAGAACTTTAAAAATAACCGTACTGATTAGAACAGTGAAGGAGGACAACTATTCTCTGAGGGTGATGTCCACATGTGCTCTAATCATGTGCGTGGGTAATGAGAAGGGTGATGATGAGAAATGACGACTGTTTTATAGCCAATAAGGACCGACGGCTTTACATCTCTAAATTTCTGTAAGCTGGTTCAAAAGTGAAGTAAGTACTGTTAAATTCCAGTAATGGAATGATTCCCAAAAATGAATTATGGGCCATAAGAGGCTGAAAAAAGACCCGCTTAGAATGTATTTTCATTCTGTTGAAGGGAAATGTGATTCCAATTTTAATCAAAATTGCCGGTTTAATATTGAAGAGTCAATTTGATAACTCTAATGGATTCGTTCTAGACTCACTTTACTATTTTGGAAAATCCTCTTCTACTATTGAAAGTGCAGAGAGGGTGGAAACCAGAGCACGTCAGAATAAAATTTCTGGCCATTATTCATGCCCATCATGGAAAGTGAAGAGACAAAACAGAATAGAAAGGGAGTTGAAAAGGGAGAAATAAAAAGAAACCCAAACACCCATTTCCATCGTAGCGGTTGAGCGGCAAAAAATAAAACATCGTCATCGTGTTTTCCCTCCATTTGCATAGCGCGGGAAAATTTAGGCGGGAAGGGGAATCTGTCATCTAATTGGAGGTTGCAACAGGGTCTGTTGTGCGCAGAAGCCTACTGCGCATAGTTCACGGTCAAGGTTAGGAGTGTCCCACTAAAATAGCACTTGCGCCCTTAGCTGCGACTCCAAACAACCCTTTCCTATTTTAACTCGTAAGGGTAGGGAACAAGAAATCCCCATTTGAAATCACCGCCCACAGATCTCTCAGCCCCCTCAGCTCTACCTTCATCCTTTTCACCTTCTCACTTGAGATAAAGAAGTCTGTCTCTATCTCTGTCTAACCTATGAACGCACAGCTGAACTTGAAATAAATTCGGTACAGTACACCGTATTGTAAACTACCCAATGCATTGTTCGCCATTAGCTTGATTGCAAGCTAGCCCTGTGTAATAAGATTACGTTTTCCCAAGATCGAGAGAAGCCAACTACGTTCTATTCTCAATTGGTATCGGACGAGGATACTTCTCGATACTAGCTAAAGATTTTCATTATTCATCCATGCCAATTGCGCAAGAAGAGAAAACTAGAACTCTTGAGTATTTACTCTTGAATAGAAATAATTCAGAACCCACCCTTACTCCTTGATCCCTAACTCTCCACTTGAACTTTTCACTCTATGATGCATTCTTGTTGGTATAGCATCTTCTATATTCGTCATGGTGATTGAGCATAATCATTAATTGATTAAATTTGTTCACATAATTAATCTAGGTCGAATGTTTATGATCTATTTAAGTCTTCTGAAGGATTTTTAGGGTTTTCAGGCTCATTGATCTTTTAATCCATTTACATGGAAAACTTCTGCTCAAATCCTTCCCAAGAATATAGAAAATGTCTATCATACAAAATAATCATGTTAAACTTTTTTCTTTTTTTATTGCGGTTGATGCCCACTTAAGCATTTCAGCTTGTGCATGGGTAATGGATATTAAGTGCGAAAGTGAATGATGATAAGAATAACAGCCTTTTCAATAGATGAATATGAGTTTGGCATTAAAATTTAAATAAATTTGAAAATCAAGTGATTTCAGATTCTCGACAATGATTAGCCAAAAATCAACGGTTCAAGTCTTCTCTCAATGATTGGTTCAACTCTCATGTGAAATATTTGTTGATGGAACCCATGTGGGTCAGTGGGTGAATTCCATCATTCCATCTACAATACAGTATAATAGCCCTAGAGAGAGAAGATCTACAAGAACAATACCAATTCATTATGTCCTCTACTACGAGACATATTCCCGTATCTGAAGGGCAAATAATACACCTGAAACATAATTTATTATTATATTGTAAAATCATAAAAATTATACATGATTGGAATTATACATACTTTACTCCTCAAAAACCATTAATATCAACATGAGCAAGCAATGACAGACTGAAGTGGGGATTTTACCCCCCCAAGCAAGATATTACAATATTGTAATATTATGTAAGGCTTATCTGTTATTTAAGGTTTATAATGCAATGGTTTATAGTGCATTTCAAGCACTAGAGCTAGAATCTGGAAGCACATCAATGCTCAACTACTTAACAACTGTACCGTTGTTACTGAAGGTTATCATCAATAAGACACTGCTTCCGTAATATTGATGCAAGAAACATCCCAGCCCCTTTTTACAGCCATATTTTTCTAGTTACAGCAATTGAAGCAACGCTTTCAGCCTTCGTTCTGAATAAACACGGTAAGCAGAGTGTGACGTCATCCCCAATAACCTTCAACAACAGAAAAGTTTCATGTTATAAAAATAGATGTTTCAAGGGCCTCATCAATGTGTAGGAAGAGTACTCACTGCAATGCTCTGTTCAAGAGCAACAAATAGCACTGAACTTGTTAACAAAATCAATCGATTTGAAACCTGATTTGTAGTCTGTCCAAGCAGAAAAGACATTCTGACAAGATGAGAAAATGATTCCAGCTCGGACAATATTGGTTCAAAAATTAGAAATTTGATCTCAAATTTTAGAAAACATCATGATCTACAATTTGAGAGCACGTTAATTATTTTTGAACCAATATTGACCGAGCTAAAGTAATTCTCCTATCTTGCCAGAATGTCTTCTTTGCTTGACAGACTATACTGACTAACGATTAGTTCCTTAGTTCCAACGCACACTGTTGTTATAATTCACATTGACATTGACTCAACAGGCTCATTCCATTTTCAATTTCCATTTGCTTAATGTATAGTATGAATGTAGTATGATAATGTAGTATAAACTTATGAAGTATAGTAGGGATAGAACAGAAACAAAAAATTTAAAATATTTCCTTTAAGTAAAACAGTAGTAGGAGCAATCCATTGCATTTACTTGACTAAGTTAGGTTTAGGGCAAGAAGTACGTAAATTATTGTTGTAATTGTCACTGGCGGCTTGTACCCACGAAACATGTGAAGTGCCCGTATCTTTTACTGTACAGCACTTCGCCTGTTTCGTGGACACGAGCCGCAAGTGACAATTACAACAATAATTTAAGATGCGTAGTTTTGTTTTTCTCGATACTCAATGGGTAAAATGGGATTCGACTAAGTAAGTAGGTTTTGTTTTACATTGTAATTAGTTTAATAATTTTGATTGAATTGAAATTACATTGTGCAGTCAGTCATTAAAAGAAGTTCGCCTTCGAAATCTCAAATCAATCCAATAAATTCATACGTACTTCCCTTATTTAAACCAGACCTATGAAATAATTCAATAATGAACATTCTTAGGGTATTACAGTCATTATTAAAAATCAGTATTGCTTTACATCGGTATCTTGTGATCTTTATTTGTATAGCCTAGTACTTTCAAAGACTATAACATTTTTATAAACAGTTTTAGTCTATGCACTGTGACTGGGTACAATTAAAAACCGAAATCGTCGACAACAACATGAGACAAGTATATGATAGTTCTATTCTCTTGAAGCTGCCCCATTGATCTAAATCTCAGTGCTTCAGAATAGAGTACCTAATAAGTTCAACAAGAATAAGTAGGAGGATCGAATATAAGAGTAAAGCATATTAAGGTATCCAGAAAACCATTCAAATATTGAATTATCATTCAACCAATTCAAATATTTCAGATGTCAAATTATTGTTGATTAAAATTCATATTGCTTACAACTGTTCATTCTTTCAACTGGAATATTATTTCAAAAATAATGACTGAGGTCAAATTGTAACACTTATCCGCATGGAAAAAACGCTTTTAAAAAAGTATTCTGCTCATATTCTCTATATGGTATAAATTTAATTGAATTCAATCTATCTATAACTACGCAGTAGAATCACAATTTTTTACATTGTTGAATTGTATAAACAGGTTATACTCAATGATTATCGATACGTATTGCGTGAGCAGTATTATTATAATTTATAATGCAAATGATAAAAATGTCATTATTGGTAACCAAGGTTAACTACAAAGGACATCCGCATACATACGAGACGAGAAGACACTTTACTTCTCCCGCACGTTTCAACTTTTAATGGCATTTTTCTCGGACGTAAATCGCTCCAACGTTTTATGGCACGGAGTGTGCCAGGGGTGATATAGTCTATCCAAGCAAAGAAGAAATTCAGGCAAGAT
Source organism: Sogatella furcifera (assembly GCA_017141385.1). NCBI lineage: Eukaryota > Metazoa > Arthropoda > Insecta > Hemiptera > Delphacidae > Sogatella > Sogatella furcifera. The sequence goes on along the minus strand of CM029555.1, from coordinate 13,586,230 downwards.
GGGAAAATAATTCCAGCTTGATGAATATTGGTTCAAAAATTAGAAATTAGTTCTCAAATTGTAGGAAACATTCTTCTCTACAATTTTAGACCAAACTTATTAGTTTTGAACAAATATTGACCGAGCTGGAGTCATTCTCCCATCTTGCCAGAATGTCTGCTTTGCTTGAACAGGCTAAAATATGCAGCAGCTTCTACGCATGCGCTCGAGTCTTGTCTCGTCTCTTGCAATATTTATTGTTTTATTAGCTGCAACTTTCCATACAAAGTTGACCGTGACATTAAAGTTCATAAAAGAAATTATTGTTTGTTGCTTTTTAATATCCTTAATTTGTTGTGGCTTGTCATGGTGGATATAGAAATTGTTTACGGAGAAATAGTGTAAGTTATAACTCTATTATTCTAATAAAACAATGAATACTTATATTTCACTAATACCACTTTTTATTGTTAAATACACCGATTTTATTGTAGTATCAATATATTTTGAATTCTTTCAGACATAAATTTTTGGGCAGTAATTGTTTTGAATCTTTTACAGTTGTTTGTGTGATAATTTGAATAGTCTACATACTCGTAATAAGGTTGTGTTCTGAAGATTGATAGCCGAATCATTGATGAAACGATATCAAATAAAACTGAACCCTTTCCCTAAAGTTTTTGTATCTGAATGAACGAACAAACAGTAATTATCTAATTTGATAAATTATCCCTTCTTTGATGTTATTAAGTAATTCTATCTCTCTTAAACTATCTTTTATCACTTAAAGCCCTAAAAATATAAAAAACAACAAACACTTGAATTTGTATGATCACTCCTCGTAATTCACACCTGAAAGTATTTTCTACAATTAAATGTGATTGTGTTAGCTCCTGTTTATTTTTCTGCTATCTATCACAATTTCCGAATACAATTTTTTTATTGTTTTATTAATTTATTTATTCTAATAATGTATTTAGATTTAGTTCCATCAGTTAAAAATTTGTTCCATACTAATAACATCCGCACCAGAAAGAAGCCTCACATATGAACACCCATATGAAAAAAGAGGCAGTTGATACCCTAAGGATACCTCGTGACTTACCAACAGAATCTCTAACACCGTGACACCCACTTTGACAGGAATAGGCCTACCTTTCAATAAGTAGGACTTTTACAGCATAATCATAACACACTCTAAGCCGGATTCTAATTGAGCTCAATGGAGTGTGTAGTCTATATTGATAGGATGATACAATCCGTAAACAATCGGGATCTGAGATTGTAACGCGAGTAGGCGGTGTGACCTGATTGAGATCCATAACTATTATTCATAACTTAGTCCTGTTAAATATCAAGAGAGCCTAGAGCTCGTTTCACACACTAGAATCACGACAAGCTGGAGTCGATTGGAATGCTATAGTTCGGACAATTTTCTGAAAACAAGGACAAAAATTGAATCTAGAGGTACTGTATATTAATTTCAAATGAGAATTTCGAAATGTATTGAGGTTTTCCATTGTATCAAAGATATCAAGAAATACTGGAAATATCGCCTTGAATGTGACCAATCTATTTATATTAAAATGGGGTAAATTTAATACTGTTTAAGAAAAAGTTTTATTACAATTATTATTGTTCTCGAAATTTCAATCTATATAAAATTATCCACTCGAGTGGAAAGAAAAAGAGAATCCCCTCGGAAGGAAAATGAAACAGAAAACATGAAATATTGCAAGAGAGATATATTGCAAATAGAGAAATATTGCAAACAGAAACATGAAAGGTTGCAAGAGAAAAAGCTGCAATGGAAGTTATTAACAATGTGATAATTATTTGGATATTTAGACTATGGTAATCTATATTATTTATTTCTTGCCTTTATGATCATCCAATGAGCCTCTTAGTAAAGGAGTGATGAAGGGGCTTTGTAGGCAGAGAGAATAGAGAAACTTAGCCTATTATCCTATGCACTATGAATGTAAGAGCAGGATAGGAAACTTCCTCGTCTATCAACTCTGACTTCCCCATATATGACTATCCCTCTATATTGACTTGCCCTTCATGAGCTGTTGAGCCATTGACATAGGTGTACATAAATCTCTATATTTACTAGGAATATTTCACCAAAAACGATTCTGACTTTATTGTCCTTCCCCTAATATTAAACTGCTCCCTTCTCAACTCAAAGATGATTTGAAATTTGTAAATAAATAGCTTGTTAATATTCAATTACAAACAACGCCACCAAGAGCAATGGATCACGCATTGGGAATAACCGGAAAAGTGTTCCAGCTCCCATCGACAGTGGAGTTTGAAAAGTTTTCCAAGGCCGTTGGAAAAGACCTTTCCCGAGGTTACTTGCCACCCATTATCCTTCACTTTATCCGCAAACTATTTATAAAATAGGCTTCAAATACATGATAATAACTGTTAAACGGCCAAAGGTAGCAAACGCAGTCGTGATCCAGGAGATATCACGATATTTTCAAACGGCCGATCAACGATTTTATAACGGTTCGACATTTACAAATGGTAGCTCTTGTTTTGTTCTTATAGATTCATCCAATCGTGTCATTTTATTTTCTTTTAAGAAAAAACAATAAATTATTCTTATATGATGTTTGAATACAGACGAAGTCTCAACGTTCCAATGAACGGCGTAAGATAAATAATTTTCTCTTCCCAAACCGTATAGTTGACACTTATCCGATTCAATTTTTTCTTCTGATTTTTGAGATAACCAACTAGAAATAATTATTGCTTACACTTTGCGATTTCGTATACAATTAAAGCATCTTGTATTCGATTAAATAAGAAAAAAATACGGTGATAAATTTAATTTGATATTTTATTAATTACTAGTCAACACTACACAGTTACACTTACATAATGAGTGAGTATTATTCACTATATATTTTGGATAAATAAGTTCCACAAGAAATAAGTCTTTGACTCTCAATGATAAACTCCAACTTCCAGCTAGTTAGTTATTTGCTAATGTCTCAGATTGCGCTAAAAATTTCTTTGAATACGAATAAAACGAAAGAAGATTTTCATTAGACAATTACTTGGAACCGTCGACCATGATTCAAGTAGTAAATCAGCATACCATATTTATGATGGAATTACGTCGAAATATTCGAATTTCGAATTAATCTGAAAAACGTTCAATTTTTTCTTTGATATCCTAGACATTATTACACAAATAATGATTACTGAATGATCTACATACAAAATAAACCAATAGTTATGGAATTAATTTTCCCAAACCACTGGATGTTTTCTAACTTAAATGAACATGAGTGCATTCTCATTCTAATAACCTTATAATACAGAATAGCACTAATAACCTTGATATTGACTGATCAATTGGTTGACTAATTTATTCAATGGTTTTGCCCGGAGTACACGTTAAACACAAATGCATGCCAAATAATAGATACGTCTACTTAATGTCTGTAACTTCTTAATTGATAACTAATTTTTTGAATTCTTGATAAGTTGACAGACTCGTGTAGCACTGAATTAGTTATTGGCAACTTATACAGTGAGCTATGAATAAATAAATGAACACAATCTTCATCATTACTTTATTATTTTACTGCGCATGTTTCATTCTATGACATGATGGACTTATGACATTGATTCAAAGACCAATTGGGAATCCACCATGAACCTGAGTTTCCTTGTTGATGAAAATCTTCGATTCTCGCAAATTCATTACTTGATATTGATTGTTAAAAAAATTATCCATGTTATTGCTGAGTTCTTAGTAGATTAATAATTTGAACAGTGTTTTCCGTAATTTGAGTAGGAAGTTATTGCACAGTATTATTTCGGTTTTACTGCAAAAGCTGAAGAAACACATTTTTATTGATTAATTTAAGAAAGAACAATGAACTTGAGGGTGAAAACACAGACATTGAGTCCAAATAGTCTTCTATTCTCAAATTTGATAAACTTACAAAATGGGTAACGTTTGCATTCACTATCACTATTCACAACAAATTTCTTCTCTTCTAGCTTGAAAAACTATTAGAAATCAATTTTGATTTGGAAAAGTTGAATTAAAAAAAGTGGATAATTTGAAAATATGTATTACATTTTAATTGAAATTTCAAATCCAAAATTAGAATTATAGTTAATGATTTTTTATGAAGTACAGTAACTTTACAGAATAACATGTTTGAATATACTGTAGTAATTATTAATTCCAGCCAATAATGAATAATTGATAATTTAATTTTGATCTCATCTGCCAAAATTTTCACTATCTTCCGGGATGACCGACCCTGTTCTTTCCTAACCTTGCTGAACAAGTCCGTGAATTGTATGTTCAAATGACGTTTAAGCTACTTCCTATTGTCCACCTACAAGCGTAACCTTTCCTTAACGTGTAAAATGCAATATTATACTTTATCATGCAACATGGTATGCGAATCTAGTAAGAAAGACCTTCCGATATTTCCGTTTCGCAGTTTACTGGAAAAAGATTGGACCAAAACCACTCTCCATATGTATGTTTGTCTGGCTCAACAGCCCATGAAGGGCCCAGGCCTACCAGCTAGTTGCCAGTTTCAAATTAACTCTACTATACAGCCCGTCCAAGCCAAGAAGACACCCCGGCACGACGGGAAAACGGCCCCAGCCCGGCCAATACCGGCCCAATAGCCATAAATTCTCAATCAGAACTCACCGTCCCAGAAGCAACACTGGCCGAGCCGAAGCCGCCCCCTCCACCCCGCCAGAATTCTCCCCGGCCGGACAGACCATACAGCAAGCAAATAATCATCAACCAGGATAGAGGTAACGTGTGGTTAGCACGTTGATCCTCTCAACCATAAGCCAGTCTCCGCAACCAATTGGCGGCGCAGAACACCTCTGAATAACATGCAGTTAATCAGTTAGAGTGTAATGCAACAATTACTATTCCTCCAGAGACGGGAAACGACTGACTGTCTTTACTAACGACAGCCGATCTCCCAAAGGAGACAGTTGAACACTCCATATGAAACGGTGAATTACTGCCGGGATCTTCATGACCTTTCTAATAACTTATTCTCTTTTCAATTATGACATAGTTTCAAAGTTAGCGGAACTGTATCATGGAAAATTGAAGAGATATTGTAAATTAGAAATTCTCTAATTTTATAAGGAATTCTCTTATAAATAGAAAATTCTTGAAGTGCTCGTTTCTTAATTGGAGAAATTTGAATTTATAATTTATGATAATTAAAATTAGATATGTTGAAATTTTATAATTGATCATTGAATAGATTGCAGGAGAATATGATGTATTTAAAAAATAAGGCGGATACTGATTTATCTTGTTTTTCATCTAATCAAATCAAGTCCTCTCATGACGCTTTCTTGATTAAATTTAAGTTTGGAACGAGAATTATACACATCACTGTGATCGGTAATATCCATAGAGACCTTCATGGCTTTATGTACTGTGTATTCCGTAATAATCTTCCGATAGAGTGTCTTTGAACTGGAATAGGGATTGGATAGAATATTTTCAAAGACATCCCCATCTATATTTATAAAATTATTAGATAGTGAAGGAAATTCAATTCATGAATTGAAAACTTCATCGAGGAAATTTCGAGGAATAAAGGAATCATTATCGAACAGAGCAGAGATTCCAGTGCAAGGCAAAGACTTGGTACAACTTGGCAATTCAAATAACAGCTTCTTTTGTACTACAACACACCGGTTGTAGTTTAGTAAAAACATGTCCGTTAGGTTTCCATGACCTCTGACTTTCATCCAAGGCCGTCACTCTTTCTCAATTCATCAGATCTCTCTTCAGCTTTTCTCTCTTTCTTGGCTCAAGACAACCAAAACGTCGGGGAGATGGCGAAGATGCATAACAATTTTCCTCAAAAAAGATGTACTCGTACTTGATTGTGTGGAAATGCATAAGAATATAGCCTACTTATCTACCGAAGTATACTTTAAATGCTTAGTTGTCTTAGCAGAATGTTTTACTCACTTTTCTACAATGAATTTCAAAAGAGGGGGAACAAAATATTGTGACTTCAATAATGTTCATAGAAATCGAGTGTGACATGGATGTGCTAATTCATTTTTAATTGTTTTCAAGCGATATGCCTTTGATGTTTGATGTAAAAATACATATTGAAGGGGTTGGCTCATCGGAAGTGGATAAAGAGGCAGGGAATAATTAATCAGTTGTATTTAGAAATTACAATTAATTAATATTTGATTTTATTCTACTTATATTTCCTCTTGAAACTGGTTTATATTATGTATTGATACATCATCATTCATCAGAGAAACATGTATTCAATAGGAAATTTCACAGTAGCAGTTTACCTTTACCGTTATAAGAACGTTATTTTCAGCTCAGGAAACAGTAGCAGGCTGAGGAAAAATAAAGAAAACTCGGCCAGACCAGGCTGTTATAGCAGACGCCAACACTACTGGCGGTTGGCAAACATCTGTCACTAATGCTCAGCTTGATCAGGACAGTCTGAAAGCGGTCTGCGAGTGCAAGAAGATTTGCTGAGTTGGCTTTCAACTCAATTAATATGCTTTTACAGCCCGCTCTCTGACTGTCCTAACAAAGCTGAGACTTGATAGCAGTCGTTTGCCAACCGCCAGTCTCCTTGGCATCTGCTATATTCATTTTCCTGTTGAATTTGCGTCGCCGTTTTACCAAATCTTGACCTTGAGGTATGAGACAAGGTCAATGTCAAAGCGGTTGGTACGCGGCAATGTGGGTCACGCCAGATGTCACGTGACCCGGCGTCTGCCACTGACGTCGTCAATCTCTTTCCCGCCAAAACAAATATCGCGCCGCATTCAAAAACAGCGCCATCCTTGAAAGGCATATTTAGAGAAAGTTTCAATTCACACATTTTTGCGACCTTTTTTGACTTTCCATTTTAGACGTATCCTGAAATAAGAGAACATAATATTGATTATAGAATATGATTAGAATTATAATTATAAAGTAGAGAGAATTTCTATTCTAAATGTATGACCAAGACCAATTGTATGTTATCATTGGTATGTACATAGATTGTATACATTACATTATAATGTAACTATGATTAGGATTCGAACAGAGATTGTATACAGTCTCTATGAGATAAGTCATATCAAACATAAATCATAGATGCTTGAGCTCTCTGTCGAATATTTCTAAGTAGAAAACTACTAGGCTCCAGTGCCGCGTTTAGCAGTTCAGCGCCCCTAGGCCTATATACCAAAAAGCTTCTTAAAATTTTGCGCCCTAGGCGTGGGCCTAGTGGGAAATGCGGTACTGCTAGGTTCAACTCAATTGTATTCATAATCCATGTAAAAAATTTTCTGAACATCTAATAGCTTCTCATGGTTCAAATCGCAAGAATATGCGTTCTAGCGAGAATTCAATAGTTTAATTGTAGAATGATGAGGTTTTTTTACAAATATTAATAAGCATGATTAGACACAGCCAATTAAATTTGAATTAATTGATTTAATCGAAATTGATATCTTAATAATTATTATAATAGACATGACAATAGAAGTAATTCACATTACTTTGCCGACACGCGGCATGAGTCACAATATAGAATTAGAAATCGATATGTCAAATAATTAAAAATACTAGCTAGCTTCACTATGACATTGAGTGTTATGTTTTTTGCATAATTTTCTTGCAATTTTCCTCTAATAGAAACGTTTTTATCCTTGTGATCCCTTCTTGAAATCACGCAAATTGTTAAGGCGAGTCAACTGTTACTGTTACTTGCACAATGCAGTTTACTTTGTTAACTACTTATTGTAACTGTTCTACATTAAATATTACAAAAATATTTTTAAAGATGATTCCAGTTGTTCAAAACAAGGGTACGTTAAGGAAGTTGGCAATTTGGCTCAATGAAGGTACCGTACCTCTGAAAGAGCGTGAATTAGATCCCAAAAAATTGTCACTCCAGTAACACTTCGTCATTGTAAACCATAGGATGACACAAAAATTATTCAAGAAAATCTCTTTATATTACTTGAATCATATCTTGGCTTTACTTTTGCAGTGATGGTATGATGTTATTTATTTCAGAATTTCTCAATTTTTAGTTTTTCATTTGAAAATAGATAAAACATACATAAATGTAAAAGAATACAGGAAGTCTGTATAGGTCTATAGTAATTAACAATTAACTATCACAAAAATGTATTATTATTGGTTTAAAAGTTTACAATTTGCAGAATGGCAGCACAGTACAATTACAAACTCTTGATCTTGTTCCCTTTCATTTTACTCTTGGCTCTTACGACACTTTAAAAAATTTCCAACCCAAGTTCTTTTTCTATCGTACTGTATTAGAAAAAGTTAATGTTCCATTTTCACTTCAAAAGTGGGTCTATAAAAATAAATAGTATTCATTTTGTATTGTGAACATTTTATCTTCCATTTTCATTCCAAAAGTGGGTCTCTAAAAATGAATAATTTTAAATTTGTATTGGAAAAAATATAATTTGTTTTGATTGAAAATATGAGTAGACAAAACTAGTACTACGCTACAAAACGATAAACTAGAGGAAAATCGTTACATTACGTTACAATCAATCGTTTTCAATCAAATCCAAATGAGTAGCCCATGAGTAGCAAAGAGCTTTATTCTAGTTACTCTATGATAGTAGGCTAGTAGTCAAGCTGATAACTATAAATGTTTGCTCATTCGATTCCCGGCTAATTTGAGCTCTTCGCAATAAATTCGTATATGTCGTCGGTGTCAGTGTGTGTTTGTTGCCCTTGAAATTGCCACACTCTGTAAACACTTGAGCTCGCCGTATCTCATCACACTATATACTGTATGGTAACTTATATAAACTCTTTATGCACGTCCAAGGAAAAACGTCACATGATGTAATCGAATTTCGCCAAAGGTCAATTGGATTGTCCTTGGTGGATAATTCAGAGCAGAGCACTTGAATCCGCACTGACTCAACAATATATTATTTGATAATCGGTTTAATCTTCTGAATGCGCAGTGCAAATTCCGTATCGCTTATTGACGAGTGTCTGTCTGATCTATCTCAACGATATCGTGCAATCGATAATAGTTCATTAATCCTAATTCTAGTCCCTAATTTACTTACTTACCCTAATATAAGTTAGGTTTACTTTTCTATATAATCATGTTTCATTCATTCATTTACTGGACCAATAGTTTGATAATAATTAATTCAATATTTAGATATTCTCATTTTATGATTGGATGTACAATAAAAGATCTAGGTATGAGATTTGTATTGATGAACTATTTCAATTCAAGAACCAACCAAAGCATTATTATAGTAATATTATTAGTCCAGTACGCAGGGATTTTTTTCTGTGGTGTATGCGATTTTATTGTTTCAATTGCTTCATCAGGGTCACAGCTCCCAGTAATGTGTATTTGAAAAGTGCACACAAAATTTCTTTTGGTACAACTTTTGACAGCCAGAAAACCATGCATATATTTTAGTTTTTCGCATGTAACTAAAAAACAGTCCACATTTTCTTAGGTACATTCTCTTGGTGAATTGTAGAGGACAAAATTCTGCAACGATTGAAAAAGAGAAAAATATCGGTCAAATAGAAAACTTTGTATATTCATTCCAAAAACACGATGTAGCTCGTAAAGAAACGAAAAAAATGTATTACCCCCTCTCCTCAAAAGTTATAGAGCATCAAAAATTGAGTTCAGAAAGTAAAAAAAAAGATATTTGACCAAATCTTGGAACTTTGACAATTACTTTTCCAAAGATAGAAGAGGTGCTTTTTTCTCAATATTTTGATGTTAGGTTGGACATATAAAGTTTCAAATGGAGCTTATCTGGTATATCATAGTCTACTTGGATCACTCTCCATCAGAAAACATACTTCACTGCTCTAAATCAGAATGATTTCAAAAAAATTCAATACGTTTCTATAACGTAATCTGAACCTGACTACCAAATATCAACATTTTCTGCCAATCAGTTTTTGGAAGATGAATAAAAAAAACTTAAATATAGAGCGTATCCTTGAGAAATTTTAAAAATCTGTTCTTAGTGCCCACAGCGCTTAGTGTACAAAGGTCCAACCGAACATCAGAACATGCCATGGATAAATTAGAATCATTTCGCGTTTAGTGGAAAGATAGATTATTAATATAACCCCTTAATTAGGCGCAAAATATACAACCCACAATGTATCTACAAATTTGAAAAACATAATTACTGACTTAATCTTGAATGGGTTCCAAATGTAGGGTATTTCAACACAACATTTCAATACCCAAAGCCCTATAGGGCATGGCCTATTGCTCAACCAATAGCAGACAAATATTTTCAAGTCTGCCACCTGTTGAATGCCGAAAACTACTGCAGGGGGCGTGGCCAGGAACAGAAATCGTTTCTGCTTCCCCCTCCATTTTCTAGTGAATGAAGCTTTCTGGGGGCGTGGCTTATTGCTCAACCAATGGCAGACAAGTATTTTCAAGTATTTACACCTTTTGAATTTCGAAAGCTACTGCAGGAGGCGTGGCAAGAGACAAAAATTGTTTCTGCTTCCCCCTCCATTTTCTAGTGAATGGAGCTTTCTGAGGGCGTGGTCTATCACTCAACCAATTGCATACAAGTATTTTCGAGTTTGCAACCTATTCAATGTCAAAAACTACTGCAGGGGGCATGGCCAGAGACAAAAATTGTTCCTGCTTCCCCCTCCATTTTCTAGTAAATGGAGCATTCTGGGGGCGTGGCTTATGGCTCAACCAATAGCAGACAAGTATTTTCAAGTCGGCCACCTGTTGAATGTCAAAAGCTACTGCAGGAGGCGTAGCAAGAGAAAAAAATCGTTTCTGCTTCCCCCTCCATTTTCTAGTGAATGGAGCTTTCTGAGGGCGTGGTCTATCACTCAACCAATTGCATACAAGTATTTTCGAGTGCAACCTATTCAATGTCAAAAACTATTGCAGGGGGCATGGCCAGAGACAAAAATCGTTTCTGCTTCCCCCTTCATTTTCTAGTAAATGGAGCATTCTGGGGGCGTGGCCTATGGCCAACCAATAGCAGCGAAGTATCTTCAAGTCTCCCACAAAACCGGGCATTTTGGATCATGATCATTGTGGGGTTATTGGAAGAGGGGGCTTGCATGCCAACTATCTATCTATCCATCTATCAACAATCCTTGTCAGAAAATGATGTTCCATCTTGAATAGTATTCATTATAATGTGCACCACTTTGGTATTTTTTCAATTTCAATTTAACTTCTACATAATTCTGGAGGAACTACGAATAAGGTCAATTCAATTTAAATCTAGACAGAAAACTCACATGGAAGTAAATTTTTCATCGTACTCCTTGGTAACTAATAAATTATTGTTGGTTAAATAATTTTCTGTTATCCCAATCAAGACGTGAAGGTATTCTTCATTGATAAGTACTGGAGCTTTAAACAATAGATTGAATAGATTAGAACAATAGATTAATTATTTTCTAGTTCATCGATGCACCACTAATTTCTGAGTACAATGATAGTCGGTTTTTGAAAGTGAATGGTTCTTAAATGCATCCAAGGTCACTGGATCCCAGATACAGCGATGACAGTGCATTTCTTTATGGGGAATAATAATATAGGTTGCATATTAGGTGCAGTTGGCTGCTGATACGTAGCCTAGATCCTTCAATGTACCGTTACACGAGAGAGTAATAGTTTGGAAAAGAGATACGTTCATAGTTTTATTACTTTTTTATTGTCATTCTCAAATTATTCTGTTGGTAATTGAGAAGGCAAGTGGGTGTAGTTCTATCAGTGCACTTCTTGGCCGAGCAAGTGTATTTATAATGATAGACAATAATTACTGTAAGCTACTTGTGATATATATTCGAGCACTAACTCTGAATATTCTATAATTAGAAACTTCTATCACCTGGATGCGAATAATAGAAGATAAAAAGATTGAGCCCGAGTACTACTTAATAGATGGAAAAATCAATTAAACAGTTATTGATGAGCACAGTTTGTGTATGCTATTAATACTGACCCTTAAAACCCTTGTTAAAGCCTCGTTAAACCCTTGTTCAGTATTGCGTATCATTTCATTCATTTGGTAAAAACGGAATAATTGTTTTGTTCTTTCCATTGCTAAACTCGAAGGCTGTCAGGAAAGGAGAATCTTGGAAATGGTGAGAAATTACCACCTTAGCTGTAGAGAAACTACAAGAGAAACAAGCTTAGATGATGAAAGTAGCCTACTGGTAGGACTCGCATTTCAATTTTAATTTCTCTTGAAGAATAGAGTTATAAATTAGCATTGAGAAGAAGGGAGAGAATTATCTGGAGTCAGAAGTAGTATAGTAAGAAACAGGTAGAATAGAATAGGTGAAGGATGGAGGATGATCTGGGGGATTAGAAGAGGAACCTGGAGGAAAAGGGGAAGTAGGGAACAAGAGAAGTGGAACAGATAAGTCTGAAAGAAGAAAACTCTGGTAAGATGGAGAAGAATTATTAAGAACTGGGGAATCAAAGGAAACTTTCAAAATGGATCTAGGAATTTTTCCCACTTTTTTGTTAGGGTTGACACAATTTTTACAACACATTATCTGATTGAATGAACATTTTTTGGTCAACTTCTCACTCACGTGATGTTTTTACACAGAATTATTGAAAGATGCGAGGTGAAAATGTTATATTTGACAATTCAACTCAATTTGTAGCAATAATATCTGAGACAATTATTCAATATGTTTATTGTATAAATGACATAAAAAGTGATTACTCATTATTTTAATGACATACTTGAATTTTGAAAACAACTCTCTTCGAAAAAGTCTGATTTAAGCATCATTGAAACAATTACATGGTCACGATCCAAGGTTGGGAATAATCACAAAAACTAAATTACAATTCCAAATCTAACCCTCTATCTAGCAGTTTCCGGCTCTTATCTATATCTTTATCTATCTCTGGCAAAAGTCAACAATTTTATTCAAAACTATTCCCTGGCAGATGTTTGGTCAGTTTGGCCCAGGTCAGTTTGAGGTATTACAAATTTATAAGGCGACTAGGATCGATTGGCAGAGCTTATGAAAAAATGGCAGCGCTGTGACCTAGATGCTAATTTCGGTAGAGTTTCAATGTCAGGCATGCGCCTATTTTCAGTTCAAGTGCAAGGACGCTCATGACGTACATCTGACTTACTCGTTCCCTCTCACTCTCTCCTACTCTCTCACACCCTCTCAATATCTCTCCTTTCTCTCATTGTCACTTCTCCTCTCTCTTGTCTCAATTCACCTTCAGGTGTTTTGCCGCTTGTTGAACACACACATACTACTGCGACTTTTCTAGTTTTTGCGCACCTCTCCGTTCTGGCAAATTGTGAGATCATCACCAAATCAATTCAGCGCACCTGACCTTGTAACTTTTTCATTATCTTTTGTGTGATTAATTATTTCAACCAGCAAGCCGGTAGATGAAGTTGCTGCTATCATTTTAATGAAAATAAGCAATTCCAATTCGAAACTAAGTCGGTTTGTGAACATTAAAAAAAGTTATTCATAAGTTGCTCATTAATTAATATTTTATTCCATTAATCATTAATCGATGACGAACGGACTGGTTGATGTTTGTTTTGAATGTTAATGTTTTGCTTGATGCAGAGTAAGACTCATAGGGGCAAAGGACCATACCAAAAATCAAAAGCAATGTGCAATTATTATTTTGGAAAAATAGAGAAATAAAATTACAGTACTTTTCTCCTCTTCATACTTGCATCTCATCATTTGTTATTGAATTCCAATTTGAAATTTCGAATTCTTTTATAGTATTTTTTACTTTCTATCAACCCCTAAGCTTCCAAATTGATAAATAATAGTTTTATTATTGTGAATAAAAATTTGTGAGAAGTAAATGGGATAATTATAAACATAACCTTCAGGCCATTTTAGATATTTCTCAAAATTTGGAAGAGTGACGTTTTGTAATCGATTGTATGTTTTTCTATTCAATGATAATATTGTATTCTTCCAAATAAATTAATAAAACTGCGGATACTTTTCCGTCTTTTCCATTAAAATTTAATACTTTAGCAGTTTGCTGATTACATGATACTACTTTTTTAAGATATCAAGAAAAACTGGGCAGAATTAGGGATGGTTAATCAACAATATTAGTGGTTGCTGCTTGGAGAAAACTCATGTTTAATGTTTCAAAAAATCATAGATTATGCAAAAATTTCCCAATTCTTAACAAAAGAATACCTATTTTGACAGATGACAATAAACCACAGCGCCACAGGTGGCAGACCAACCAAAGAAGACATTCTGGCGAGATGAGAAAATGTCTCCAGTTCCAAGGGCGTACGCAGGTTTTTTCCAGGGGGGGCAAGCCTTGTTACCGTCCACGTTGACCCCCCCATCTTTCTAGGACCCCTCTCATAGAAAGAGGGGGGGGGGTCAGTCATAATATTGTTCAGTTCAATACATTCTATCATGAAAATTGAAAATAAAAATAAATCAACCATAATATTGCTAATAATATTAATGAAATTATTAATTTCCCATAAAGTTATATGAGATAACGTCTTTTGTACTAACAAGCCCCAGAATTTGTTTTAATTAATTTCATCACAAAGTTTGATTGTGATTCGATTTCTCCGTTCACTGAGTGTTTTGAGAGTTTAAAGCAAATTCAATCTTTCAGGTGTTTATAATTCCTTAAACCCTGCTTCGATCACGTTCAATAGTATTTCAACCAGTTTAATGGTTATTGAAATAATGATCAAAATAAGCTAGGAAAACTCAATTTTTCAAATTCTAAAATAAGGGATAGAAATAACTTATTGTTGACTGGTTCCATCTATTCAACATGATCTTTCCAGGTCTTTTTGTTGTCTCCGATATTCTGCCTCATGTACAATATGTTGAATTCCTGTCTTATTTCAACATTCCGAATTCTAAATTTTCTGGTACGGTACACCCATTTACTACTTTCAAAAATTGAATTTTAGCCACTTGAAACCTGCTCCATTCTTTATTTCTCGGTACCCACGTTTCAGAGCCATATAGGATAGCTGAGATGGCCATCACTTTATAAAATTTTAAATTGGTCTCTCCTGGCTTTAAGTTCTGTCGATTGTCCCACAAATAGCTTTAATTTGATTTATAATGAGAGAACTAAGAATTTAATTTATTTGATTTATTTCAGGAGAAATATTCAGTTAATTTTTCCGTCTAAAATGTACCCAAACTTCAAAAATAAGGATTTGAAGGAGATACACAATTAAGCAATCCTTCAAAAGACAAGCCATCTATTTAAAACTGATTTCATTGTCTGTTTTGTCTCATTTGTCGCGTATTAGAAGAAACGGTAATTGAGCTGATTTATCAAAATTTAATTCTCTAGAATATCACTTGACTCGAAATACCAGTCAACAATAAGGTATCCTAAACTTCGGACAGTTTGAAAATATTAAAATACTGTAGTATGTTTCTCATCCAGAAGCAATGCCCTAGAATATTGGTAGGAAGTTCTGAAACACTTTTGTATTGGCTATTCACCTCTGTATGAAATTATTGAGGAATATGGATGTATAAGATTACTAAAGACCCCAAATTCAAAAGATAGTTTTCAAACATTTCCAGCAAATCAATAAGGAAGGTAAATTAATAAATATTATTGAATAGGTAGTTAAAATACAGTAACATCATTCTTCTTAGATTTGCGAAGAACATAATTATCCAATACTCTCTTTTCATTCTGGTCCTTGTTTTTTTTTAATTTATGATGTACACGCGGTATTAAGCGAAAGTCCGCCAATCTTTCTTCTGCCATTGCTCCCTGAGCCGTTTTCAGCATACGATGGGTAGGCCTTCATAATAATTGCTCTACAGTTGCTGAATTTGGTGGGAAATCACTTGAAATGAGCAATGCATGCCCAGTTAGTATAGCCCACTTGGAAAATTATTTTCACAGCTCTAACTTCGCAGTAATGGATTCTAGCTCATGAAACTCTATTGAAGATTTAAAATGTTTTTTTTTTGTCTTTTTTTTATTCTCTGGATTCAAGTTACACTTAGCATATAGAGAATTAGCCAGTAAAACGGAAAGATTTCAATAAGTGACCAAATCTTCAAGAAAATCAATTTCATCATCTATTAATATGAAGAAAAAATGTAACTTACTTCAAGTGCTAAATGTATTTTATTGGACAATAATTGAAAAGATTATTTTCTAAATATAAAATTTGCGAATCGTCCTCGATTACAAGGCATAGAGCATGTTGTTGGACAGATTTGCATGAACTTGAGAGTATTGTCTGTTGAACAAATGCAATATTTTGAAGAATTCGAAGGTTTTTTCTCTCTCATCTTGTTTTTTTAGAGATTTCTCCAGTTTGTTCAATACTTGTTTAACTTGCACGTCTAAAAATGAGATGATAGATGATAGTCTAAATGAAATGAAGTCATTCAAACCTTTAAAACATGAGAAATTGATGTTTCGAATCGAACAGTTGATTTCTAGAAAAAAATAATTTATTTCTCTTATTGTAGGCCTACAGTAAATTGTTGCATTTTTCCCCATATTGTTGTCTTATTAAAAATTTTCCGATTCATTGGCTAACCCTACAAAGGATGTAGAAGTGACAGAAATAGAACAAGAGAATTCTCATTCGAAAATATGACTTCCTGAGTCAAGATAAAAATCTTCTCCAGTATTAAATTTGACTCAGATGGATGTTTTACCCCTGTAAGTCTTTGATTTCGCAGTATTTACAATCTAGTTGTGAATTTATTGCATTTTATGGAAATAAATAATAATAATAATAATAATAATAATAATAAAAATTTTATTTCATAATATACATTATGTCAACTTGAACAAATTATGTCAACTTCTAGGGGGGCAGCTGCCCCCTCCTGCCCCTGCGTACGCTCATTTCCAATTCGGTCAATATCGATTCAAAAAATAATATAAATTAAGTCCTAAATTCTAAGAAACATTCTTATTTACAATTTGAGATCAAATTTATAACTTTTGAACCAATGTTGACTGAGCTGGAATCATTCTCCCATCTTGCCAGATTGTCTTCATTGCTTGGACAGACAAATGTCGCATTCTGAACGTATTGATGGTAACAGATAAGCTGGTAATTTATGGAAATATGTTGAGAGCGATTAGCAAAGTTGGATGGAATTATTTTCATGGTTGACAGTGACAAGACCTTGGTGGCGGACCGAAGAGGCTCCTGGGTGCAAAGGTCGCGCGTCGGTCGCCCGTCAGTCACCGGCGACTATTTTGCATTCAATTGCCTCTGAAACTAGGAAACATCCGAGCTCAAGGCTGCTGGCTGCTGAACTATTCATCAGTCGTCATCTCCTAGTTTTTATAGTATATTGAGTAGTAAAAAGTCAAGTAAGAGATGAGAGAAGAATTACATTCAATTTTATTGCATTAGTACTGACTTATTGACTGAATGTAATATAATAATGAAATAAAAGTCATCTCTCATTATTATAATTTATCTCATTACCCACGCACAAGCCTATGAGCCCGTGTGTTCTTCACCCTCAGAAAAAATTTATTGGCAATTGAGTTTATGCTTGGTGTTTAGGTGAGACAAAACAAATCAAATTCATCTCTATATATAAAAGCGAAATGGCACTGATTCATTCATTCATCGCCAGAACTAAAAATCCACTGAACCGAATGAACCGCATTCTAATTTGGCAGGGATGTTCAGTTGGACGTTTAGACGTGCGCTAAGAACGGATTTTAAAAACTTTTCAGGGATACGCTAAATAAATGAAAAGACAAGGTGTTGTCAAACCACTGATTTATCAGAAAATCGAGATACCGGTTTCGGTTGTTACACCATTATCAATCACTGGTAAACTCTTTACCGTAACAGTGCCGATACTGGCGGGGGTCCAGGGGGCGGAGCCCTCTGGCTAGGGAGAGAAGGCGAATAAAAGATGTAATAACTGAATAAAAGATGTAAAGAAGTGATGAATTATAGAAAGATGAATTATACCTTCTGAAATACATTACATACAATATCATTCTGATGATACATTCTGTGCGAACAATTTATTCAACTGACGCAACGGAATGACGAGTGTAGTGAAGTGCGCTTTACTAGCGCACTAGCTTCACCTCACTGCACTTCACTAGCGAGTGTGCACGGGTAGTGGCTAGTGCGAGAGAAAGGACAGAGCATCTGACCTCTTTTTAAGAGAGAGAGAGTCATGTCGTTAGTAAAATTTCGCACTTTAAGACTTATTCTTAAACACTTTAAGAATTATTGTATGAGAAAAACTGATTGTTGGATTGCTCAGATTTATATAAAAAATAAAAATGACAGGGAAAGAATTGAGAAATTATTTTCTAAATTAAATACTGAGGAGAATGATTTTTTAGGATCCATTTTATAGGGAAAATGTATGTAGAGAATGGACATACTGTATAGTTTGTTCAAGCAAAGACCCTCTGGCAAGAAGAGGAAATGACTCCAGCTCGGTCAATATTGGTTCAAAGAATATTGATTTGGTCTCATATTGTAGATCAGAGTGTTTCCTACGATTGAGATCAAATCAATAATTTCTGAACCAATATTGACCGAGCTGGGATAATTTTCTCATCTTGCCAGATGGTCTTCTTTGCATGAACAGACTATACCTATATGATTTAGGCGATATTCTTCAAAATTCTGACTCGTCCTGATATCACGAATTCACAACCACAATTTGTTTTTTTTTCAATTGCAAACTCGTGAGGGGAAAAAATAAAACTGTTTTGCTACCATCCATCGTTTCCATCAATCCAGCTGTTTTGAGCTGTCCATCAGTACTCTCTAATGGTACCTCACTATAAAGAGTCAAAAATATAGTCAAATCTAAATCTATTGATGAGAAAACCAGTAAAATAATAATGGCGACTAAACTAGATTACGACTAGTGGTAAGGTCAAGATACACAAACAACTTGTTTTCGATTTCCTATTGCAACCTTGAAATTTTTCTAATAACGCAGAAAATCGCAATCATTTAGAAGGCTACTGCTCACATAATACTGCAACTTCTTCCTTCTATATGCAGCTATAATAGGAGTATTGTTTGAGAGATGCTTCCTGAATTGTTTATTTTATTACTGAATCGAAAAATTATGATTATTATTCACACCTACTCTTCAAATAATTTTAAAGGCCTTCCAGTCCACACAATCGGACTTATTAAGGATGTGGAGAAAAAAATAATAGCTAGCTGCCTTATAAATACATAAAATACTGTATTAAGTATTTGAATCTAATTATTCAATGATGAAGATGCTTGCAATTAATATTATTATATTGTTTACTGGAAAAAGATTGAACCAAAAGCACTCTCCATATGTATGTATGAATGTATGTCTGGCGCAACAGCCCTATGAAGGGCCTAGGCCTACCAGCTGGTTGCCAGTTTCATTATTCACTCCACTATACAACCCGTCCAAGCAAAGAAGACACCCCGGCAAGACGGGAAAATGACTCCAGCCCGGCCAATACCGGCCCAAAAGCCATAAATTCTTAAACAGAACCCACAGCCCCGGAACCAACACCGACCGAGCCGAAGCTACCCCCACCCCGACAGAATGCCCTCCCTGCCATAAAAAATAATTTAGAATGAAATTATTAATAAGATAGAAAATGTTCCTAGAAAGGTCCTCAGATCTCTCACTTTATAGGAATGAACCTTCTCCTATTCTATAGATATAGATAAATTCGTGAAATAGTCAAGAAATCATCAAGAATCATGTAGAAATCATGAAACCTATAATCATTAAAATATTAAAATTAATATCAAACGGACCACTATAATTTGTGGAATAGAATTTCGGTCCAGACCGCTCTCTCTTAGGGAATTAATCTTCTGAGGGATCTCCCAATGGAAATGGTATTTGAGTAATTTAGTTCTTTTAAATTTCAATTCCAGTATCATAATTCCCTGTTGTTTTGTAAATTAATGATCACTATTCACCACATCATGCACCACCTCATCACATAATACAGTGATTAATTACATTTAATTTCAAATAGAAAAATAGGTTGATAGAAATCGATGAATAGTAGTGCTTTATTACGATGGCTCTGAAAATATATATATATCTCATTCCTGTATCTACAAGACAGTGATGAACATAATTTAAATCGTTAAATTGTGAAAATAGTTGGTTGTTCCATAATTATCTTAAATCTCTACACAATTAACTACTGTTTATCAAGTTCCAAATTTTTTTCAACTTGTCTCATGTTGTAGGCCTATTATCAGGGTTTCTTCTCAAAAAATATTATTATTCTATTTGAAATTTGATTCAGTTCAGTTTCTCTACTTGTAACACGTGAATAGCCAGGAAGCTGGTTCTCCATTATAATTTTGTATGGTTTGTTGTGTATATCCGTTTACTTTACTGAGTATGAAGAGTAAGTTATATTTATGAGTTTTTATGCGTGGGCGTGTAAAAGTGTATCTCAGAATCCGTTGAACTAAAGAAGTAGAAGCAGAACTAGGTTACGGTGTCAAGCCCAATGCAGACAGTGTGCACCCTCACACCAATTATAGAGGCTGCTACAATAGTGTGTGGCCGACCTTGTTTTTTTATTCAAAAAATATTGAAAAGCGTTGAAATTTCATCTTTTGACACACTTTTCTCTCTGAAGAAAGGAGGGAAGGCTACCGTTGTACCTCCCAGGAGGAGAACTATTGTTCAAAGAGGTGAAATTTCAAATAGCTCACTGTAGCAAACAATAGGCCTACACAAATTCAACAGGTATAGTTAAAGTCTTGGAATCTATGCTGCCTTTCAACAGTGATGACTGTTTCAATGAAATGTCTTTTTCGAAGAAAAAAGCACGATGAATGTCTCTTTTAGAAGAGAAAGCTTCTGTATTCTTTGTTGGGTTATAGGGGTTCTACTAGGACCACTCTTGGGCTGAGGCCGCACTGCCGATGGGTAGAGCCTGGAGGGTGGAGGGTAGTTTGTAAATCTATAGAACATACACACCATCCACAGTAATTCATCGTATGAATGGTATGTGTTCAGCCGCCATCTTCAAATTCTTCAATATGGACAACATAGGTGAGCACATTTTCCCATAGCTGGGAAGTATCTGCTGACGTCACAGAATATCGAACTCCGATTCAAATATCGATTGAAAGAATCTCGATCTCTTTCGACTAGAAATATCGAACACAAGCACACAGCAGTTTTAAAATTTATAGGTTAGCGTTAGAACGAGTTATAGGAATTTAAGGCAAATTTCGAAGTTGGCCTGAATTTGTTGGGCTTGCAATTATTGATTTCAACCCATTCAATTCATTTCTAAAAAAACATTTCTAAAAACCGTAAAATACAACTTGCAAAAAATGAACCCTTTTCACCGTAGTAACTTATCCTTCTGAAAATCATTTTGGCCGGTATTAATAATTGTCATAATATGTCCTATACAGAGGGATGAACATCACCTTAATAGTGATTTCGTACTTCAATCTTATTTCATACAATAATATTATATTCCTATATTATAGGAATATAACCGTGTAATATCGGCCTTAGAACGGTAATATTTCTATACTCACATATAACTTGAACGGATGAAAGTATGAGTTCATTAGCCTACTAATATTGACTACCGTACAAGCCGAGTATGTGATCAAGTTATCTAGATTTAACTATCGGCTAATTTATGTATGGTTTGAAGTAATTTAAATTTCTTTAGGCGGGTATTACACGATAATAGTTCTATGACATATTTATGAAATTTTTAGGTGCTGTGTACAACACATATTTTGTACACGTTTGAACTTCATGCTGCTGAAGACTTTCCAAAAAATGTTTATAATTTCTAACATACTCCACTGGTCTGTCCATTTTCTATGACCATTTCCTTTTTCTAACCTATTAACCTATAAATAATTTCGAAGGTGAGCACATTGGTTGTGTTCTATATTTCCGGTCAGAAGTAATCGAGATTCTTTCAATCGATCTTTGAGTCGAAGTTCGATATTCTGTGACGTCAGCAGATACTTCCCAGCTATGTGAAAATTTGCTCACCGACAACATAACCTCAAAAACAGAATGACGTCATACCATTCATACGATGTATTGCTGTGGATGGTGTGTATGTTCTATGGATTTACCAACTACCCTCCACCCTCCAGGCTCTACCCACCGGCAGTGCGGCCTCAGCCATGGGGATGGTGAGATGGCCTTAGATAAAAAAATTTGAGAGATAAACTCTCTTGCACACTCAGAATCCACAAATTAATTCCATAATTTTTTGTATCTTTTCTTGAGGAATGGGGAGTAAGATAAGTAATTTGAGAGGCAAACTCTTTCGCACACACAGAATTCACAAGTAAATGTTTATAATATTTTTGTATATTTTCTTTGCAATGTGTCATCATCAAGAATTATATATTTGATAAGATTAATGAAGATATGACAAGTTCGGAAAACACTATTGTGAAATCATATCACTCTACTTTTCATGTCTTATATTTTGTAAAGTGTTGAAGAATATTCTACTGATCATTCAAGATTTTTTCTTATTTCCACTGCATTCATCTGTGTAATAATAGTATTGAAACTTTTATATCTGAATGATTTTGACTTTTAATATAAATTGGTTGAACAGTTTTAGGCATCAAACCTGTTATACTCACCTTTGTATTATTGTATTTATTTGATTAAATAAATGATTATGATTATGATTTAGGAACGGAATTCCTACTTATCAAAAAGGGTATAACTCCAGTTTATTCAGCTCGCTGGAATTAAAACCTATTTATTTTCAGTATAAAATTCAACTCAATATTAAATGTGATCGTGGTTGACACACAGGATGAATAGGACCAAACATCAAATTTACTGTTATTTGTTCGCTGAGCCGGACCTATTGAACTATATTTATGTATCTTTTAAACCAAAAAATATATGGATTTACTGCAGTGAACTCGATCACAGATTACCGATTTATTTCGTCTAGATCAAAGTTTGATCGTGAAAGTTGAAATCAGTTCAAATAAAAGGATCAAATAACAGCGGGATACTTTGATCGTTATTATCTTTTGGTCAGTGAGAGAGAAACTTACACAGAGTATAAAAGAAAGGAGGAGAAGGATTCGAAGGCAGTAATAAATAAATAGAGAAAATAGGCTAGTAGAAATTGATGAATAGTGGTGCTTGCTTACAATGGCGCTAAAAAAATCGTTTAATGTTTCCGTGGACCATTACTCATTCTTGAATCTTATTTCTCTTCCACCTTTTACAATCTCCTTTCTCAATTCAAGCATCAGTACTTGAATATTTTTCACTTTTCTGATTATAAATAATTTTTTCATTCACTGTAAGTATAGGAGTATACTACAAGTTCCTTCATAATTATCGGGAGATACTGAAAAATTTATTCTCTTTTATTAGAAGCAATTTTTTTATTCATAGAAGCTTATAGGCTAAACACTGTATCTCATCTACAATATATATTTCTCATTAAAATATTTAATCAAGTTATCAGTATAGTTTTAACTCAAATTTTATTGAATCATTTTACTTTCCATCCATTAGGTCTCACAAATTATGGATTTTTCCCTTTTCTTGTACAATTGCGATGGAGTTTTGGGCTAAGTTAAAAGTCCTCACTAGAAGTACTTCACAATACTAATAAAATTATTTCAATATTTCATACATAAAATAATATTCAATAAACTATGGTGAGTATTTACTTGTACTTGTACAAAAATGTTCCACTGCAATTTTTTTCTTATGGAGGAATTATTCGTTCATGATTGATCGATCAAATCTCAAAGCTTCTTATATCACCTTTTGAACGCTACAAGGATGTGGTAGCAAATTAGTGCAGATTCAGGAGGTGTTCATGGGATTCAGGTATTCCTAGCTAAAATTTCAAAGGAGAAGCCAAGTTCTTCCAAAATATACTTTACATGAAAATTATCTTCAACTGATTGATCAATATATTTTCACATTACGGGGTTGCTGGACTTTCTACTTTACTTTTACTTCAACTTCAACTATTAGAAAAAGTATTCATTGAAGTATTTTACTACCACTAAATAGCCTACACATGCAGGTCACCATTACAGACTCAGTTTTGACCCTTCCTACTTTCATCTCGTTTTTTTAGAAAATCTACATCTGCTTGTACTTGCAAATAATACCCACGCAAGATGCAAGATAGCAGTTGACACGAAATAATGGAGTGAAAACTGGAGAGAACAAGGTCTTGAACAATATGGAAACAATTTTAGAGAACATGCGGAAAGTTTCCTAGCACAGTTGTAGAGTAATACTCTCATTTTATCTGCTGTAACACTTCCATACCTTTATCTTGTTATTAATCCGACAAAACACATCCTGTGCACTCGTGAGATTCTCTCTCTCCCTCTTTTTTCCTTTGTCTCTTTCAACTTCAACTTCTCCTTTTCTTGCTTCTCTACCCTCTCCTTACTTCTCACAATCTCTCTCAACCCCCTAATTCACACTCTCACTCTCTGAATCTTCCACTCCCATTCTTTATAACAATCTCTTTCTCACCTCTCATTTATGTCTTCTTCTCTCTTTCTCTTCTTATCTCTCTCTTTCTATTTCTTTCTTCACGTTGTTCGATGAAGCGCGGGCGATTGCAGTGAAAGTGACATGACAACAAGTTAAGAAAGGTGAGAGTGAAGCTACAAGGAATAAAAAGTAGTCTCGGTCTGCCTTGACCCAGAACTTAAGCCAGTATTTCTCTCGTGTAAGCATAGCCTACTCTACTCTTCAGACCACTTTCGTCCTTTTTAACATACGGATAATCCACGTGCTCAACTCTCGCACGCACGCGTGCTCGCTAACTCAAGTATGTTGAAAACAAACTGGGTACTGCTAAGAAACTAATTCGCTTTTTTCAGTGTATGGCTTCTTTTGGCAGATACGGTTTCTTTGAATTTTCTTGAAGAGTTTTCAGATTCATGAAAATTCAGCTGAGGGGTTGATGAACTCATTTTGCTGGCTAATCACAGAATATCTCAAAGTACGATTGTCTGTCGATGTTTTAGAACCGTTCCATCATGAAATCCTTCTGCTTTTCAGCATTTAATAACCACCCTTCTTTACTTTGATCTCTCTTTTTTTCAATCTGTGATTTCAACATAATGAAATAAGCACACTGATATCGTCCATTATGGTCCTTCAAATGATCTAATTAGGTTAGAAATTCTAATTGGTGTGATTACGATTTCTACTATTAATTTTAGTACAGGACCCACATCTTAGTCATCAGGACCCACGAATTTTAGTACTTTGTGGCCTCACAGGTCACAATCTGCTTGAAAATGTAACCTGTGTGCCCACCAAACAATGGTCCTGGGCCCTGGCTTATAAAGATTTACAGCTTGTTTTTCTGATGAAAAACAAGTGATTGGGATTGTAGATTCACCAATAAAACTTTCGATTTACAATGTTCCAAATCTTGGAAACGATCAGCTGTTGAATCAACGATCAGCCAAAACTCACTAGAAGACCTAACATTCGAATCCAAAATGGCCGCCATGGTTCGAGTGGTATAGGAAATCCCATGTATTCTTTATTCTTTCTTTACAATTGCGACTTGTTTTCCAAGTATTTTAAGCAAAGGATGAATGAGTAATGATGAATGATGAAGGTTTAAGATGTAAGTTATAAGTCTATGTAAATTGGTTCAGACGAAAAATTCACGATATCAGCTGTTCAAACTCGAATCATCGCGGCCATTTTAGGTTACAAGGCCAGGGTCTTCCGAATTGGTTTGTTTACGATTTTCTTTGTAGGTTATGATAATATTTTAGCGACAAAAATTATTCCTGTTCAAATCTCACTATAAAAATAGTGATTGATATTTATTATTAAATATATTCATAATAATAAATCAATTTATATACCTATCAAAATCATTAAATTAGGAGCAAAGTTTTGGTTTTAAAGGAATAGCATTCCGATATTCTGTTTACTTGAGGTAGATTCGTTTTATGTTATTTTTTTTAATCAGCTTAAACTGTAGAATTTGCTTTTTATTGGAAATGTTTATGAGACAGAAACGCCCATAAAATCGACGAATTATGAGTAATGTGGATTGTAAAATGTTTATAAGCCAGGGCCATGTACCAAAATAAACAATATAATTGACAATATAAGTGTGACTTATTTCATTTTGTTAAAATTACAGATCGAAAGAAAAACGAGAGAATCAAGTAAAGAAGGGTGGAGCAATGAATAAGGATCTTTATTATCAATGTTACGTTTTTGAGAAATGAATTGGTTTTTATAAAAGACAAATCTTGTATTTGGCTTGGGGAAACCTCTCTGACTATTTCACATTGTGGACGTAATAAGAGAGTTTTTATTTTACTTTGTGTTTGAGCTTGAGGGTAAGAATATGTCAAAAAGGTGAGGCTGCGCGTTAGGCTAAGGCTGTTGGTTAGGCTAAGGCTGTTGGTTTAGATTGAGGTGAGTATCGTATGACGAGGAGATCTAAGTAATGCATGAGAGGAAGTTTCTTAATACCCTTGTTACAAATTTGCGCTTGAGACTATCTTTCTTTCAAACTGATATAAAACCCCTTTTTAGTAGAAATTTGTTCAACTTACGTTATATAGTTACATAAGTTTCGACCTGGTGTATGGTCATCTTCAGACTGAACAACAGTGCAAAAACGAATGGATGTGCTGTGTTATACCATTATTTTTTTTGTACGATGGAATCCATGTTGTTTCTATTACAAATTTATTTGTATATAAAGTAATCAGTTTGGTGGTTATTTTTGTTTCAATTCAAGTTTACTACTACATTCTCTATAAATACGCTTTCAAAATATTTCTTCAAAACTCGAAAAACTTTCTATTGAAACAGGCTCATACCATTATTAATATTGCTCACTAACTCAGGCTCAGTAACAAAGCATAATTTCTATTGACTGACACCCCTTGTTGTCTCCTACTGATCTCTAATAAATAATTTTACTTTCACCTTCAAGTTGCGACCATCGATCACATAGCTCAAGCTGATTGGCCTCATTGTTGGCCATAGAATTCGGATCAGTCGGATACAGTCGGACGCTGAAAGAGGCGTTGTCGTGGGATGAAAATTGATTGGCGCCATATTACACTGAAAACGAATCCATATTGTTTATCGGGTCACGGGTTATACTTGCCACTTACTCCACTTTCTTATTTGCCGCTCCCAAAAATCAACTGTCAAGGTCATACTTTCACCCGGCAGCTGCTTGATCTTCTGGCTCCCTCTTGCCGCCTCACTATCTCCTTCTTCTCCCTTTTCTTCTCCCTCTCCAGCTCGCTCCTCATCACCCACACAGACTCGAAAAAGTCCTGCCAACAGATCCGGAGTCTTTGCAACGTGGATGACTCACCCGGTGATATCTTTCTCCGGAAGCAGGTCAACGCTAAAAAACAACAACAAAGGTAAAACATAGTTTTAGAAATTGTAGAAAGGTTAGGTTAAACTTATCTTACTATTATATATAGATATATTATATAGATATTATCTATACTCAACATATTATACTTGGAAATTACATTGGTCATGTAACCAATGTCCAGAGGTATTTATTAAACATATTCATAAGCATTGTAATTATAGTATCAATGAATAAATACTTGATCGAAATGAGCGTGTTGAATAGTTCATAATATTATTATGGACAGGAAGTAGATGAAAAATGTCTAACCATTCTTCTTCTGAAAATTTGCTATATCCACATATATCAAAACAATGAAGATCCTGAGTGGAGTCTGTCTGAAAACCACCTTTTTCTCACAAAAAAATTAAATAGGAATCAAACCTATAACCAGAACAAGACAGATATGTAGAAGTTAATCCAAATCAAAGTTTGTAGTTGATCTAGGTCGGCCAGCCAGTCAATTGGTGAAATATTCAATCAAGAATAAAGTTATCCTAAGAATGTATTGATTTTATTTTAGATTTTGACTATTAACTCATTGTAACTCAATCTGTAAGCAGTCTGGAATGATTATAAACCATCAGAGGCACGTGTTGTTTCAATTTAAAAGGCGAAATTGGAAACGGATCTAATCGACTCTCTCACTCCAACTCCGTTCCAGAAGAACTGATATTTAGCGGAGATTGAATGGAAAATGAGAAGAATCAAGACAAAAGACAGCAGAAATTCATTTGACATCGGAATTGTTTTGCAACACGTGGAAGCTGCAGCTATACTCTAGTAGATGTAACTTCCGATTGAGTGTAACACTTATAAAATAGGGAATACAATGTAGTTTAAAGTCGTAAGTTACATTGGAAATGAGTATGAGTTGGAGAGAGTGCAGAACACGTGGCAAAACTCCTGGGAGTTCGGAACATTCTATGCAGAAGTTAGGGGATAATTCATGTCAAGTACTGCACTGGAATCAAAGACAGTGTGTGAGAGAGAGAGAGAGAGAGAGAATGATAAAGATTTAGCTAGAGTGAAAAAAGGATGGCAAAATGTTTATTTTTTCATCAAGAGCGAGAAGAAATTGGATAAGGGAATGTTCATTTGTTCACGAGAGAGTGAAATAGAGCATGTGCAAAATGAAAACTTGCCTCCAGATAAAGACAAAATCGTAAGCTATCGTTATCAAGCAATGCTTTTTCCATTAGCCTACTTTTTTGAATATACAAGTGAACTCAGTTGATTGCTCTCTGAAACTTTTTTATTATATTATAACAAACTTGCGGTTTTAACATGACTTGAATTTGGTAAATTCAAGAAAATTCGCAGGAGATTTGTGCACGGGGTTAGATTAGATTAGATTAGAATTTACTTTCATTCATGTAGGTTACTCTTAAAATACAGTATATTGGCATGATTTCTAGTTCATGATTAATTCTACAGGGTTCGTCAATGAAGTGGGACGATTTGAATAAGCAACAGGTTGAAAAATAAATTAAAATCAAACACCCTTTTCAAAACTTTTAAATTATTAAAACACAGACATGTTTCGGCACATTAGGCCATTATTAATAAAATGGTGTATAAACAACAGGAAAAGCAAAAAAGTAAGCATAATTGTATTATGAAAATAACAAGGAATATAAATTATTTGTGTTCCATATAACACAACGTTCCATATAGGGCCATTAGAAAAACTTTTACAAAAAATAAATTCAATTTAGCATTCAAGGCAACAAACAATTCATTTGAATTAATAAAAAAGAAGTCAGAAATAAGAACACAGCATGATTGTTTCAAAAAATCTGGAGTGTATAAATTGATATGTAGTGTTGGCGATAAATTCAATGTGGGTCAAACGGGAATAAGTTTTCATACTAGATTTCGTGAACATGTTCAAGCTTTAAAAGCCAGAAATACCACACAAAAATCAGCCTTCACTGAACATCTTTTGGATTCAAATCATTGCTACAGAGATATAAAAACGAACATGATAATATTGAACTTTGGAAGCAAAAATATGAAATTGAATTTAAAAGAAGAATTTCAAATATACAAAGGAAAAAAGTTGAATGGCAACAAAATAATAAATGAAGATAATTTTAATAATAATCCAATTTTTGAAAAAATTTCAAAAACCTAGATTTTGGTGTAAATAGGAGTTATAACATACGCTTTCAATTGCAATCATATGATATTACTAGCCGGCAGGCTCGCTTCGCTCGCCTTCTCCGCCTAACCTGGACCCCCATCAGTATAGGCAGTATGAGTCAAACAAGCTCGCTTCGCTCGCCTGCAAAACCTCTGTCAGTGTTAGCTGAAACAAACAGGCTCGCTTCGCTCGCCTGTAAATTCCGTTCAGTAGGGGTTTGAAATTTATTGAGCACAGCATTTCTACACCTAATCTGGACCTGTTTACCTAATTGCAACGTTTTCTGCTAATCTGTTCTAGAAAAATCTAAGAAAAACTCCGAAAATTCAAAAAAATAGTAGAACGTATTAATGTTCTATTAATATTAAGTTCTATTAATATTCGTTCGCTTAATATTAATTAAGCGTAACCTTGGGAAGTATATCGGACATAGTTCGAAACTTGATTCAAAATCTTCCAAATTAATTCATCTATAATCTGAACCATTAATAATAATAATAATAATAATTTTATTTCCTTAAAAAACAAACAAAAAACAAAAATGAACAAAACAGCAAGCAAATGTAATGAGTACAATTTAAATTTAAATCCAGTTAGTGTTTAAAGAATTAAAGAATAAAGTTTCAATTTTTTATTTATTTTTATTGGAAATTAACCTACTCAACTATGGGAACCCCATGTGCTAGAGTAGGTGTAAATTTTGGGTGGGGGTGCGAATACTTTGGGTAAGTGAGCTCACATACTGTTAGAAATAATATTTTCTATGTGATGTCTTCCAGTTGTTATAATCCACTTTTTAACGACGGCTTTGAATTTTCTTGGGTGTTCTATCATCTTGATGTGTGCAGGAAGTAAATTGTGGATTTTTGGTGCTAGGTGGTTGTAGTGTCGTTGATATGTTGCCTTCCTAGCAACGTTTGCGATCAGAAGGTTTCTATTTCTTGTGTTATGACTGTGGTTTCTCCATTGAAAGTTTTCCGGTTTTTTGTGTAGTCTGCAAATGATTTCCAGGAGTAGAGCTGTCTTGCATCCATCACTCCGAACTCATTGTATAGCTGATCTGATGGGTAGCGAAGTGGTTTCTGCTTAATAATTTTTATTATCAGTTTTTGTACTTTTAAAAGAGGGTCAAGGTGAACGAAGTTTGTCCCTCCCCATCCCACAATCCCATAGGTAATCAAAGACTGGACTAAGGAATAGTACACCATCTTCATACACTTCTCATCTATCAATGTCCTCAGCATTTTGAACTTGTAAATAGTCTTTCTCAACTTTTTGCATAGGTTGTCTATATGATGGTCCCAGCGCAGGAAAGAGTCCAGTATGATTCCAAGATATTTTATTGTTGGTTTTCTGTGGATAGTGTATGCAGTGCTGTTGGAAATGTTGACTGTTAAAAGGTTCTCTGTAGGCTGTCCATGCTGTGTAGCTGAGAAAGTTAGAAAGTGGGTCTTGTCATAGTTTAGGGTGAGCAGATTCTGATTCAACCAATGTGAGATTCTCTGTAGTCCTATTTCAGCCTTATTCCATGCTATTGACCAAGTTGGTCCTGAAAACAAAAGTACAGTATCATCGGCGAAGGTGGTGATGTTCCCCTCAATTTCCATACTGCACAGAGGATTTATATAAATCAAAAATAGTATTGGACCGAGAACTGTACCTTGAGGTACTCCATAATCCACTTTGAGCTTGCTACTTATTTTTCCATTGACTCTGACACTCTGGGTTCTGTTTGACAAGTAACTTTTGAATAATTCCCATGCTACTCCTCTGATACCATAGTTGTAGAGTCTATCCAGCAGAATATCATGTGATACTGTATCAAATTACAGTTAGGATTGGTTGTATCAAGGCGGAAGATATGTAACCCGCAACACATCTACAATTTTGAAAACCTGATTACTGGCGTAATCTTGAACGGATTGCAAAAATATTCCAACACAAAATTTCTAGACCTCATTTGAACCTGCCCACCAAATATCAACATTTTCTACCAATTGGTTCTCGAAAAAATGAGGAAATCGCCGAAAAACTCTAGGAAAACTAAAATATTTGGCGTATCCTTGAAAAGTTTTTAAAATCCTTTCTTAGCGCGCGTCCAAACGTCCAACTGAACATGCCTGCCAAATTTGAACGCATTCGCTTCAGTGGATTTTTAGTTTTGGTGATGAATGAATCAATCAGTCAGTCAGTCAGTCAGTGCCATTTCGCTTATACAGATATAGATGTAGACTTATATTTTTAACTTTTAATCTTGTTTACTTATTTCATTATTATTTTATCCACATTGATAATGGCCTAATGTGCCGAAAAATGTCTGTGTTTTAATAATTTAAAAGTTTTTAAAAGGGTGTTTGATTTTCATTTATTTTTCAATTACTTTAAACAGCCCTAAGTTTTAAAGTTCAGTTTTCAAGCAACAGGTTGTTTAAGAAATAGTATTTTTGTTATTCTTTTATCATTCATAGAAAGTAGATATGTAGCCATTTAGTGTACAATAAGCCAAAAAAATATATATTTTTTAATATAACATCTTACAAATGTCATCTATTGGAATCTATGCACTTTTTGGGCCTGAAAAAACGGGTAGATTTGCTGTGACTTTTAACTTTGTGCGTTACATCGAAATGATTCATAACTTTCTTACAATAGAACTCGCCCGTTTCCCATTGACTGAACAAACAATATGGGACAAGCCACATTGCGAGAATTGCCATGAATGCTGTGAATGTTTTGTTTCCAAGCCGCGTCATTTCTCGAAACGGGGATATCCCTGGCCCCCTTGCTCTCCAGGTTTATCAACCTATGACTTTTTTCTATAGGGCTGTACTTAAAAACGAGAGTTTTTCAAAGCGATCCACCCAGAACCATCCTAGCTCTAAAACAACGGATTCGAGATGAGATTGGAGGAATACCACTCAATATGCTGCGAAATGTCATGGGAAACTTCCAGGCCCGGCTGCAAAAGTGCATAGATTCCAATGGAGGACATTTGGAAGATGATAAATTCAAGAAAATTATTTTCACTTATTGAACACTGAATGGCTACATTTCTACTTTCTATTTATGATGAAAAAATTACAAGAATACAATTTCTTAAACAAACTGTTGCTTATTAAAATCGTCCCACTTCATTGAGAACCCTGTATTACAGTAATTGGACTCTACTAAGCATTAACTACTCGTATACCAGCTTTAAGGCTGAGGCCGCACTGCCGGTGGGTAGAGCCTGGAGGGTGGAGGGTAGTTGGTAAATCCATAGAACATACACACCATCCACAGTAATACATCGTATGAATGATATGACGTCATTCTGTTCTTTGAGGTTATGTTGTCCATATTTAAGAATATCAAGATGGCCGCTGAACACATACCATTCATACCATTCATTACTGTGGATGGTGTGTATGTTCTATAGATTTACCAACTACCCTCCACCCTCCAGGCTCTACCCACCGGCAGTGCGGCCTCAGCCTAAGAGCTTCAGGAGAATCCAAAGATCTTAATAATTATTATTCATCTTAGCTTACTAATTCATTTAATTTAGCTATTATAATATTCATTGTTGAATTCATATGAGTTTATCAAGCGAAACTGTATTCATTATTTTCAAATTTCTCATCAAATTCATGTAATTTTCATCATAATTCATTGACACACACACATCACAGTGTAACGATATTATTATGATTTGAAATGGGAAACCTGAGTTGGTACATCCCCTTTCTCATATTCTGACCCACGTTCAATGAACTGTATTATAATCGTCCAGTTTTTTGTTCATTGTTAGCAGCTAAAATTATTATTATAATCAGTGTTTCTGCTTCAAGATTTCAGCGTTCCAGTAGGCCTATCCAATCTCACTCTGACACCGTGTAAAAGAACATCTAAATCTGAGAACAAATTTGTTCTGACAGCAGAACCAGCATAAATGAGCGTCAAGTGCAGAAAAGTGATCTTCCCCACTCCCATCATGCGACAGGCTCACAGAAAAACCACACTCAGTGGACTGGCTCTACACAGATGACCTCCAGACAAAATCCATTGTTTGGCAGCGATGACAGGATTTTAAAATGAGAAAATAAAAAAGTGTGTCTCATTTAAAAAGTTCGTCTCACAAGACAATCCCCCACTGAATTTCTGTGCAAGTTTCTAGAGAAGTGAGAATGAAAGGAGTGATGAAGTGAAAATAAAAGGAGTAATAGAGTTAAAATGAAAGGAGTAATAAAGTTAAAGGATTGATAGAGCAGGGTTAAAAGAGATGTACGGTAAGTAAAGGGAAATAAGTAAAGTAAAAAGTTTCAAAAATACACATGAGGTTGGGATACCACAGAAGAATGGCGTTGAATTTCGATGCAAGTAATAGATGAAGAGGGAAGAATATGGAAAAGAAGGGTTAAGAGAGAGGAGAAAAGATGAATGAAGAGGGGAAAAGCTAAAAGATATTGCAGAAAAGTAAACCAAAGAAAACTATTGTACAGGAGGAAGGCACTGAATTTTCGTACAAATTTGAATATTAGAGTGGGTTGTACAGTAGAAACTACAATAATATCAAGAATGAAGTGAAGAAATACGAGTAAAGATAAGAAGGAGAGTAGAGAAGTAATACACACATATTATAAGAATATTTGTGTAAGTTTTAATAGTAGGGGAGTGATGAGGTTTGAAAAGGAATGGAGAAAGAACAAAGAAGAGAGAAGAGAGAAAAATTAAAACAAAGATTTGAAAAATATTTTTATAGGATACGTAAATAAATAGAACAGAAAAAAGGCTCTGAATTTCTTTGGAAGCAGTTGGATTACAGAAGTATAATAGTAAAGGAATTAAGAGGGTTAAAAAAGATTAATGAAAAGAGGAAAAATTAAAGAAGTATAAAGTGTATATGAGGGTGGGGTACCTGAAGAAAGGAAGGCAAAGCAGGATAGGAATTGTCGTTGTGGTCTCTGGTACAGGATACAGGCACCAGTGAGCCCACATAATGGACGACATACGGTAATTGGAGACATTGCTTGTGTGTGGTAAGCTCGGATCAAAAATTCAAAATAGGTCGCATCACTTGGTTGCACTGAGGGTAAAGCAAGCAATCTCGGGAACGTGTCGTCTTGACAATATCATGCGCTATGTTTGCAGAGTAAACTGAACTGAGCAAAAATTGATCTCCTTATTCTTGAGAGTAGTTGATTTTGGTGCAGCGTCTGTATATTTTCTAGTATTTGTATAGGAAATGAGATTTTGTGTAGAATAAGTTATTATCAAAATTCAAAATTGTTTAGAGTGAAAATATGTTTTGAAGCGAAAATTTTTAATATTAAATATCATGTTCTATTATAACTTTGTTTTGGACTGTTGTATAAATTTGTAGAGGAGCAGTCTTGGAGCTTGTTGCACTCATCTATGTAGTTCCTAAATAAATGATGTTGATTATGATAAATGAATATGAAATTTCAATAGATTTTTAAATACATCTGCATTCATGTTCAAGAAGATAATTAACCTAAAACTGATTTATTTTATGGTTAGAAATTTTGTATCAAATTTATCTGTATTCTTGTTTGTAGAAAAATCATAATTGAAATCAAATGTTGAAGGTATTGTGTACTGAAGTATTCATTAACACCCTCCACCATGTAACTTGAGTACCATTAATGTAACTCAGTGCTCAAAATAGACGTCAAAGTAAATTCATAATAATATTAGTAAACATATGTTCCTTTTATCTTAAGGGCAGGCCACATGGGCAGCTTTTCGCTGCAAATTTTGTCAACACCTGTGAAGATGTTCCGACTCGTTCAAATTTTAATAAAAATCATGCAATAATATAGTTCTAAATTTGAGTAATTTTGTACCATCAAAATAAATTTTTCATCCCTTCTCAATTTTGAAATAATGATGAAAGAAATTTTTTTTTGTCCAGATTCCAATTAAAATTATGCAATAATTTAGTACTCAATATTGTATCAATTGAACCACCAAACAAAACATTTTTACCCCTTTCCCGTTTTAGGGTAGAAGTCATTGAAAAGGGGTGACTGGACCCCATCCTGAGCCAAACACCAAAACAAAGCAGGGCCCTGGCTTATAAACATTTTACAATCCACATTACTCATAATTCGTGGATTTTATGGGCGTTTCTGTCTCATAAACGTTTCCAATAAAAAGCAAATTCTACAGTTTCAGCTGATTAAAAAAATTACATGAAACAAATTTACCTCAAGTAAATAGAATATCGGAATAGTCCAATGCTGTTCCTTTAAAACCAAAACTTTGCTCCTAATTTAATGATTTTGATATATAAATTGATTTGTTATTATGAATATATTTAATAATAAATATCAATCATTATTTTTATAGTGAGATTTGAACAGGAATCATTTTTTGTCACTAAAATATTATCATAACCTACAAAGAAAATTGTAAACAAACCAAGTCAGAAGACTCTAGCCTTGTAATCTAAAATGGCCGCAATGATTTGAGTTTGAACAGCAATATTGTGAATTTTTTGTCTGAACCAATTTACATAGACATATAACCTACATCTTAAACCTTCATCATTCATCATCACTCATTCATCCTTTGCTTAAAATACTTGGAAACCAAGTCACAATTGTAAAGAAAGAATAAAGAATACATGGGATTTCCTATTTTACTCGAACCATCGTGGACATTTTGGATTCAAATGTTAGGGTCTCCTAGTGAGTTTTGGCTGATTGTTGATTGAACAGCTGATTCTTCCCAAAATTTGGAACATTGTAAATCGAGAGTTTTATTGGTGAATCTACAATCCCAATCACTTGTTTTCATCAGAAAAACAAGCTGTAAATCTTTATAAGCCAGGGGGCCTAGAGTTTTAAATTTATTCAATGTTTTGTACAATATTATTTCAATGATAGCAAATCAGCTGATATTGCTTAATGTACTCGCCTACTTGCCTCTCACCATTACTCAGCTGTCTGAAATGAAACTGAAATCTCAACTAGCTGCTGCTGAGAAAAATGAATTGTGACCTATTTGTTTGCAGCAAATATTTGCAGCGCACTTTTATGCTTGTCAGGCCGCACCAGCTGATTTTCTATCATGAAAATAATAATAAATTCCAGCTTTGTTTTGGTATTTGGCTCAGGATGGGGTCCAGTCACCCCTTTTCAATGACTTCTACCCTAAAATGGGAAGGGGTAAAAATTTTTTGTTTGGTGGTTCAATTAATACGAAATTGAGTACTAAATTATGGCATAATTGACCAAACGTAAGTGAGGTCTAAGATTCAAGTTGACGATTTTGCATTTGTTTGTATGTATGTTTGTATGTATGTATGTATGTTCCGCATTTATGAATGAACGCGGCAATATATTCTAATGAAATTTGACAGGGATGTTCCTCTTGAAACCGCGCGTCAATGTATATGTAAGGTTTTTTGACAATTTTCATATTAAGGACGAAAAAAGGAAAAAAGGATTGAACTATTCCCTGATATAGGTATACTCCATAAATGATTTGATAGTATATTTATATGTTGATATTACTAAAACATATGATATCATGACATTCATAATTTTTCAAAAATTTCTACTTCAGATGATATACTTTTATTGGAGTCAGCTGAGATATTTCAGTTGAATATTAAGGTAAGATTTTCTTTATGCAAAACGGTCAGATGGTCGACCACAGGCTAGCAACAATAGCTGTGATTGGCTACAGCTGTTCGACTGCAGCCAACTGTTGGACCATTTCGCACGAAGGAAAACATTATTAGAATAATAATTATTATGGAGACTGATGCCCAGTTTTCCAAGCACCCTCAAATTTTAACAAATTGTGACAAACTGATGCCGACATAGAGGCGTGACTGTGGCCACTGCATTGTTGACCAGACTTCCTCACACCGACTTTCGGAATTGACGCACAATCAGAACGTACCATGAATACAAACAGTGCTTTTATGATGCAGGGAACATGGGTGACTTTGTGAGGTCTACCGTTCACAGAACTACTAGTTTTAATTGGAATCTGGACAAAAAAATTTTCTTTATCATTATTTCAAAATTGAGAAGGGATGAAAAATTTATTTTTGATGGTACAAAATTACTCAAATTTAGAACTATATTATTGCATGATTTTATTAAAATTTGAACGTGTCAGGAACATCTTCACAGGTGTTGACAAAATTTGCAGCAAAAAGCTGCCCATGTAGCCATAGCCTTAGGGCTACTTTATTACTGTTATGCATGAATAAAAATAATTAAAAAGGGTACTATGATTAACATTTAAAATAAAAAAAAAACATTAGTACACATAGGTTTCAATTTTGGTAAACGGAAATTCCAATGACTCAAAATGAGATTTTATCAGGAAATACATAACAAAGACACACAAAAGCTGAACTTGTGAGCACGAGGCATAGTCCTTGAACATGACTGATAAATAAGTTGTGTGATAAGTGTTAAACTCAAGGTCACGTAGCTTCACATGCTCTGTGTCACGTCCCGCGCCCCCGCGGCCAGAGGCCAAGCCAACCAGTGTGACCTCCCGTGTTATTGGTTCACACTTCGAACCCCAGGAGCAGTTTCAATTCCTACATTTTGATTTTATATGCATTATAATATATGTTGAGGATAAAGTATTCAATCCAATTCGTGCTACTTGTTCTTATTTTGTTTGAGATTCAGTACAGTAGAAACATAACCTTGTTTGGACCATCATTTTGAGAAAAACTGGGATCGATTAATAGATAAACTATGCCTGTTTTTTCGATCTCTATCATTTTTATAACTGTGTATTATCAATAAATGATAAATAATATAATTTCAAGCTCTTAATTAACAGGGAAATTTACTGCAATTATTGATTATATTAGCTAAAAAGTGTTTAAATTGACAGATAATAATTATATAACTAGCACACATATTGATTCGTTTCCGTTATCATTTAACGTACGATAATGAATAATTGGAATTGATACTGTACAATTATATACTTACTAAACAATCATTCACTCCTATCCCTAACTTGAATGAAGACAAGTGAATAGGTTAACATCAAGCCTAAAGGAAATCTTTTAGTAGAATAAAGCAAGCAAACATTTTTGCCTGAATTTAGAGAAATGGCGAACTTTACATAAAATAACATGATAACTAGTTAGTTACCTCATGATAATATAGCATGAAGTTCAAGATTCTTCCTGATGTTGTCAACTAGTGATCCATGGAGTTTCTTAGTGATCCTAAACTTGAATCAGGAACTCTGTGGACTAATCTGCAATGGGTGACCACTGACCAGTATTTGGCCTAGCACACATTGGCGAAGTGTACCCTGATCGTAAGGGTCTACCCACCATTGAAAACCATACACATTTGGAGTTGATTTAGTAAATCTTGCAGTTGTGTACTAGTAGACTCTAGACTCCTCTTTTACTATTACCACACATTTCAAACTACTTCTAAAAGAAAAGAAGAGTTCGTTTCACTTGTCAATTCTTACGTAACGAAACTGTTATGGTTCTGGTCTTGACAGTCACATTAGAGCTCGCCTGATAAAACTTACATTTCACGGGGTACAGGTTGAAGAGCCTACTCAGCCACCCACAGGTTTTTCACGCGGCTCTAGACTTGAACAGATGCTGACGTCATTGCTCGAGTTCCCGCGCTTTTCAAGAAAATGGCGAGCTGTGGAAAACGGCAGAAGACAGCTGTGTGGGAGTAAGGCACTGGCGGCTCGTGCCCACTAAACAGTTGAAGTGCTGTACAGTAAATGATACGGGCACTTCACCTATTTCGTGGGTACGAGCCGCAAGTGGAGTAATGGTATTACACCCCAGACAAATGACGAATGGATCAATGTAATAATTCAAGTGAATGGATTTGAATTATTAATAATACAATTGAATTTGTGATGAATAGGACTCTACTCCCACCTACTCAAAATCTGAGGTTATATTGGTCGTTTCAATTTCATTAAACTCGAAGACATTGATAGAACCCAAAGTTAGTATAGAGGTTAGCATAAGTTAGTTAGTGAGTATAAGTTAGAGGTTAGTGTAAGGTTAGATATTATGATAGAACCTTCATCATTTATTTCCCTGTACCCATACGAAGTAGTGTAGTTTCACCTCCCGGTCAATTTCTATTACTATTCTTAATTTACTGTTTAAAGTATCTTAGCATCTTTTACCATTCTTCTATAGTCATGAAATATTTCTTATGATTCAGTAAGGAGTAAGCCATTGGAATTTGGAATATCAATGTGAACTTGCATGTCTTCAGGACACAATAACATTTTTGCATGCTCAGATTTCTCATCAAATGAAATTAACTAGCTTCAACAGCATATTTTGATTTGCTGTTTCAAAGCAGGGCTTGTATGATATTGTATGTGGTATACCCTCTACTTCAACCTATCAAGATTATTTTTTAGATACAAATATTTTCTGTATTAAAACGTAACTTGGAACTCTAATACCTCACATGACTGATTTTGTGTTCCCAGATAGTAGTGGATGAATATAATAGGGAGACATAATAAGAAGTGGAAATACTAAAAAAGTATAAAAAAAAAGATTTTAACATGTTTCCAAGAAACTGAAGAGGATAACTACTGCAAGGTCATTGTAATACATAAGTAACTCAATAATAAAATGTTTTCTTTTATCCTCATATTCCTTATTTTGTAAAACTTTCCTCTTAACCTCAGGGAAATTACTCCTAATCCCGTTCTTTTGCCATTAACTCATCGTAAATCTCAATTGATAGAATTTCAGACAATTCTGATAAACTTATAAAAAAAACCGATGGCGAAATGGGAATAAAATCCACCCCGTCTCCCATAAAACTGCATACTAGATAAACTAATCCAAATTACCAAATGCATACAGGTAATCTAAGGAAATCTGCTTTCTCTCGGGAACACGATTGGAATTCCAAAGCTATTTCCCCATGGAGATTTTGGCGGCAACGTAAATCTTTCTCACTCAACATTTTCCCATCAACAAACAGAGAAGAGTCGTCAGAAACTGAAAGAGAGAGAAAAAACAGCGTTGTCCCTGACCTTGACCCAGTTACATTCCAACGCTTCCCTTCCTAATAGAAAAACAACCCTGATAAACCTACCCAACCACCCTTAAATGTTTTCCACACTTTTCCTGACCGTACCTAACCATTTTGACCTCCACCCCTCTATTCCTCCTCCTCCTTTTCCCACTCTTTCAACTCTCCACCTCCTTCATCCTCCCCTTTCATATCCAACCCTCACCTAGTCTTCACTAGTAACTCTGTTAATCTCCTATGTTACCCATAAATCCCCCACCAATCCTCGTACCCTACAGCTATGGATCGATTGCCGCTCATAAACCTGACAACATTGAAGCAACAGATACTTGCGAGTTACCAAGGTAATATCGGTATACTATCTATGCGTTCTAGAGTGCGATATTGTTTAGGGAATTTAAAAATTTCTGTAATTTTTGTTTGACAAGGGTAGTATTCAGATTATGATGTACACTGATTCTTTCTTCATTTGACATATATGCAATAAATTATGTTTTATAATGAACTTGAACTCTTTATTAAGAAGTTATGTTTAGTTGTTCATTGATTGCAATTTATTACGAATTTTATTATTTATTTTCCAGTGTATAGCGTAAAGTGTTTATTTTCATTTCTAAAAATCGATAAAAGTTTATGTAGATCATGATTATATTGCAAGCTGTCTTTTAAACTGTTGATTCTGATTGAAAGTTATGTGTTTAGTACATTGTGTTTCAGACTGTATAATATCTGTAGTATCTCTTATCATTCTGCGTCTCTATTCTCTGTTTATTATGCGTGTGAATGAAATATTGATTTAATCAATATTCTAAGATCAACGGGCTTCCAATTTTCTATGAATACCTTAATAACTGGGGAATGAAGGGCGTGTGGGTGTCATGCAGTCAAATTTATATTTATTTGTAGATAACAAGAAATCAGGAGTACGAGTTTCGGGTCCAAATCGTTTAACAATCCACTATGTTGCACAAACCACGATTTTTAGTCGTCGGATTTAAGATTTTTTAACGCATTGAATTATGAATTTTACTAGGTTAAACGGTACTTTTTGAACACGATATGTGCAGATACAATGCACTAGAATTCTAAATGGTTCTCTCCATTCTATCAAAATGAACA
The DNA here is from genome assembly GCA_017141385.1 of Sogatella furcifera. Classification (NCBI taxonomy): domain Eukaryota; kingdom Metazoa; phylum Arthropoda; class Insecta; order Hemiptera; family Delphacidae; genus Sogatella; species Sogatella furcifera. The sequence continues at coordinate 13,544,486 of CM029555.1, read as the reverse complement.
TTCAGGATTCAGCCAATATTTTTTCTTAGGTATCGCTCCTTTCATCTGCGTCATTTTCCATTATATTCTAAACTAATAGCCTATAACGAGACAATAATAAATAAATTCAACAGAAGGTGAAACACAAAAATATTACATACTTCTTTCTCAATTACTTATTTTCCAATTGAATTAGAAACATCACTATGACGCGGAGCACAAGGAAAATAATTTTTATGAAGGTCAAAGGAAGCTATATTTCCTCATATAAGTGATATATTTCCTCATAATATGTGAAGGCCAATCGTGTGCCATAATAAATAATGTTTATTCTATTACTGATTATTAATATCTATGAGATAACTATGGTTTACAACCATATGAATGGTACAGTAAAAACTATTTTTGAGCACAGAGTTTTATGAGATAAATCTTCCCAAAATTGTAACTGGAACTGCCTCTCCCTAAATTGTCACATATTCCAAATATATCTTACATAAATCATATTTAATTTGAAAATGAAACATTTTAAATTGATATCTATCCTCTACGATAATTGTAGGCTATAATGAATTGACTAGGGATAATTTTACAAGAAAATAATTAGGAACAGATTAAACAAGCAAAATTAGGCTGAACCATCTCCAGAGATAAACTGAACTCCCCATTCTGAAGAACCTATTTGAAAATTCGTAAAAATAATAAAAAATAAATTTGAGCAGAGCTACTAGAGAGAGAACTTTGTTGTACTTCTGAAAATATCTAATTCAAAATGGCTCAATGAGGCAGATTTGAGATTATCTTTGTCTCTTCTTCACTACAACCTGAAATTAACGTAAATAGTAATTATAATGTATAATGAGTTATCAAGAACTTTAATATCAAAATATTCAAGTGATAGAGTTGTGAAAATTAAATAGAAGTGCATCACAGATCTTTTTGTTCTTGAAATGCATTGCCATCATTAAGATTCATGAGTTATGCAGTTGCAGTGCAAATGTTTGCATTATTTCAGTGTGATTGCAAGCACTTACCATTCAAACTGACATAAACAAAGCGTCAATAATTCCTATCATGACTCTTCCTCATGATGCTATCTCTTACTATAAAACTATTCATCAATAAATTTTGTCCTTGACGGTTCTGTACACAGATTAATACTGTTTATCAAGGGTATCCACTCAACAGCTAGTAAGGCCACATTGACTAGAATTTAATAAATGGAGGAATGCATCATACTTGAATAATTAAAGATAGCCTAATGCTTAACAAATCTGCAAATAAACTAGAAGAACTAATAATTGTGGTCTTCGCCTGATTACAAGTGAGAAACATTCACTATTTGAAAATTGTGCAAGTGGGTTACTTTTCCGTAAAAATCAGTTTTAAATTCTAGTGAATCTTAATAACACCAAAAATTCAGATTATCTGAGCATTATCCTTGTGATATCATAAATCATCTCGAGCTTCAATTTCTTCGTTCATTTAAAATATATTTGAAACTTTTGAAAGTAATAAGTCTTTGAAATTGCATGTAGAAATTACTATCAATCTTTGGAAAGAGAACATTATCACGATCAAAATTCTTCCAAAAATTCTAAATAAAATGATGAAAGTAATGCAATTCTAATTTTGAAATCAGTATGTTGAATGATTCTGGATTAATTGTACGTATGATCCAGTTTGATAGATTAAATAATTCAATCCTTTGTAAAATAGTAGCTATTATTGGGCTTTATTTTATAATTATATCACTCAAGAAGAGAGCTCAACCGAATTTCTATTACTATAGTACTCGCACCCTCCCACCATCCACCAACTGAAACTCCAAGTTTAGTGAGTTTTTGAACCCTCACAGTCAACAAAATCTTTATTCTCACCTAATACAGCTTTCCTCCCAATATCATCTTCTGAAATTTGATTGAAATTATTATTTTATTTGATAAAGTTTGCATTCAAATTGAACTCAGACAAACCAAACTGCGACTGAAAATAATCCAGCTTTTGTTTTACAGTCTGTGCTCATTTTTGTTGGGTCGGAGATAAATATTTATGCCCCGCTTATCAATTTCGAGTTCATCGAACTTCGTTATAAAAATTGGAGTATCACATTCCCAGTTTTTAATCTCATCATTTCCTCGGAAGCTGAAAAATAATTGGATAGAATTCCATTACTGGATCGCATACTTCAACTTAATTGGTTTATTCAATGCTCCGGCAATTATTTTCGGCAAATTCAATTGATTATTCACAGTGTTATGAATCAAACTAAACTATAAGCTTCCCTTATTAGTTTCAACCCATAACAATATTGGCTTTGTGCTGAGAGTGACCACAATTTTCAAAAAATTATTGGATCATGAAAAATTCAAAATATTCAACTTGCTCCAAGTCATCACGAATCATAACATCATTCATTTGAAAATTTAAAAAAAGCACACTTTCAATTTCATACAATAAGGTGGAATCTTTGTAGATAATTAGTTATGAAATTTTAGATTTTCGGCAAAAATTCATCAAGCAAGTTTAATAATTTATTGGTCGACCAATTTAAACAAAAAAAAATCGAAATCTGCATTCAAGAAATATAAATCTTGAAGGCTACAAAAATGGAAATCTTTCTTTTCTAGATGATCTGAGACTGAATTAACGGATAAAATAATAAAAAACCAAACTTGAAACTTCATTGTTGTCTGGGCAAGTTTGATAAAAAATGCGGTTTTTTGTGGCGAATAGTTTCATTAGATATTAATTTTTTAATAATATTTTTGTGCATTGAAGAAACCACGATAAGATTATCCTCATATCAAAGGTCATAAGTAATGCAACGGAAGGTTGATGACTTCATAATAAATATTTTATCACTTCTTCATCTGTCAACCGTTACTGTACCTATCAAAAACCTTGAATGATTACATTTAATTGTAATAGTCTCAATAACGCATGATGAAGAGCAGTACTTCAGCTCTTTTATCAGGCTACAATTGAATACCAGGCTACCTTGGTACTCCTAGATTATTAAAATAATCAAAAATGAACATTCTCAGAAATAGCTTCAAAAACATGAATAAAATAGACAATACATGTGAAAAATCAGTATGTCGTCTCCTTTATTATAGTGATTGCTGAGATTTTGGTAAGTTGACTAGGCTCTTTGGTAACTTTTTCTTCAGACGTTGATTCCCCAAAACTTCTAATAATTAAGAATACAAGTTTGGGATGCCAAATATCCAATAAAGCTTTTCTATGATTATGTCCAATGGAGCTAATTTCATTACTTGGTGTAGAATAGAAGTATTATTGAGCTATAAAGAAATGTTATTGCCCTCAGCCTAAGAAGTATTGCACAATCCTCCTAAACAGTCTGTATAGGGTGTATCCATTTATCTATATGTATGAACTGGAGTGTATAGTGTGTCCAAGCAAAGGAGACATTCTGACAAGATGTAAAAATGACTCCAGCTCGGTCAATATTGGTTCAAAAAATTTTAATTAGATCTCAAATCGTAGAACAGAATGTTTTCTACAATTTAAGACTACATTTTTAATTTTTCAACCAATAATAATCGAGCTGAAGTCATTTTTCCATATTACCAGGATCTATTTTTTGCTTGGACAGATTATATCTAATGTATCAAGATAAAAACAGTGAGTGTATCAATTAAGTTAGAGACTAGAGTTAGAGAAAGTAGTGAGAAAATTGAAATGAACCGCTTCTGTTTGGCTGGACAGTTCCAATTACATACGGTGCAACTGTCTGTCCAAGCAAAAAAGATCCTCTGGCAAGATGAGAAAATGACTCCAGCTTGGTCAATGTTGTTTCAAAAAATATTGATTTGGTCTCAAATTGTAGATCAGAATGTTTCCTACGATTGAGAGCGAACCAATAATTTTTGAACCAATATTGATCGAGCTGGAGTCATTTCCTCGTCTTGCCAGAGAGTCTTCTTTGCTTGGACAGACTATAACCACTTCCGTTGTGAACTACATTTCAATCCACATAATGGGACCAAAATCAACAATCGGTGGCTCACAAAAAGCCGCACTGATCGATAATAGACACCTCACGATGACCTTCAAATCGGAAAGGGCCTCTCTCTCATTGTTACAGGAAATCTTTTGTAATATGACTGTGTTCGGTCTGGAATGAAACTTTGGTTGTCCCACTTACTTGATGTAAGCTGATAACAATATTAAAAGATGAGTAATCCATTCCACTTTCCATGACGAACTGCTAGTTAATATCTCACTTCTAAATGATATTAATCAATCAATTAAGTCAAAAAGTTTTAATATTACAGTATTTAATGAAAACTAGAACTGTGTGGTGCGCTTACCGGCTTACGGATAATCTAATAATGCAGTTACATTCTGCTTGTAATATATTATGAGTTAGCCTATGCTCTGTTATTTGCTACGTTTTATAGCTTTCATTGAGCTGGATAATTTCTGAACTGAACTCTCATAACGCCAAAACTTGCATCATTTGACACAGAAATATTTATTTATTTATTCATTTCACAGATACTTATAACTTATTGGTTGAAAACACAGACTTATGTCCAAAACGTCTTCTACATACCAAATTTTGATGAATAATAAAGTTCGAAACTAGGTTATTTTTTCGTAGCACTTCAATATTAATATCTGGTACCGAGCTTTGCTCTAAAGCTGCTGCCGAACTGTTGAATTACATATTAAGTAATATGTTATTGTAAAAAATAAATTCAAAATTCATATGATCACCTCTCACAATTTTTTTGGCATGAACAAGTGTTATAGACTTGAATGTAACTCCATTTACTCCAGCAGGATAGCGTTAGTCAGCTAACGATAACAGCCATTATATGCAGTAAGTGAAAGCACCAGTAGTGGCCATGTTTAAAGAATTTTTCATAGTTTATGCCGAATTGTGGGTCCACATTATCAGTTATCTCATCCAAAAATCAATAAAAATGTAGCCCAGATCCTTTTTGATTGACCTATTCCTTGAGATAGCGAATATGTCAATTGACAAATGAGTAATTAAATTTTTCTTGAAACTCAATTTTGATTCTAAGGTGGGCACTATGATTCAGTAGTGGCCAGGTACTGATTCTATAGTGGCCACATGATGTTTTATGCTCATTAAAAATTATTTTTCTCAAGCTGATTGTTGAAATCATTTGAGTAATGTAATTTTAAATTCAGAACATGATTATAACGCCAGAAATGATAATAGGTTTTATTGAAATGAGTTGAAATGGTAATGCATTGTTGTTGGTTACAAGCCACGAGGAAAGTTAGGTTAAACATGAAAATAGATGTTATAAAGTTATTTTACCTCTGTAACCTATTCAGTCTTAGGAACTTGGGGTTATTCCTGAAGAATATTTAATTATTTCATTAATCCTGCCAGAGAGTTTTCTCGGACATGAGACCTGGTGCAATCTTATTTTCCATCACGGTTATATTACATTTAAAATTTATAGGAAATCGTTAGAGCCGTTTTCTAGATCCGTGGTTCCACATACATACATACAAACATACATAAATTCAGAAATTACTCGCTTAATATAATAGGATAGAATATCCTCCATTAAAATGGATGCATGTATTGAATGAATCATTTTTCACTTATTGCATAATCAGTGGAACTTAATCCCACAAAATGCTAATAAGATTGAAGGGTACTGAAGAACACTAAAATAGCACACTATAACAATTATAATTTATTTTGTACTAGCCGGCAGGCTCGCATCGCTCGTCTTCTCGGCCTAGCCAGGGGGCGGAGCCCCCTGGACCCCCGACAGTATCAGCAGTGTAAATGAATCAAACAGGCTCGCTTCGCTCGCCTGCAAATTCCATTCAAATGGATTTACTTTGATAAATCTCTCAACAGGGAAGCAAATCCTTCGAATTACTTGTTTTATTACCGCAGCTCAACCTGGTTATATGATTTGAACGTATTTAGTTCAGTAGTTTCCGTAAAATAAACAAAAGTGCAGATTCCAAACATTGGAAAATCTCATTACAGGTGCGTAACCTCAGAAGGGATTCGAAATTTATTGAACACAGAATTTCTAGATTTATTCTGGACCTGTTTACCAAATTTCAACATTTTCTGCCAATTGGTTCTCGAAAAATTCAAGAAAAACTCCGAAAAATAGTAAAACGCTAATTTTGAGCGTAACCTTGGGAAGCATATCATACATAGTTTGGAACTTGATTTAATATCTTCCAAATTAGTTCATCTATAACCATGCTGTACCATTGAATTTACAGTAAGGATTGGTCGTATCAAGGCGGATATGTATATGCAAGCCGCAATATATCTACTATTTTGAAAACTGAATTTTGATCTTGAACTGATTTCAAAAATATTTTAATACATAATTTTAGACATTATATGAACCTGCCCACCAAATATCAACATTTTCTACCGATTGATTCTCGAAAAAATGAAGAAAACGCCGAAAAACTATAGAAAAACTCAAATATTTGGCGTATCCTTGGGAAGTTTTAAAAATACGTTTTTAGTACGCGTCTAAAGGTCCAACTGAACATGCCTGCCAAATTTGAACGCATTCGGTTCGGTAGATTTTTAGTTTTGCTGTTGAGTGAGTGAGTGAGTGAGTGACATTTCGCTTTATAGAGATAAAAAAATTGATCAGTTAATTTAGTATTTGAAAAACATTCATGAATGAAGTGCGGGAAATAGTTTAGTAACAGTGTTACAGTACGTAACTTCAAGTTTCGAAATCAACTTAAATAAGCTGCATCACTTTTAATTATATCTTCCAAGAAATCTACGGTATCTACCTAATAATTCATCAAGAAACAATCGATGATGATAATAATTAAGATCTAGTTATAACTTCAGTAGCTTTGGTAGTTATTGTTATCAACTGCTTGGACCCAAGGAAAGGTCCTCATAAGTCATAGATTATTTATTATTGGTGTTGACAAGTAAGTTCAAAAAATCAATTTTTAAAATAAATAAGACAAACCTGCCAACTACCATTCCTGTGTCTACTACAGCTACGACATATCCTTTGCCAATTCCGTTTAATTCAAGCGCCATACTAGTTAAGTATACTCTAGTTTCAGTTATGATTTCAGTTCAATGATTTGATAGTTACCCCCAATGTCCCAATAAACATTAACTCAGAATCCAATAATTGCATGTGCACTTTGAATTATGATTGGATTGGAAATTTACATCAACAGCAACAATGATTTCCACCCTTGAACTTTCCTATCTATTTTTATGAAAATCTCCATAAACCCTGACATTGAACCCTGAACACATAAAATTAACTTTTATTACTGCCAAAAATGAGAAGGACTTCGACTTATATGTGCTATATCATGTCAAAATCTTATTAAAATAATCCTGAGACAGTTGTTTTTGAACGAATATTTCAGGGTAGAGTGCCAAATTTCAATGATAAAACATGACTAAGTTAAAACTAAATTGGCAAAAGTATTTCCACGTGTACAAGTAATAAAAATCAATGATAGTTGCAACCAAATTTCACAATATACACAGTAATTAATACAAAGTATTGTCATCGTGGGATACGATTGATAATTCTCCGACTGATTATCTTTAACCTTTCTCTATATTGCAATTTTAAATGACCTTCACGTTTATTTTCGATTGATAATAATTCTAGATACCAGTATCAGTAGCCGTACAGGAATTCGCTTACATAAATACAAGTTGAAAAAAAAGATAACTGGTGGAGTATGATAATTTGTTACTTCCCTTACATAATGTAGTGAAAATGATAAACAAACTTTATAAAAAAGAGAGAAGCGTGTAGATTTTTACAAATAACTGGTAGTGGTCCAAGTGATAAACAGTTCAATGAAAAGCTATCACGCTATCCGTGAATTATTTGCCCCCCAATTAGAAATTTCGTATTCAAGTACAAGGATCGTTTGGATAATTAATAATCAATTTATTGACAAGCGATGGCTTATTGAACAATTAATTCGACAAATTGGAAAGTTTTTCATCTTTACAATGTATTCCCATCGAAAATCAACTTCCATCATATTGGAAATCAGGTGAAGCGGTTCAATAAATTTTCAATTCATTAGAGAACGTTTATCAAAGTCTTATTCTATATATTTGATTATTCAAAAAATTACAATAAACTTTTCAAGGTGATCAGAACACAGTGTCAGAACACAGACCCTATGTTAATTAACTATCAATGTTAATAAGAACTTGTTGAGTGTAAAAGGAAATTCAATACTCATTCAAACCTATCAGAAATAGCAAATTACCGTATTAAGTTCTGAACTGAAGAATGATATACAAATTATGAAATCGAAAATTTTCCAATAAAATACATCATTATGTTCTAGCATATATTTTCTGTTCAAAATCCCAGACTCAAGAAGCATGTTACGATGACGTATCGAACCTTCTTTTCGTATAAATACTATTTTATATTCAAACTTGGTCTAGACCAGACATTCAAAACGCCAAAATAAAGTACAAAATCTTTATGTGACTGATGACTCTCCGACTGCTTTTGAAAGAAAGACTTGTCAAAGTTTGAACAGTTCATTTTTAAAAGTCACTGCTCCTGAGTTTGATATCTGAAGGCAAGATGGGAATAAAATTGGACTGAAGTATTAAGCATTATCTTATGTGTGACATAGGATCTTCCATCAAGACTTGAAGATGTATGATCTCATAATAGTTGCAGTGGACGAGTCTAGTTGACCTTCGGAAGTAATTTATTTCACAATAAAGTATAACCTTCGTCATAAACTAATTTATTAATCGTTCAAACTTGACTGCAATTGTGATTGCCGGACCATCCAGTAGTCAGGATTCCATATGAATTGTGTAAAAAATTACGTATTACTCTATTTATAAATGACTCTATTCATAAATATGGCTTTCTTGGTAGGAAGCTACGCATAGGATAGGTTCCACTCAAGTTGGTCGCACTCTGGTCATCCATCCGAAAGCAGATCATAATGTTTGTGACTTAACTTCACAATCATCTAGCAATTACAAAGATTTTGTCGGAAGATTTCGCGCCTACTTGTGACTCATTCAAAATAGTCCTGCTTTATCAGTGTGACGGTGTAAGAGATCATCGGTGTCTGAGATTGTCGGAGTCTGAGTTTGGCAGATTCAGGCCATAACGATCACAGAGAGTGGCAGAGTGTCTGGAATTGTCGCGTTATCCCATTAAAATATGATGTTGGTTATTATAAAATAACCATTTGATTATAACCTCGGACTAGGTAGAATAATTATCGTTTTGAATTTCAGTCAATCAAAACTTAATGAAGATTGAAATCAAAGTCTTAAGAAATCAACACCAGTGTGGTGTATATGTGGCAGCTCGGTGAGGATGCGTTTTATTAATAGTTTGCATTACTAAATGCTTGAACCTCATTTCAATTTTAATTACAGTATTATACGTTCATAGTGAGGATACGGATGAATACATCACGTCATTTATAATAGAAAGCTTTAAAAAGTTTCACCTTGTTTAATCGACTCCAATCACTGATACGAACTTGAATTCATAACGTCAAGGTGAATCTCACTTTCATCAAGTTTACCCTTCATACGTCACTCATGGACAGGCAGTGAATCACACAACGAAGAGGGTCGATAGTTTCAACTTCTTTCGTTGTTTCGATTGTTGTTCGGTGGAAAGGGGGTTATTTGGGGGGGAGGTTTCATTTGGAGAGGGGGTTTGGATGATAATGGAGTAGGATGGCTCAAACAGTCGCCAAGGTCAATGTCGGACTAAGCAAGGTCACCGGGTCGGCAGTCCCAAGGGTAAGCTAGAGCCAGCAAGGTTAAATTCATAAATAAGCCCGCGTCACTGACTACTTCGTTTTCAATTTTGTCGTCCGTGAGAGAGAGAGAGTGAAGGATTTTGATAGGATGTGAGAAAGGATGAGTGAGATTGAGAGCGAGAGAGTGTGAAGGACTATGAGAGGGTGTGAGAAAGTACAAATGAGTGTGTAATGAGTGTATGTGTGAGAGGGATGAGTGTGAATGACAGAGAGAAAGGGAGAGAGAGAGTAAGATAGATATTGAGAAAGAGTGAAGGACTACGAGAGGGTGAGAAAAAGGAAGAGGAATAAGTGTGAGGGGGAGAGTGGAAAAAGAGGGAATAAATTTAGTAGCCAACAGTTTCAAAGTCGAATGGAACCCACGCCTAAACGGACAATGTTTCATTTCTCATCAACGAAAAAAGTTACTGGCTTAGAAAAATAATAATTATTGAATACATTTTGGGTAACAAGCTTGACATCTGTTTTCGAAATTTATGAGGTTATTCATGTAAATAAATCATTATGGTTATGAAGGAATGTAATAATATTGTTGCTTATTTATGTTTTATTGATTTCTATTTGTTGGTCTATGATTGGTCACACATGAGAAGTAGCTCTTTGATTTACGAGAATCGTTTTGATGATTACAAGAATATAAGTTGTGATATGAGAATATAACAATGATATAATTTATTTTTTATGGCTGTCAAACTTCATTTAAAATTATTAGGCTATTATAGATTGGGGCTTTTTTATTTATGTTCAAAGTAGAGCGTAGGACGATAAACGGCAGTTTGATAATCCAAAACTTTTCTGATGGCTCCTATTTTGTTACCAAGGATTTTGATCACCTACAGCTATTACTCCCTTCATTCGGAGGAGACGTCGGTCTCGACTAGAGAAATTAGTCATAATCTCTCATAATCAAAGAGGATCTTAGTATAGAGAGAGATGAATACATTCTCAGAGGCAATGAAGCTTTACATATTAATTTTAATTTGATTATTTTTAAATCTATGGTATTATTTTATGAGAGCTTTATTTTGAGAAAGCGTTCTTATTCTGATAGAAAATATATTGAAAAAAGTATTATTGATGAAAAATTAAATTTCCCAATTGATGAAAAATAATATGAATCGATTTCAAAAAATAGAAAATCAAATTTTTCATGTAGCCTAATGATAATCCTATCAATCATAATTTAATTTTTAGTGATAATAATTATTGATAATGGGTACTTGTGAAAAAAGTTTTTAATTTATTGATAAATTATATTTCAGTTATTATAGTCTGTAACCTGATTAAAACTGCCCAGTTTAAATCGAAGTGTAATCATACCATATAATGCTCCATTTCATATTTATCAAACCTTCAAATTCATTAGTAGTACTCATCTATTTTGTTTTCCATCACGAACTGCTAGTTCAGAGTGATTCATTAGTAGGTTTCAGGAGTAATATTTTTTACCTGATTTTACTTGAAATGACAAAATTAAGAAATAAAATCTTACACGTGTTTGACCTTCTTTTGTTGTACAGTACTATTTAAACTTATATCAGAGTTTTATCACAAGTTAATTCAAACTATCTCTCCAGAATTTCTACTTGTTTACTTCAAGTGAAAAAGTGAATGTTGATGAGTGCAATACAACGGAAATTTACTGAAATGCATCTGGAGACAACAATTTCTTATCAGCTTCAACAAATATTAACATTGGATTTTATAGCATTTGTGATAAAATGAGAAGTGAACTATTTCGGTTCATAGCCTGTCTGATAAGAGCATACGGGCGGCACGTGTACGTCAATTTATTCGACTTACATTGCACCTACATGCTTAAAGTTATTGTTATATCAAAGAATTTTTCTGGGATTGAAAAAAAATCAATAATCATGCAGAAATTTGTTATAGAACATGCCAATTATAATTTTCCTGAAATTAAATGCTCCAGTTGATGAAGTTGGAAACAGGAACAAATTCCTTTTGAATCTTTCATTTCCTTTCATTCATACATTTATTATTGATTTATGAATTCCATGTTGAAGCTTAAATTAATAATATTGAATAATATTTCTTTGTCGCTATTTTATCTACTACATCATATTGATCAAACTATTGCTTTAAATAATAATTAATATTTATTTATCGAAACAACAATTGAATCGATAAATTATTACATTGCTAATGGATATTTTATTGTATTAATTCCTCTGCACTATTCTTTGTGGGTTGTGTGGGAGATTGTACCTCAACTTAGCCCACATCACTTTTAAAAGTCATGTACAGAGTGGAAAAAAGACATAAATCTCTCTATCTCTGTTTCTTTCACATAATTTATTCACATTCATGTATTAATTTTTATTATTAATTTATTCAATGTTAAAATAATAATAATAATGCTATCGTTAATTAAAAATAATTTCTCTATCTGTCATATTTACTTACCTATTGATCCATCAGTAAAAATGGAAATGAACCGGAACTCAGTATTTTATATACACGTAACACTCATGTGCTTCAGTACAATTGTACTGGACAATAGTGTTTAAAAGTGTGCTATCAATTGCGTAATAACTCTGATTTGAATATGAAAAAACGTGCGAATTTTCTGCATTCATCAATGCTCTTTGTCAAACATACAGAAAAAATGGAAAAAATTACGAAATTGCTCTTATCAAGCGTATTTTAGTACGTTGTTTAGCGAATGATAATTGAGACATAACCTTCTCAATAGCATTTGATGTTCATCACTTTACAAGGCCAAGGTTGTGCTAAGGCCTTGGTCAAGGCCACTATTCAAATCTTGTTTTAAAAAATATCTTGTTTTCCTTGGTGGAAGAATTGGTTCTTCGATGCTCTTCTTCATTAATATTCAATTTATTTGACTTATAATCGAAACTCGATGAAAGATAATACGTAGAATATTATTATCATTTTTATTACTTCATCTCAGCTCCACTCATGACAAAATGATCTCTATCTACGATTTTTAAGTTTTGTGTATTTCAGTGGGTTTTTATACAAAAAATATTTTCAACTGAGCTATAGTCTGTCCAAGCAAAGAAGTCATTCTGGCAAGATGGAAAAATGTCTCCAGCTCGATTGAAATTGATTCAAAAGTTATAGGCCTAAATTATAAACTCCAATTGCAGATCAGAATATTTCCTACAATTTGAAAGCAAATTTGTAATCTTTGAACCAATATTGACCGAGCTGCAGTCATTTTCCCATCTTGCCTGAATGTTTTCTTTGCTTGGACAGACTATAGCAATAGCATACTGACAAATATCAAACGACCAATTTTGTCATTGAATTAAATTTTATTGCCAAAAAATACATTGTATAAAAATGAAATTGATAATAGAACTTACGAGTATGATAAAACAATTCGAATGTGTAATATTACAGTAATGAAACTTATTATAATGATTACTTTGACTGTAGCTATAAGACGGCTTGCAAAAAAGTAGGACTATCTGTAAAAACAAAAAAAAATTTTAGATTTTCGTTTTTTAAATCCTCAAGATTTTCTTTGAATCTACAAATTTGTATTGCGTTGCCTATGAAAACATGAGATATTGCGTATAATCAAAGAGGATCTTACACTAAGACCTCTATCTACAGAGGTCTATCATTCTATGGTATAATATAAAAATACTGACTCATTTTCCGACTCGTGTCTTGACTCTTCATCTATATTCCATGCTCTACAATACGTGGAACAACAGATTGATAAATAAGTTATGGGGACGAACAAGAAGCAGTTGATTTCGCATTGCTTGCTGACGACCTTGCTATTTTATTGCATCGCCAATATGGCGAGACAAAACATCTTCATCATTAACATCGTAATCATCGCAAATAGGCAAGCACTGGCTCAATGTCACCCGTGTTCGCAATACGTGCATGTATCGACTATCGTATGAAACACTCATCTTTTTCAATTTTCTTTTTACTCCGTTTCTGAGCTATAATGGACAATAATATTACTTTTTTTAGTGTTTTTCACTGTTCTACTTTGTGACTACCGCACGTCACATTGATTTTTGTAATACATATACAAAATCTGAATTTGTACAATTTATTTTAATACATTTACAACTATAATATTTTTACTGATTGGACTTGGATGATTGTTGAAAATGAATAGAAATAATTATTCGAAAGTTTTATTAAAGTTATTCGGCTTGCATGGATGCCATTCGTGCTTAACTTGCTGAGCAATTCAATTGAATCAGGTGTTACCTGATTTCTTCAACATTATGACCCATTCTAGACGAGCGTCGAAAACGCGGCGTTTACTCGACAGAACCCATAGTGTTGAATGGGCTTGTCTACACGGGCGTGATAAACGCGCGCCTTTTTAACACAATGGTTTCTGTCGAGCACGTGTTTTCGACGTGACGTAAACGCCGCGTTTTCGACGCTCGTCTAGAATGGGCCTAAACTCAATTGACCGTGAAAATCGGTCATTAAGATTGTCATAGCTCAAATTTTTGTTTGAAAAATGATATGATCAATAACTTCCAAAATTTTTAATAAGAATACCTGAGAAAATATTCCAAGTTGATTGAATCTTTCAAATCAATAAAATATCGGCCTCTTCATTTCTAGTCGCATTTATTCCTTTGATAATTCTCTTTTAATACTGTAAAAGCAATTATTCTCTTTTTCTAGGGTTGACTCTCTCTACGAGCCAAGTAGATGAGATTCAAAGTCTATCTAAAGAGAATAGATGTAAAATGTATCCTCTCTGAGTAGAGTATAGATTATTCCAATAAATTCAAGGTAATTTGTTCGAAATTTCAAATTAGTGAGTCATAGTAATAATTGACATCGAACTTTGAAAAAAAAGCCGCACGTAACGATCTTTTCACATGTTGTCTGATCATATCGAGGAGGGGGTGGCAAAACCTCCCTCCTTTTCCCTCAAAAATTACCCATCGATATACTCTTACACCTGAGATCTGACCTTCAGCGACCCTGACTCTGTGAATGTCACATTGTAGCGATCGCCCCATTATAATAGAGAGCGAACCCATCAAGGCCGAATCAAAATTACGTAACGAAAATGTTTACCGAAACAATTTCGAATGTAGTTATCGTTTCAATGGAGGCGAATTTATTTAAAAGCCTGTCTATCAGTGTATGTTTACTAGAGCTAGAGATTAAGTTTACCGAGTTTACTTGGTTTACCGAGATAACACTGATAACAGCATTCGGTTCAAAGAGTAATAGTTCCCGTTAAAAAAAACTTTCCAATTCTCAACCAAAATATCAAAATCATTGACAAAATTATGTCTTCCGTCCATGAATATTTTTTGTTTCCATCTATGATATTCTAGATCCCCCAGCTCTGATGAACAAACATTTAACAAATCAAATTAGAAGATTAATTATAAATTAGTAGATTTCACGTGAATTAATTGAGTTGACACAAAATATTTAAATGAAGACTTGAATTAGGCATGAGAAAGTAACTAGGTAAATAAAAATACCTACAATCATGAATTGAATAGTTTTTAAATAGTTTTCACTCTCAGTTCAAAATACAACGCAGCCCAAAAGAGGATCAATCAGCTCTGACTTAATCCTCTCTCAAATGCAGTTGGTTGATTTTCTCATAATATTCATGTGAATAATAACAATGTCACTATAAAAGTAACTTCAACCTTTTCATCGATCAATTAGGTACTTGGAAAGTTGGAATTCTAGTTATTAAGGAATGACTAGTGTTTATTTTAGAAGTAATAAAGATTGTATTATGTTATGTACAATCACTCTCTTTCTCTCTCTTTTTTTCACTCTCACTCTCTCTTATTTCTCTCTAAATGAATAACACAATAATTTTATTTTAGATGACAGTTATCTCTGAAAAACTCTACAGCTTTGTTGAACCTGTGAAACAGTATTGTTATGAAAAGACAATTAAAAACAGACAGGTTTTCCCTGTACTGTTTGTCAAAGCAGAGTAAAACGTTATGGAATATTGGTTGAAAACACATTGAAATTCATATGTATGACACCAATTATTAGTTTCGTAACAATTATTTCTACCAATTCAGTGATTCGAATGCAACCATGTCAAGCTCAGAATTGCATCACAACTTGAATGAAGCTTCACTGATAGATTGGACATACTTCATTATTTGCATTGCAAGAGCGAATCGGTCATGTGAATTCTCCATCGCATCAGACCTTTTCAAATAAAACCTCATTCTTGACGTGTTGCTTTCAGAGGGAAAACTGCAACTGCATGAGAGTTCTAGGTCAGGGCTGCAAAAGTTAATATTTTCCCAACGTCCACCCAGTTTCCCAATGCATCTAATGGAACTTGTCACAGATAGATGGTGAATAGAAAGAGGAAGAGTGAGTGAGAGAGTGGGATAACTGGAGAGAGGGGTGGAGTGGGAGAGTGAATCAGAGAAAACTTTGGAGAATGAGAGATGTTTAAAAGAGAGTGCGTGTGAGGAAGAAAGATGTAATACTGATCCAATATCCGGCGACATAAATACAAACTTAACCACCGACATTTTCCTAGAAACTGTTTGCTAGATCTAAATTTACGTTCAATCATTCCACCGCTATTTTCCAATTTATTTAATGTACTCTTATCTAATCCAATTTTAAGATAAATCTCTTCCAGTATAAAGTATAAAGCTTTTAAATCAAAACATAATCCAAATAGAATCAAAGATTTGTGCTATGGTACATCTTAGCGTAAAGTGCTTCTTGTATAGCTGACTCCAAAAAGCTAGACAATATCGTCTGCTTCTTGTGCGCTCTAACAGCTCATGTTGCCAAACAGAGTTGTCATTCAGCTATGCCTGGAACCAAAAGAGACAGTAGATGCTTTACATCAGGTTTTAGTAGTCAACATGAAAATTTTTGTGACACCTACAACTAGTAGATAACGGTAGCTTTACTTGGAAAATTAGTGTTGAGTTGATTAATTAATTAAATAACTAGTAACATGTAATAACTGATTAATTTATTACTCGTACGATAATACAGTATTCAGTTACTTGTACGATTACAATCACATAGATGTCTATTTGTTGAGGAGTAGCCTAGAATCATACTAATGATTATGAAGAGAGTGCAAGTAGGCAATCTAAATTATACGAAAAACGTACTTTCTAACAATCATAATAGAAGATACTATGTAACGGCACTATTACATTGTTTTCACTACCCTTTTGAGAGATATTCCTATGCGTTGCTATCAAACCCATTGATTAGAACGAAATTACTTTATTTCATCCACCTGACAGATTTTATCAAACAAAGAAGTGTGAAAAACACGTATTATAACAGAAGTATTCAATATTCATTGTTATTTCGAAATATGAGCTCTGTAATTATTGGAAGACAGTATCCGCAACAAATTATGAACTGTAAATGGGAATATTTGCTGCATAGTTCATATTAATCGCAATTATTTTCCTATTTGAATAGATTCCCATTTAAAATCTGAACCATTTTCTGTTCAAAGCATTCCAGGAATTTACATTAGTCCAATGAGATCATTTTATAATTTTAATGTAGGCTATTCAAGATACAGCATTTTGAACATGATTGAGTACAACGCATTGTTGCAGTAATGTTATCAATAGCTGCTATATTCTGGTTTCATTATTATGAGAGAATCATTTCATTTGAATGTTGAATAACTAGGATACAACTATAGTCTGCGAGAAATTTCTTGTTACATAGCGTTAGGGAAGCAACTTCCCTCCACGACAACACAGTACTGTAGTGGAGTCTAGAATGACAAGTTGAGCTGCGCAAAAATAGATGCGCCGTGTCATTCTGTCTTTCGTTATTGTGATGAGCACATCGTCCGACTCTAACTCTCCTCATAATACAATACAATTTGTTCCACCTTTGCCTTTAGCCTATTCGCAAGTCGTTTCCTTTCAGTTTGTATTTTCTTCTTTTACTCTTATTATCATTCGGGCAAAGAAGGGGTGGAGGGGTGAGCTGGAGACTTGTGACGCGAGAGCTCACTCACACCCACTCAGTAAAGCAGAGGAACGCAGTTAGGTAGTGGGGGAGATTAGTAAAGGACAGAGTATCCGGCCTCTCTCTCTGAAAGAGAGGGGCAAGTAACAAGAAAAATCTCGCAGACTATAGTTCCAAAATCCTATTAAATACCCTGGAAGTGTTAGCTCGAGCTCCCTGACATAGAAGCTAATTTTATACACTGAAATAATAATTTTAATGCAAATACTTGTATTGTACCTCTACTGTAATTATCTGCTATCACTATCTATGCGATAGAGTTAATATCCAACTGTCGTGGCCTATTTAAATACAACTCCGATCTCTTTAATTTCTTTGAGGGCTATGAACCTATGATGAATAATGAATGTTATGAAAATTAAAAATAAAAACATTATAAATGTAACATTATAAATGGTACAATGATTTATAATTTATCATCAATACATTTCCTTCATATATTTTCCTATCAAATCATCTTATTAAATTGTCTCATCATCAAGTTACAGATTAATAATATTCCTCCCTCTATCTCTTCTCTCTCACTCTCTCTCTCTTTCTTTCTCTTTCAAACACACTCTCTCTCTCTCATCCCTTCACTCACTTCCCCTTATCCATCCTATCACTGTATTCCTCTCAAACATTCTTTTACCCCTTCCTTCCACCCTCTACTTATTCCATTTCCTTTTCTTTCCCTCTCACCCACTCGCGCTCTCTCTCTCTCTCTCTCTCTCTCTCTCTTTCTAAAATTTCTAAAGGTCTAAAATTTCAGGATAGCCATGACTTTATATACTTGATTCGTGCCATGCTGTGCCCCTGCCCTTTGTCCTGTCTCCCTCATGACAGATAACAGTGCGGCCGCGCCAAACACTAAGGGCTTGATCCAACAGGCTTTTTCACCGTACCAACAATTTTTAAAAGTATGCCACGTTAATGCACAGTCACTCCAGTGTCACATTGATGAGTTTCGTGATTTGTTTAGTACGCAGGTATGTGATGTGATTCTAGTTTCTGAGACCTGGCTGAAACCTTCCATTTCATCCAAGGCTATTGAAGTCAATAATTTTAAAATCATTAGGAATGATAGGCTTCATAAAAATGGTGGCGGAGTGGCAGCTTTTGTGAAGGAGGGTTTGGACGTCAAAGTATTGTTCCAGTCTGATAATTCCAGACCTAATAGGCCTGAATTCATGTTTTTTGAGGTTTCAGCTAGGAACACCAAGGTTTTGATTGGTGTGTGTTACCGTCCTCCTCATGTCGGCTACATGTCTGAATTCGAGGATGCTCTCTTACAATGCATGGCGCCATTCAGTCATGTTATTGTTATGGGAGATTTTAACACAGACCTGCTTGGACGTGATACTTTTGATCTGACACAGCTGAAAACAGTATTTTATACTTGCAATATGTCAATTCTTCCTTTGCAAGCTACACACCATACTGCAACTTCCAATACATTGCTTGATTTAGTTGTTGTGAGTGAGGGTGAGTCTGTTAAACAACACGGTCAAATACCGGTACCAGGTATTTCAGCACATGATCTTGTTTATTGTATATATGCTTTGCAAGCTCCCAGAACACAGCTAAAAATAATCAGCTATCGAGATTATAAAAATATAAATTATTTTGAGCTGTTTGAGGACTTGTTTAGTATTCCATGGCATCTTGTTTATGAGGCTGATAACATTGATATGAAGTTAGACTTTTTCCAACAGTTCATGTGTGGCTTATTCAATAAGCATGTTCCTCTGAAGCACAAAAAAGTCACACGGAGTCCAGCTCCATGGATTACACCAGAAATTCGACAGCTCATGAATGAGCGGGACCGGAAATTTCGATTGGCTAAGAGAACTGGGTGTCCAATGATATTTGGTGAGTACAAGTCAATTAGAAACCGTTGTAAGCTGAGGCTTAGGAACTCCAAATCCCATTATTTTCGAAACCTGTTAACCAACAACAGATCTTCCTCATTTGTTTGGAAGACTGTGAAGGGTATGGGGGTGGGGAAGGAGAAGGGTGTGGCTAAAATTTCACATAGTCTTGAGGAGCTCAACTCTTTCTTTTGCAATATACCAGTCAGTGTGGATGGTGCCCGGGCCTATGCAGATAGTTTTGAGATCAATGTTTCAGAAAATGAGTTCCAATTTTCTGAAGTGAGTGAGCTCCAAGTTTTTCACATTCTCAACCGGATCACAAGCAATGCAGTTGGTGAGGACTGTCTCCCTATAAAATTCATAAAAAGTACCCTTCCTGTCACTCTTCCTCATATCACTCATATTTACAATTTCTCACTAATGTCCGCAGTTTTCCCGACTTACTGGAAATACTCAGCTGTCCTCCCTTTGAATAAAATTCCTAATCCTACTTCCCCTTCAGATTACAGACCCATTCATATCCTTTCTTCTTTGTCTAAAGGCTTGGAGAGAGTGGTCCATCAACAGATTAATAGTCATCTCTCTTCAAATAACTCTTTAAGTCAATTCCAGTCAGGTTTTCGAAAGGGACATAGTACCACAACTGCTTTGCTTTGTGTCACAGATGATATTCGTCAAGCTATGGATCATAGAAAAGCTACAATGATGGTTCTGATCGATTACAGCAAGGCTTTCGACTGTGTCCATCACTCTCTTCTACTGAAGAAACTTAGAAACTTGGGATTTTCAGCTCATGTGGTCCAATGGTTGAGCTCTTACCTGGGTAATCGCTGTCAGTCCGTGAAGTTTGGTGGTCGTTCATCAGGATATTGCATTGTTGAGAGAGGCGTTCCTCAGGGTTCTGTCCTTGGACCCCTACTTTTTAGTATCTATATAGATGATGTCACCAATATATTCCAATACTCAAAACTACATCTGTATGCTGATGATCTACAATTGTACATTCATTTTGACTTGAACAACTTTGCGGCTACAGTTGACATAATGAACCTGGATCTTGATGCTCTTACTGACTGGACTTACAGGCACGGACTCAGAATAAATGAGACTAAATCAAAAGCAATAATTATTGGCTACACTAAGCTTACTACTCGCCGAGGGATTGACTTCGGTAGAGGACCTTTCATTCAAATTAACAATAAGAACTTGCCATACAGTGACTCAGTTAGAAATCTAGGTTTGATAGTTGACAAGAATCTTGATTGGACTGAGCAAATCAATGTTACATGTAAAAAGGTATTTGCAAGTAATCACTCACTAAAAAAGATTGGTGACTGTATCCCTTTTCGTGTGAAAGTTATGCTTGTCAAGTCTTTGATCTTTCCATATTTAAATTATGGTGACATTGTTGTCAATGATATGAGTGTTGTCTTGTCTGAAAGGTTACAAAGAGCACATAATTATAGTATAAGATTCATTTTAAATCTTAGACGGGATGACCATATCAGCCCATACTTTCAGCAGCTTGGTTTGTTAATGCTTAGACCTGTGAGGCAATATCATGTTCTGATGCTGCTATATGATTTAATTAATTTTAAACGTCCAGGGTACTTGGCAAATCAGTTCATCTTCATTAGACAGCGAAGTGGAAGGGGCACTAGACATGGTTCTCAGTTATTGGTGATCCCTAACCACAGAACCTCCATGTACAACAAATCTTTTCATGTGACAGCTTGCCGAACTTGGAATCAATTGCCTGTGGCTATTAAGAGTGTGAATGGTCGAGCTCTGTTTGGCGTGGCAGTGTTGAACTGGCTGAGGGGGGGCGGCATGGCTCAGGTGTGGACCGATTTGAGGCTCATCAATATTTCTATCAAATTCTGGAATAAGGCTTTTCTGGTAGCATTATACTTTTCAATTTTTGCTTTCTCGATTTCAGTTAATGCAAAGAATTTATTTATTTAAAATTGAATAATTTATCTAAAATTATTGGCTATTTTATCTGGCTTGTGTGCATGTGTGAGTGGATGCTTATTTTGAGCACAAAGAAATATTTTTCTTAGAATATCTGTAATGGAATAAAAGTAATTTTTTTTTATCGTATTTAGTTTCGATTATTCTTGATTCTTTTTAGGAGGAATGTACTTGTTTGTTTTAAACTAAAATGATTGTATATATTTATTGTACATAATGTAAAGGGTTGAGTGGTAGAGAGGACCAAGAGTCTTAACTTCGCCCTTAATAAAGGCAATTTATCTATCTATCTATCTATCTATCTATCTATCTCTCTCTGTCCATCTCTTCTCTCTACTATTATAACCATCCCATGTCACTTATCTCCATCTTCGTTATCACACTCATTTTACCTATTCTCAGACGCACACTTCACCCCAACCCCTCAACGACCCATTTCCTGGAATTATCTGTGCTTTGCATCAGCTCCATATTGTTTATAGAAAGCACGTTCCAGTCAGATCAATAATGAGGGTGTACAAAGGGATACTTGAATGGCAAGCTCAATAAATAGAGCAGACTCTGGTTTACCCATTCATGAACAAAGTTCAACAATATCAAATTTGAATAATGTCACGTCTTATGCAGACTCAAAGCTGGGTACAAATTTCTTTCGTTTCAGAAATCTGGGCTTATCATACTATTCAGTATAAATATTTGCCAATTCAGAACTTCAATTTTGAAGTATTTCAATAATCTATAATGAGAAAAATGTTGATGCACTGATGAGGAAAATCATAATCAAATAAGAAGTGTGAATTCTACACTAATAATCATGCTGTCGTTAGTAATGTTTATTTCTATTATTAGTTGTTCTATGATAAATGTTTTTATTCTTCCACTTAGAACACATTACATATCTATAACGAGATATTACAAAGAAAGCTTCTGGGATCATCAGATTTTTATTGACCGAACGTAAGTGAGGTCTAGATTCAAGACGACGATTTTGCATTTCTCTTTATGTTTGTTTGTATTTATGTATGTTTGTTCTGCACAGTGGCGGTTCCAGACCAGAAAAACTGGGGGGGCAAGGGCTCAAATTCACGAGTGATTTTCTAGGGGGAGGGGGCTGGAGTTTATAAAAGGATAGGTGGGTGCCCTTACCCCTACTCTAGATAGTAGAGTTCCCAGGCGTCTTTTTTCTTTGGGAAAAATTAAAAATATCATGACAAAATAAATAATTAGTCCAACTCAATTTGATTATTTTTCGAGCTAGGTTGAAAATGTTGATGCCTCGAAAACTTGTCCTTATTTTATTTTAAAAAAAATAATAGTCTTGAGGTTCAAGAGTAGATAATTTGGCAATAATTTCTACTAACTACTATTGAATTGAATCCAATAGTTTCATACTACGGCACACAGTGTTTCAGAAGGATGCGCAATACTTCTCAGGCTGTTTCCTTATACCAAGTAGAGAAAAAATTGGAACATAGGTACCCTCGAAAATGCTTTGTTATCGAGATAACAATGGAGAGAAATTGAAATTTTTCAGAAAGTATTGATTTTTAGAGGTTTTATTCAAGTTATAAAATTATTTATTACCATGTCAATGTTAATATTATATTAAGTTAGACTGATACCGGTATTTACTCTGTAATGATATTTTAGATATGATGCAATCATCATAATCCACTTCATTGTAGATTGGAGGACTCAATAACCTTAATTCATGGAAGATATTGGCAAGCATCTTTGACTGAAGTACCAAACTATAACATGAGTGAGGATTTTCAATTAGGCTTAGAAAGTCCATATGTACTTCCAATAACAGATATTATCTATAATATTATCTATTCTATAAACCGTTAAATAATTTTTATGATTTTAGTCCACACTAAATCAATTATTTTAGAAATAATTATATTATGTGCGTCTACCTAGAAAAACAATTGGAAAAATTCCCATGAAAACTGGGGGGGCAGCAGACCACCCAGCCCACCCCTGGAACCGCCACTGGTTCTGCATTTACGACAAAACGCAAAAATAGATTCTGATGAAATTTGACAGGAATGTTCCTCTTGAAATTGTGTGTCGATGTATATTATGTAAGGCTACTTGGAATATTGCATTTTAAGGATAATATGAAAGGAAAAGTAATTACCTCCATGCTAAAATATTACTATACATTTATACTTCTGAACATATGAAAATTCACTCTATAGAATTATTCATAGTGTCGAGTTTATTATTAATTGCATTCAATGACGCATGCAATTAATGATACTTGAAACTCAACATAACTAAGTATTCCCTTCATGAATATACTAGTAGTTCTGTGAACAGTAGTATATATTATATAACTAGTAGTTCTGTGAACAGTAGTATATATTATATAACTAGTAGTTCTGTGAACAACTAGTAGTTCTGTGAACAGTAGACCTCACGAAGTCACCCATGGATATGAGGCATTTTTCATGAAGGGAATACTTATATAATGTTTAGTTTCATTAATTGCATGAGTCATTGCATGCAATTAATAATAAACTCGACAGCTGATTAAGCATGAATAATTCTATAGTGTGAGTTCTCCTATGTTCAGAAGTATAAATGTATATAGTAATATTTTAGTATTGAGGTAATTCCTTTTCCTTTTGTATTATCCTTAAAATGCAATATTTCAAGAAACCTTACATACACATCAACTCACAATTTCAAGAGGAACATTCCTGTCCAATTTCATCTGAATCTATTGCCGCGTTTTGTCGTAAATGTGGAACATACATACATACATACATACATACATACATACATACATACATACATACATACATACATACATACATACATACATACATACATACATACATACATACATACATACATACATACATACATACATACATACAAACATACAAACATACAAACATACAAACATACAAACATACAAACATACAAACATACAAACAAACATAAAGAGAAATGCAAAATTGTCGTCTTGAATCTAGACCTCACTTACGTTCGGTCAATAATATACTAGTAGTTCTGTGAACAGTAGACCTCACGAAGTCACCCATGAATGTGGCATTACTTGTGAAGGGAATACTGTTGAGTTTCATTAATTGCATGCGTCATTGCAATTCTCCAGGGGCGTTACTTTTTACTTTTTTGATTTCTAGTTTATTTCAATAATTACAGTTCAATACTTTTTTAGTTAATTAATTATGCAATAATTATTAAAATGAACTAAAAATCGAAAAAGTAGAAAGTAACGCCCCTGGAGAATTGAATTCTCTTTCCAATGACATAAAGAACGTGAAATTCTGTCCATAAATAGAGGCAATATCTGCTTCAAGAGATTGATAAAAATTACATTGTTCGATATCGCTTGAACGATGCGGAATTATCAAAGAGTCGTAGTTGAAACAAAAAAAAATTAGGAATTAAAATTTTCTCTGCCTTAGTATATAGTGGTTCATCGCTGGTCTGATATGCGATAATATAAGATAAGTTGATCGGATAAGTGAAATGTCCTCCCTTGTTCGATCGCAGTTGACTCTGAAATATTTTTAAATCCCATGAAAACTCTTCTGGCTACTCCCGTGTTTCATAGAGAACGTCTTTCTGGTCTGGTTGCTCCAAATGTCAAAAATAGTTGGAACCTTCCAGGAATGCCAACCCCTGCTGAATCTTTTTCTCCTTAAGATTTCCAATATCCTTTCCAATGTTCACTGCTCTCATCCCCTTATCAAGGCTTACTTCTGGAAACCGGCCTTTATCGAGTTCTCGGAAACCGTTCTTCTCCCTCAACTCACAACGTCAAAACCATACTTGAATGATCTCCGCCTATTGGATACCATTTTCGTGCAGCCCACACAAATCCATTCAATGAAACTGCTCGACCAATCAAACCGATGTCACCTTTTTATAGAATGTAATGTCCAACTCATTTCCTACGTCACTACATTGATTTTCGTCTCCCTAATGACGATACCAATCAGCTACATTTCCCCATTCCACTATGTGCCTCCCTCTTGTCATTGGAGATATTAACTTGAAAAGCATTCATTTAGCCTTCAACCTATTTTTGACATCCATTATTCAGCGATGAGTCACATAATGTTGAAAGGCTATTTTTTACCAACGGTATTTAAGTGACATTTGTATAGTATGTCATATAGTCCGAGCAAAGAAGACATTTTGGCATTTTGGATATGACTCCGGCTCGATCAATATCAGTTCAAACATTATAAATTTTATCTGGAATTGTAGATCAGAATGTTTTCTACAATTTGAGATGTAATTTTTAATTTTTACCCAATATTGACCGAGTTGGAGTTTTTTCCCATCCAGCCTGATTGTCTTCTTTTCTTGGTCAGACTATACCAATTCCGTTCCATAATGGATGTTTATCGTTGGAAAAAGTAATTCTGATAAAGGAACTTGAGCTGACATATGAATGTGAAAAATGAAGCTTTATCGAGAATTATTATTAAAATTGTTTATTTTGCAATGGGGTATTCGGTTTTACTTTTTTCATATCGAGGGCCGGTAGCACAAAAATGGATGTAAGTTATTCTTTGATTACTCATTAAGAGTTAACATAGATAATTGAATTAAGATGGATTGAAAACTCAACAAATTGTTATTTAATAAGTGACTTCAGACTACTCATGACTGCTACTAATATGACTGCAATAGCCTAGTAGACTTACATAATTTTTTTAAGATCAAAACTTCAATATGCATAGATTCTTATTTCAAAATTTCACTTCCTCAAAAAATTTAAGTTTTGTTCCATTTTTGTTTTTCAGTTTCAATGTTAAGAGGTATTGGAAGTATATTTTTGAATCTATTAGTACAAATCACTTCTTGTACCTGAAATTTTCACACCTTGTCTTCCAAGAATGAAGTGAGTATGTTACATTGAATTCATAATACTCGTAAATTCCACGCAACCAACAATAATACTTTATTAAGACTAATGACTTTTCTCAACGTCGATTATTGCGTTTTATTCATATTTTTCTACAGTAACTTATGTCTTCAATCTATTCATTGAAACTATTGTATTCAACCACAAAATATTTTTTCTGTGGTAATTCTGCTGAAGTTTTTTCCACAATCATCACAGCACAGACAAAAGACAACAAAGAAGCAAAAATAATTTAAAGATGGAAGAATAACTAGAGATTCTGATTAATTATTATTATTATCATAAAAACAAATAATAAACATATATTAATCAAGTTATTGTACTTAATTTTAAATTTGAAATCTTTTGTTGCTTGAAGATAATTTGAATTAATTTTTGAGATTTTTCATAACTCTGCAGAGAGATCCAATATCCCTCCTTTGCAATTGCAGCATTATTCAATAATCTCATGCACTGTATCTGACCTATCTCTACAATAGAATATTGACATAGAAGCACTAGAAAAGCACTCTCCTCACAACAGAACAATAGCTGGAGAGAGATCAGCGCTTAAGCTCAGGAGATGAAAATATAGATCCGGGCATTTTCCAATTTACTGTCAACTTGACGGAGAGAGATTCATAACGTAGGAGGGTTGGATCGCAAGGTAAGCGAGTTGGAGGGTTGATTTTAAATGTGTCAGTTGGTTTAAGTAGGTCAAGGGCATATAAGGGAGGGTTGCCTATGATGTAGCAACACGGTTCAACCCCCTCCCATCACCAGTCCTTCAAGTGGATATTCTCCACCTCTTCAACGTTCTCTCACTCCTTCTCTGTAAATCTTCTCTGGAATATCTCGCTCTAAATATATATATCTGTCTCATCCCTCTACACGTTAACCCCCGAGTGCATTTCTTGTTAAAAGTCTGCTTCATTTTCTAGGTCACTCGGCACGTTCTAAACCAAATAATGTTTCTCTCTCACCTGTTCTTCCACTATTTATTCTCTCTCTTTCTCTCATTTCCTCTTTCTCAAATCTCTTTCTCAACCCTCTTTATCTAAAATTGTTTCAATGTTTTTATTCCTCACAACCTGAAGTATTCTGTCCCCGCTACATCCAATATTCTTGGTATACTATGTATTCATCTATAGGTTTATTGTGCCTCCAACCCTCTTAAAAATCAATCTGAGCTTCTCGTCAGTTAATTACTGTGCAAGATAACGAGGCAACGTCATTCCACAAAGGATATTGCTGAGCAGATTGGAATTTTCTAAGGGTTGAAGTTATTTCAATGTAACCCTCGTGTACTCCATGCTGGTCCAAAATAGAAATTTTCCAAATGCTAAGAAATAACACTTATAATTGCGAAATGAAGCATTTAAATTTTAGAACTTTTCCCTTCATCTCTCAATTCGATATCAATTTTTAAAATTCTTGATTTTTCATGAAAGAAAGAAATTCTCAGAGAAACGATTAATTGTCTTTCGTTCTATCCAACTTATCTGACTGCTTCAAGATAAAATTTTGTTACTTTTTACTTTGAAAGATATTAATTACAGAATCGGCTTTTTTGAAGCAACCGCAAACAACCTTAGATGACTTCTTGTTAGGCATAAACTTAGTTGTTCTTGTAACATTATACTTCAGATAAAACATTCTGTTTGCATAGTTTATGATTATTTTTCGACACACTTGGACCTACTTGCTTTTCACCACATGGAGATAACCACACATAGAATCCTCAGAGAGAAAAAAGAGAAAGCGTACCTACTTTTTTCAAAATATTTACTGGAACTATACACCCAAATAAAACAATTCTCATGAAACATACAGGGCATCTGGAGTTTCCAAATTATATGATCTTGAAGTTAGAAAAATAAAAAACAAGGTCGAAGTTTTGCTTCCCGGGAAACTTCCATTGATATTGCGTCATAGAAACATCGTATTTCATATGTGCATGATTCTACGAAGTTGGACAAGGAAAATTTGTTTTTCTTTCTGTCAGAAACAGAATAAAAGAGTGGGAGATCATTAAACGCATTGGCGGCTCGTACCCACGAAACTGGTGAAGTGCCCGTATCTGTTACTGTACAGCACTTCACTGGCATAAGCCGCCAGTGCATTGGAGAGCACCTCCTACTTTTTGTTGCTAACAATAGAAATAAGTGATTAGATTACTCCTCACAATCATGCTAATTAGGAGAAGAGCCAATCTCAATCACAAATGGATGAAGACTTATTGACCGAATAGAAATAATAAACTAATATGGCAGTGAATTCCAAGGTAATCCTCTCCTCTTTAACACAACAGCCAGTTATTTGTTTGAAAAAATATCACCTTGATAAATATTCACTTACATAACGTACAATGGTAATAGCACGTTTATTCTTTTTGTTATTGTTTCATTGAATTCAACACGTGATTGAAGTCAACTTCAGGTAACCTCCAAAGTGTCCCCGTGATGAAGACCTGGAACAATGTTCATGACGAAGATGGAAGCCACCATCACGTAATTTATTTGTTATTTCTAAGTGAATTCTTTCATTTTCAAAACTTTGTTTTTTAAGCAATATAATTCAACGTCTGAAGGCCAAGAGCTCTTATCTTGAAATAATGTTGTTTTGTTGGTAACTTCTTCTGCTTCTTTGTCTCTCCCCATTATGCCTTTACAGCGTTGGGGTAAGTTCCGTCCGAAGCTAGTTGAAGTACTTTGAATCAGCTTTAATACAGCGTGTGGGTGATTAGCCCAACGACGCCTTGTCGGTAACTACTGTGTATTAAAAACGCATAAACATTCATGAATTTGAAAAAAGTTCAATTAATACAAATGGATATAAATATTACTAAGAGAGTAATTTTGTTTTGTAAAAAGTCCAACGGTCCAACCGAACATAGAATAAATTACTGTACTCCAAGAGTAGATTATTCATTTTCCAAGTATGTAAGTACAAAATATCTACTAGTCACTAGTCTGAAATTGATTTAAAACAGGATTATATAATTTATTTTAAAATTGAAATAGGAAGAGCTGGAAATAGCAGGTAGGTACAATACTTTGACCACAGCGTAATCACATAGATAAGTGCCGTCTAATTAGGTAAAAGTGCCGTTAAAATTGCATTAACGTACTATTAAAATTTACTAGGTCTTTAAGTTACGTAAACAGTTCTTGAATACTCAACTATTTCTAAAGTAATATTATCATCCCCAGTATTCTCCATTTAATTCATAGCTTTCTAAACACGTGAAATCAATCATTAATAGACTTATTTATGGTGTAAAAAGCGATCTTCAATAGAATAATCAATTGCGAAACACGATTAACTCTCCAAATTCTGAAGTTGAAAATTAATTAACAACAACTACAATGCTGCAAATTGCTCGAAATCAGTGAGTGACTAACTAGTTCGACCTTGATCTGATGTGTTTGGCGAACTGATATCATTTTCAAGGCCGGCGCATCGTCAATTTCAGTGTTGAACACGCGCTAACTAGCGCACGCACGCACCCATCAGCGCAAGCTTATCTATCTAAAAATGCCTTACGTAACTTATTTTTGTCTGATAACTAGATTTCAGATGCACCAAGTGTGTACGATTGCATCTTATTGAGCTTCATATTGCTTCCTTATTGTTGGAATGGGTATGTGTCATAAATAATCAATCTTTAAACTCACACTTGAACCTTTTCGGAACTGCATTGATAGCGAGACCGTTCTCAAGGTCAAGGTTCAAACTTGTCAAACAAAATTTATCTGTCGGCTCTATTTATTTGCTACAAAACAATTATTTTCTTTGTCATCTGAAATAGTGGAAAATTCAGAATTTCCTAGTGTTAAATTCGATTACATCTTACAATTTATTGATTTCTTTGTCAGCCCAATCGGACGCCCCCTGAGACAATAACTCACATTCAACAGGTGGCCGATCCCAGGATTCTGGTCTGCTATTGGTTGAGCTATAGGCCACGCCCCCACAGACAGTGAATCTTGAGTATTTTGACTGATAAATGTGAAAACACATTGCAGGTTGCATACTCTTTCCATGAAAAATTAACAAAAACGTCTATAGCCACGATCAATCGCCCAAATAATATTAAAATACCATCATTGTTTAGAGCGTTGAATTAAATTACATCAATATTAGGCTACTCACCAAGTGTAGCGTACAAGAAACAATGAAAACCACATAGTGCCCTTGACCGTGAAAGGAAATGAATTCAAATATTTTTTCATGATAACATTTGTGTAGTAGAGATTTCTCTAGCTCAGGATTTCATAAAATATTTCCTTGTTCCACTCTATTGCAAAGCAATAATGCAGTTCACTTATTATTTTGTTTGCAACATAAATTAAAAATTTTTTTTTTTTTACTTAATTATCTATCTTGCTTTTCGTTTACAAACTCATTCTTCTCTTGTTCACAATTGATTTCTGTTTTACGAATTTCAAAATAATAATTCTACGCTTTATTCAGCAATTTTGGAAATCATTGCCATTTCATATTGGTTCAAGTCCTTATAATTATTTAATCATTCACTTCGCACCTATACGTTCACTTGAAGTATCATTTAAGATAAACCTTTGTGCTCAAATACTTTGTGACAACTCATTAATCCATGTACTGTAACATTGAATTGGTGTTTCAATCTATCAGTCTATCTATATTATTTCATTTTATATTTTTCAAAAAAAGGAACATTAATTCCCTCTTATTAGAATTTTTGTATTTATCATAACTCTTATTATCTACTCCTACCAATATGATTTGCAAAAAGATTATTTGTATTTATTATAATTAGTTTCTTGTTCTATTGAATCAATTCTTTGTTCCATAGGTTTGAAATCTCGAAGGATTTCATCCATCCATTCATTTTTGTCAAGTAGAAGAATAAATATTTCAAAAAGATTGAATAATGGATTCAATGTGTGAGTGAAAATTCAAGCGCCCTCTCTGGATCGGTCCACCTTTCTCGATTATTGAAAAGTTGATTTTGAAATTATCGTTCATATTTCATTATTCTCACTTTCACCCAATTATTGTTAAACCAGTGTTTAGGCAATCTCGTAGCATTCACGTGCTGGCTTATCCTTTGTTTATTGAGCTCGAGAAAGCGACCAAAAATCATCGTTTTGACCTTGTAATCATAGACAGTCAAGGACGTAGGAGGACATTGTCTTCTCGTATCCTCCTCTTTCCTCCTTTGCTTCTTGTTCTCTTTTTCTTCTTCACCCTCCCCTTCCTCTTTTTATTCTTCTTCCCCTTCCTCCTTCCACCTCTTCCATCCAGAACTGGAAAGGTACTTGTTCTTGGGAGATTCTCAAGGATGAGGACCACTGGCTAAGCTTCCCTGAAACTATTCGAGCATTCCTTTTTATTATTTATTGTCTGCATTTTTTTCTGATACATGATCAAACATCTCACTCAGAACAAAAGAAATATACTGAACATGTATGGCTGGACACAAATTGGAAGCCATGAAATTATATCTAAAAATTTACGCTGTACCGTAGGTAATTACCGACTATATGACTATACTAAATCACACCAACTTAATCCAAACGTGTTTCCTTATAATCGGTTGAAATTGGTTTATTTGACTAGAATACGTTTTGGACATTCTAGTAGTCTGTGTTTTTAACTAATAAGTGTATCAATTTTTAATTAATGGATAGATAGATAAATTTAAAAAGTGGAAAGCAGCATCGGAAGCCAATCGAAGTGAATTGAATAAGGAGCAGCCAGATTTTAAAACTAAAATCTATTGAGTTCCATATCACCCAGCGAAATCAATCGAACTAGCTTTCACTGATTCAATGATCAATGGAATATTATTTATTCTACTGTAATCCAACTCAGTTGCAAATCTTTTCATTCTCCTCTCTATCTGAGTTTCAAGTAAGTATCAAGCAACGAAAACATAGTCAGGAATGTGTGTTGTATGTGATCGCTAGTATCAAGCTGGTTTATTAGATAAAACTTTTAATTGTGTCATGTGTCAGCTTGTTCATCTTATTTTCAATAAAAGTGAGAGGAATGTTCCATGACTGAGCTGCACTTTGAGGATAGTCGACAATTTCAGTAGATAGTTATTTGATTTGATTTATCTCTAATGTCAAGTAGACTATACCAGTGCCGCATTTGGCAGTTCATCGCCCCTAGGCCTAGAGACCAAAAAGCGCCCCCTCCCCCACATAATACACCTGAACTCCTCTCCTTCTTCACGGACTATGACGACACCCCCCATCCCGCGTACACATACATTATTTTTCTCATAACTGTTTTAGATTAAAAAAATATATATAGGCTAACAACTTAGTAGTAAAACATACTAATTATTCTTGATGATGTTGTATTTCAACCCTAAAATAATACAACTCACGATTCTGATGGACAACATTCACAAAGTATGAAAATAAGAAATAATTACATTACGTTAAGATTCATAATGCAAATCTATACTTAATAAACAATCATATTTTAGAGCTTCATTAAAAAGCTCGATCTAACAAAGTCCAACTTTTTTGCAAAAAACACTTAAGGTCAAAAAGCATACAGTGATAAAAGGTTCGTAAGATTCTTATTCTACAGAAATTTTCTATATCGCTTGTCCGATCATATCTTATCATATCTTATACGAGTGTGCGCTTCTTAAAATTTTTCGCGCCCCCCCCCCCACATTTTGCGCCCTAGGCCAGGGCCTGGTAGGCCTAGTGGGAAATTCGGTACTGGACTATACTCAGCAAACCATCTTCCACGTTGTTTTCTAGAATCTCTGTTGCATCCACATGCAAGAATCCCATCAAATAAAAGTACACAATCTACAATGTCTTAATTCATTACACTCCGAATAAAACATGAGAATATAGTACAAAACAATAAAAATTTCCTTGTGAAATGAAATGAGAACAAGAAAATATAGTACAATACTAAAAAAAAATATTGTGAATTGATATGAGAACAAGAAAGTGTAGTACCATAATAAAAAACTTTATTGTGAAATGAAATGGTCAAATAAAATACAGTACAATCTTTCCTTTCTGTCCAGGGCTAGTAAAACTTATTAAAAGGGTAGGTACTGAAATATCAATTTTTTACCAACATAAATATAGTACAGTACGGTAACATTTCTGAATTATTTCGTTTTATCTATCTACATAATTAATGATATGATAATAGAGCAACTGGACTGGGCACACATCACATTAGCAATGGAGTGAACGATCGTTCAACAATGGAAGATGAAGTTGAGCAATGTCCATCCACTTGGCAGCATCTCTAGAGGCCAATGATCAGTGGAGATTGTCGACAAGTTATTTGCTCAATTAAGACCACTACGATGGAGAAGAAGATTCCCGCCACAACCGAGAGTGAGTGCATCGACCGCCCTCCGACAGGACAAGAACCCCTTCGGAAAGTGAGGAGTGTGAGAGAGAGAGAGTGATTGAGTGAATGATGAATGAGTAAGAGAAAGAGCGAGGGCAAGATAGTCTGTCCAAGCAAAGACATTCTGGCAGGAAGAAGAAATGACTCCAGCACGATCAATATAAGTTCAAACATCATAAATTTGGTTTCAAATTGTATAAAACATTTTGCTCTACAATTTAAGACCAAATTTATAATTTTTGAACCAATATTGACCGAGCTGGAGTCATTTTCCCATCTTGACAGAATGTCTTCTCTGCTTGGACAGACTATAGTCGTGAGCGCGGGAGGACTACACAAGAACAAAGCCGGAGGCCATTCGCCATCTTCCCCCCCTCAAACCCCCCTGAAATTCTCCCCCCCCCCCCACCACTTATGATCGAGGGCAAGATCCCGACTGACCCTGGAGTCCCTGTCCATGAGCGATGAGATGGTGCGTACAGCATGATGAGAAATTACGCCACATGATACAAGAATATGAATGTAATATAGTGGGTATTGAGTTGTAATATTATTGAAATTGTTAGTTTTGTGCGTGCAATAGATGCTTTTTTTCAGGTTGATGAACTTTCAAATTCAAGTGGAAATTTAGACATGAACTTTGGTTTTCATTGTTATATCGATTAGTTGAAATGAATTGCTAACTTGCTGCCTAGTTATCGAAATTAGTGCAATTTTCGTGCATTTTTCAAGTATCAGTTTCAATTCCATGTTGGAAAAGCTACTGTATTTGGGATTTGCACGAACATTGAACTTTTGGCTGTTCCACCAATAGGCTCAGAACTCGTGCAGGCGGCCGGGTATCGTTGGAGGGGGCGAATTTTAGTGGAAAAGAAAGAGTTCAATTGGAGACAGCCGGAAAAACATCAAAAATGTAATTGTGTGATTAGGCCTCTGCCCTCTAGATGGGTTGTTGTCCATCTAGAGGGGACAACAGTAAAGTTTCGCGACCAGTTGTTTTTTTTGTTTTGAAATAGTAAATAAAGTCTTAAAGTTTATGTCAAGTTGATATTTAGTACGGTATGTGAAGTTTCAGTTTGAGTAGAGTATGAAAGTGTTCGTGTATTGTGTGTTTTAAAAATGATTCATGGTGAGTGCCAACTTTTGTTTAATAATCTAGCTCAAATATTATTAGGAGTACCTTGACCGAGGCCTTAACCCTCTAAGTAGCAAGTTAGCAGTATTTCAAGAACTGGAATAGTAGATGGAAGATTAATTGATTTTTTAATATTTGATCAAATTACGTTGTTTTTTTCAAAATTTTAATGTGTAACATGCGTTGAATAATTTTATTTTTACCCTAACAGAAATTCAATAAATCAATCATGAATTATTACAAACTACGATTTTCATTTTAAGTTCCTTGCTCGTTGGACTAGTTGCTAAAATATTTCTCAAAATAGTATATTAAACTAATCTAGGCATTTGAATGAACAAACCCAACTAAGCTCCCAACCATAGTCAGAAGAGATTTAGGACGGTCAGATACAGAAAATTTAGTCAATATTCAAAAAAATAGTTATGTCTCGGCCCACCCGTTACATGAAGACTTATAGTCTGTTGTTTTACAAGTATATGCACATCCAGTGCAGAGGTAAAACAATGAAGCATAATATATTAAAATAAAATATGTTAATAGATAGATAGTTCACGATAAAGGCTTATTAAATTATGCAACTCTATTCAAACATTCAATAATCACTTTTCAATATGAAAAAAATCATGAAAATTTATACATAACCTGAAAATTTGGACTATTCATGATGTGACTAAATAAGGAACTGAAGAGGTTTTGGGCGATTGCCTGTTTTTTTTCCTTATTTTGTATATTTGTACTCATACGAATGAATGTATGAATGAATATCGAATTATAGTGAATTATTGGTGTATTTTTACCCCAATGAAATTTGTTAAAGCAGTAACAAATTGTAAAGCAGATAGAAAAAAATAATCTACAAAGAAATAAGTAACAAGAGAGAGTAAAAGTAAATAAGTAACACAGAAAGTGGTAACGTAAAACAGATAGAAAAAATAATCAACACAGATATTAATCTGTGATGCAAACACAATATAGGCTTATTAAACTGTAGAAGAATTGAGAAAATTTCAAAATTCCACATAAGTTACATAATTTATACAACATAAGAGGGAAGGAAGTTATTGTCCTCGATGAAGGCATCAACCCGCGATCACGATTCGAGCAAATTAGCTCCAACACACGCAGAGGGGAGACAACAGGTCTCCCCCAAAACCCCTTGCACGCGTCCCTTGGGTCTTCCACGGTAGTTCCACGACCCTGGAATAATGATAAAACAAAAAGAATTAAAAACGAAAACAAAAGAGATGAACGGAGCATCGTCAAGGACGAGTAGGAAGACGCACCGTCCAGTTTTGAGTCCATTATCTTGAGAACGTCTTCGATTTGCCCGTGTGTTTTGTGTTCAAGGTTGGCCACAATGATTAATATTACGATGACGATGGTTTGTGCGTCAGTGTGTAAGTGTGGGTGTGGTGTAATGGTGAAGATGTACACTCTTTGTACGTTGGAAAGGAAACGATTGTTCTGCCGCAGCTTATTGCAAAATGTAACTTGACATAGGATTGGTCTGAGAGTATTCTTTCTCTCTGAGAGTCTGAGGTCTGAGATCTGTTCTCTTCCAAGAGTATAAAATAAGACCCCATTTTAATCCTATTCTTCCTATTTCTCTGTGAATTGAAAGTTCACTGAAAAGAGGGATTTTCCCTTCTTCATCTTATTGTTACTTGTTAGGAATACTTTGTCCTTTTCCGTCAAATCCGATTCTCTCTGTGCTCTTCACTTGTTATAGACAGAGCACAGATAGTGTAATGGGAAAAATGGAATTTTCTCAGAACTGAACTTTTTCTGATGTACGATTTCAGGAAAGAAGGGAAATTCAATAGAAAAAAAATCAGAGTTATTACAATTTCTACGAAAATCTGTTTTCAAGGAACCGATTCTCGATAGTTAGATAGCAATTATAGAAATTGGTTTAAAACAATATAAATTAACAAAAGTTTTTGTGTTGGTTCCAATAGAAATAGGAATTCAGTTTTCTATGTGTTGTTCAAATGTAACAATTTTTCTGCCCAAACAGGTTTCCGTAGCCATAAGGATTTTTTTTCAGAGTAAAAATCCCTTGTAATAGTTTTAGGACCATAGCTTGATTTAATCCTTGAGTCATTTTTTCAAACTGCTATTGATAATAACATGGCCATGAGTTACTGATGTGTACATACATTCAGATAATTGTATTAATTGTAGAATATGTAACTAATTCTATTATGTAAAAGTCCTGTCTATTTCCAGCATTGCGTCAAGCCGATAATGCATAAATACTTTCAAATGAACTTGTATGCAACAAATTCTCCAATTCAAAACTCTATACTTTTCTATAACATTGTTGAAGCCGGTGTAGTATTTTATTGGCGGTAATAACCATTGGCAGTTGTGCGGGAGGGGGTGGAGGAGTTCCTGTGTGCGTGCGTGTGTCGGCCGAACAAGGTCGTTGCGGTGGCGAGGGTGGCCGACCGGTGACCTTGACGACGTCTACTGTCCTGCGGCCACATCGTCGATTAACCAGATCATGCCAATATCGTCAGCCGACAAATTAGCTACCCGTGAACGAGAGCTCGCCTGTGGACAAAATTGATGACGGTGACACCAATCATCATCATGTGTAGGCTAATTGGGAGGAATTGACTTCGAAAGAAGGAATTTTCTCTCTTCACATACGAGTATGATTTATTGATTTGGATGAGATCAAATTTAGATATGATGAGACAATACTACTATTATTACTCAATTCTAAGAGTAGTTTTGTCTTTGATA
This sequence comes from Sogatella furcifera, assembly GCA_017141385.1. Lineage (NCBI taxonomy): Eukaryota > Metazoa > Arthropoda > Insecta > Hemiptera > Delphacidae > Sogatella > Sogatella furcifera. The sequence goes on along the minus strand of CM029555.1, from coordinate 13,506,682 downwards.
TGATTTTTACTGTGTATTAAAACAAAATGAAATAAGTTTACGTATACTTGTGATAACTTGTCTCATACTGACTTTTATACCAGTAGCACAAATGTCAATAGAAAAATGTTAAATTGATTCTAAACCAAATAGTACTACCATAATATGGTTATATGCATTATGCATTATATTATAATTCATAGGCTATGACGTCATTCTAGCCGTCGCCTACAAAGAATATGCCTACAAGGAATACTTCACAACGGTAGAGGCAGAATACTAAGGCACTACAAAATTCATTTGAGAATGCCCTGTCTGTACTGGGAATGAATTACAGTACAGCCATTACAATTCTTTCCAATGTTCGTTCAGTGTTTCAACGTAACTACTATAAAGTGGAAAAAATAGGCGAACATGAAGAAAATTTAGATCTGATAACAGTGGGGATCAGTATGGAGATCAAGAAACCAGGAAGGGGAAAGGTTGATGGTTGAGAGTGGGAAATGAAGTGGAAAAAGGAGTAAGAGAAGAGGAGGAAAAAGGGAATGGGAAGAGAAGAAATTTTTAGTAGGCAGTCCAGAAAAAATGGAATGATGGAGAAGGAATCGGAAGAAAGGGACGTGAAACAAAGAAATAGGAAAAACACACTAGGGATAGGGGATTGAATGACAAGCTGAAACTCTCATAGAGAGAAGCACAGAATAGGGGAAAGACGTTGAAGAGGAATAAGATAAATAAGCAGGTAGAGGGAGACAAAAATTGAAATTTTAAATAAACTATTGTCTGAGTCTAATACTGTATATCATATAGAATATTCATAGACAGTCTTATAAAGTAAGGAAGCCAAAAATGAAGAAAACTGTGAGGAAGAGGAACGAAGCCGAGGAGGATAGCCCCCAAAAATACGAAAAAAGAGAACACAATGAAGAGAGGGTGGTAGAGGAAGTGGTGCATGAGAAGAAGAAGAAGAAGATGAAGAGAGAGAAAAAGAGGAAGAAGAAGAAGAAGAAGAAGGAGAGGAATAGGAAAGAGAGGATACCAGAGGCATTGACCTTGACAGGTCGCTGTTCTCAAGGTCTCTCTAAACGCCACACCGACACATGCTTATGCTTGCTCTAGGAAAACTTGAAGAAGAGCAGGAAGAAGAACACAATGTGGAGTTGGAGGGTGAATAAGACGAAAAAGTAGGAAGAAAGAGACAAATAAAAGAGAATAGGAGGGGGAAGAAGGAAATGAACAAGAAAAAGAAGAATGAAGAGGAAGAAGAGGATTCATCCCACAATCAAACGCTTTGCACAAGTCAAGAAGCATGTTGCCATGGTTTGACACCGGCCAACGATCATGATGATGATAATGATGCTACTGAAGAAGGGCGTGGAATGATACACCTTGACCTTGTGAGGAAGAGAAGCTGAGAGACAATAAGAGATAGAGAGAGGAGGAATGAGAAAGAGGGAGTGAGGGGTATATACTTCAATGACTACTACATCATTCTATCATTGAGATTGCTCATGCTCACTCAAACTGGCAAACTCCTTGTATTGTTGCAGGCTGCAGGTGTGATTGATATGATTCCAGTTGAGGGGACATGTTGCTTCTTGCTACCTACTGCCAAGGTCACGTCTCGCGTTTGCTTCGCAGTGATGTGTCACAGCTCGTTGTTATGGTGGAACAAAAGAGTGGAGGGAGATCAAAGACAAAGAGTAGGAATAGTTTTGTGAAAACAAGGATCAATGAATTGAGTGATTGAATGGAAGATATGATCGTACATAGGGATATATGATGAGAATGGAAACCTCCACGGTAGACGGAGTTATGAAAGAACTTGATTGATGGAAGAATTATTAGATATATTATTAGATGGATAATTATTAGTCCTTTGTCTATTTATATAGCAATAAATTGAGATTCTAATTAATTATTATTATTAGAACTTGATTGAGTTGGTGAAATAGAATGGCAATGTAATCGTATACTTTTTTAACTAGATACATTACATGACATTACATACATTACATTTGTCAAGTTTAACATGCATTTATTAAGTTCTTGTTTGATTTACCTGAATTTATTCTCAAGAAATCCATAATGATTTGAAACGATTTAGAAACTTTAAAAAATTCAGAAAATAGGATTTTATTGACAAGAACACTTATAATAGGACAGAAATTGAATTATAGTGGGATAAACTTTGGAGTCAAATGGGTTTGCAAAACCTGTTATTATTTATTTATTGTTACAATTTCGGCTTGACAGCAAGTGTTTTAAGCAAAGGTGATGATGAGTGAGTGATGATGATGTTTACACTCTCTATTCCCACAAAATGTTTTATTGTTTTTATTGCGGATGATGCTCACATAATTTTTTATTGAGCGTGGGTAATGGATTAAGTGATATGGTGATCAATGAGGTGAAAAACGGCCATGCCTACCGAGATTTGAACACGTGGTCAGGATGCCAGAGGGTAGCAGACTAGCAGACTGTAGGTAGTAACGCTCCAAACCACTGAGAAGTAACACCCCAAAAAACTTGGCCAATTTTCCCAGCAATTGATACTATCCAAGTAACAGAGATCAATAAAAAATGGAAGATTTCATTCTGGATAATTAAAACTCAAAATTACGCAAAACCAGTAGAATTTGGGATGTAAACGTTCTATAAAAAATTACCCTTGAACTTCCACAAAATGAATCGAGTTCGTGGAAGAAACATTCACAAAAACCACAAAAATATCTGGCCACTCCAATTTTCCGCTTTTGGCACGAACGCGAGCAACGAGCATTGACCTCGTCTAATAGTCTTCTCCATATTTTCATCTCTATCCTACGCTATTGCTGCCTTCATTCTCTTCTTCATAGTATCGCCATAGACTAACTATACAATAGTTAGTTCTATAGTTCTATACGCTATAGAATAGTATATCTACGGTATCGCTTTGTCTGTTCAAGCAAAGAAGACATTCTGACAAGATGGGAAAATGACTCCAGCTCGTTAAATATTGTTTCAAAAATCATGAATTTGGTCTCAAATTGTGGATCGGAATGTTACCTACAATTTGAGATCAAATTAATAATTTTTGAACCAATATTGATTGCTCTGGAGTCATTTTCCCATCGTTGTAGAATGTCTTCTTTGCTTGGACAGACTATTACAATGATTGATTTTTAATAGATACAATTTGAAAAATAATAAGGAATTAATAGTCGATAAACTAGACAACAAAAACTCATTGCAATAATTCAAGTCATTAGACAAAAAATATTAGTAGAATGGGGAGGAAAACTGAGTAAGAGTAAGAGAGAAAAATGGTAGGGGACAAAAATAGAAGAATGAGAGAAGCACCCAGCCAAGTGTTATAAAATGTGCGAAGTTTTCAAGTTTACACTAGAAATAAAAACATCTGTTTATAGATAGCCTGGATTGTTCTTGGGGGAAAAACTTTAATATTGCTGTGCACTAAGTTTCAGCTTTTACGAGACAGGCAACTAAATGTATCCAATAAAGTCACTGAAAGCATAATGAACAGGGTACGAGAAAGGAAAGACGCCGAGGCGAAAAGTACCTTAATGGAGAGCGAGATTAGATCAATATGGAGGATTCTTGGATAAAATGGTTGGTTATAAAAATTTAATCAGCGCCAATCCAATGAAATTGTAATTTGAAGTGATTGCATTGTAACAGATAGTCTGCCCCTGCTCCCAGGTGTACTTACTTTCCTATTTAATAAGCAGAAATACAAATAAGGTTTTTGTTTATACTTACGTTTATAAACGAATTCCACTCATAACATTATTTCATTGCAATAAAAATAGTAAATAGCTTCACTGGAATGATGCCAGTATGATGCAATTGTAACTCGAGTATGGTTTAATATAAACTAATTTGTTGAAAATTAAACTTTAAAATATAGGGCTATTTAAAATAATTGAAAAATGAAATAAGAATCAAATACCCTCTAAAAACTTCAAAATTATTATATTTTAAACTTAAAATTATATTTTAATCTTGTTTACTTATTTCATTATTATTTTATCCACATTGATAATGGACTGAATGTCCCGAAACATGTTTGTGTATTAATAATTTTGAAGTTTTTAAAGGGTATTTGATTCTTATTTTATGTTTCAACTAATTTGTTGAATTGACAACATTAAGTTTGCACTCTGACTTATTCACATTATTATAGAGAAGTTCCCCAACATATCAGAAGGGAGTGTAAATTTTATAAAAAATACACCCCTGGTAGAATGGAATAATCCTGTAATGATCATTCATCAATATCAATTTTCATATGAATTTGAATTTTTACTAATAACTGGTGAGTATTTATCTATTCTTTGATGTTCAAATAATATTTGATGAGAGGTTGAAGAAGCTTACGCTTAAAACTGGCATCCTTTCAATTTAATAACAGTCGAAATGTATCAATAATAAAAGTATTATTGAACGTTTTCCAAAGTTGAGAAGAGTTATCAAATCACCTACGACTAAAACGTTAGAACTCTAGAACGTTATTCCTTCCCAAAACCATTCACACAAAAACTTTATTGGCTGTAAGATATCCAATTGGATCGTTGCCCTACTGGTGAACGATCAGTATTTCGACACATCTTTAGATAATCAGGTCTGGAGAAAGAATCAACTATAAACACCCAGTAAACGATCACGACTTTCCAAGTGGCTTGTCCTTGCTCTTGAAGTGTGCTAAGAAATAATGGGGAGAAGTTACGAAAACCTATTATCTTTAGCTGGTCTGTTTTCTGTTTATAGAGTGCTTGGTTGTCTATTTACATAACCAAATACCTCTTTACGCCTATCTGTATTGCATCATTGTTTATCCCTTCTTTAACACATGCGACCGTATGAGAAAGTAGGAGACAGCAATTAAAATCATGGTCACTTGTTACAATTTACTCTGTCTCCAAAAAACAGATTTTTTTTAGCCTGACTAGTGAGGGGTTGCCATCACTGAGAATAGAGTAAAAATATTCTATTCTAATAGTTCCATTCTATTATATCTGGTTACCACTTGGAATGCAATATAGAAAAATGGAATGTGTATTTTCTTTGCACCACGGAAAATATGTTATACAGAGCGAGCTAGTACCTGAAACATCACTGACAGTAAGAGGGCAGCACAGAATTCTGTTTTATTTATTTATTTTTTTAATTCCCAGAACATTGCAAGATACATGTGCATACATCTATTTCCCTTCAAAGAGAATAGAGGTGAAATAAGTAAGACAATAGAAATTCTCCTACACAATCATTCTGACTACATAGTAGTGAGCAATGTAACATTTGTAGTTCAGATTGCATAATCTCAAAATTGATAGGAACCAGGAAAATGAAATGAATCACGTGAACAGAGCTCAAATTTTAGGAAAGTACATTCCCAATGCTAGTGAGTGGTAAATAACTATCAGAAATTTTTATGTAAATACTGCCATAAATATTACATTTACATAGATAAGAGGAATGGCTGTTGGATTAAAATAGATGAGAAATCAATCATCCATTGCGTTTCAAAATAATAATGCTATACAGATAGATCTGTTACCGAATTTTTAATGGAAATTTGGTGATGATACCGGGCATGACACCAAATAAAATTGGAATGAAACGGAAGCAAATAACATACGATAATGAAAATAGAAGGTCAGGGTCATTTATTTGATGGCTGTTGTGAAATTGTTATTGATTTGTTTGTTTATTTGGTGATCGAACCCCCACTGCCGAACTGTGCTGACTTACCCAAAACAAATTTAATAATTCCACAATGATAGAATTTTATAGAGAAGTAGATTTCACTGGGTTTTTTCATTCAAGTATTATAATATTTAGGCTGTAAAACGTTATATTAAGATTAGTGAAACGTTATTCAATTTTTTGATTGAAGATTATTGAAAATCGGAGTCCCCAAGTTCAGTACAACAAGTATTCAACAAACTATAAACATCGTTAATTGGAATTATTGTTATATACTGTTGGCATATTTAGAAATGAGAAGGAGTTTAGGATTTTTATTATTTATTTTACCAAAAACATACTCCGAAATTCTCATACCACTCTCACGCTTCACATCGAGAAGAAAGCACCTCATATTAATTAAGCTTCTCATCTTCTTATTAAACAATTTTAATGATTTTCAGGATTTGAAAATTGCCAAATCTACCTATACAAAATGGGTTATCGTGTCGAACTATTCTACAGAGAGTAGGAGACTTTAATCTTCAGATTTTTGCTGTCTGAAGCTCTGATCATGGAACAAGTTCAAGATTTAATTCATTTGGATACTGTTGGTCTAATCATTATATTCAAATAATGATGATTATTTTAATAATAATTGTTGGTAAATAGTTAAATTCATTAAGTAAGAAGGCTGATTCTGCGTACTATTTTAGTATTACAAATTTTATTGATACTTTATATTTATTATTAATACTTGAGTAGGCTCCTATTACCCCTACTACATGTTACTGACTTACATGCTAGTAATAGAGTACTGTATCTAGTATAGATACTAAGTCCTCATGTCGTGTATATTAAGTACTCGAGATTCCCTTCTTAATAATTTGTCAAGCAACACCTTCTTTCCTAGATCGATTTGAATTTGATGACAGAAAGCAGATGTCCCCCTCCTCACCCATACCATCACCACCATCTCACATCCATTGTTTATAGATGCAGCGGTTGAATGATATTCCACTGGTGTTCCAAACAGCATTCTGAGCCTCTCCAGAGTTTATTTTCGTCGGCAAGAAAGATAAGAAGCGATGAAGACACCGCTCCGTACAAGGGCACGGCACCGGAACACGTGTAGGAACTACAGAGTTCGTTTCAGACACGTGGATCTCCGAAAAACTCTGGTCCAGAGATGTGGGAGGGGTGATTACGCATGGGAAACAAGTGGGAGACAGCTAAATGTTGACGATGTTGATGATTGCAATGACGGATTGATGGTGATATGTGAACCACACACCAACAGAGATGTGCTCTCAATCATGCCTGCTCTTTATTTTTACTTCTTTGTCTCGTTTTGAGAGTTTCAAACTCCTACGCACTGTGAGAAGGCAAGGTTGAATGAGATGAGCGTTGCGTTGCGTTGCGGGAGGCATGTGGAATGGAAAAGTCGTAATCCAGAATTAACCTTGAAAATGCCCAGCAGAAGAATAAACCGTGGGTGTGAGAGAGGTCTCCATATAAAATAGGCTGAAAAGTATGGTATGGGTGCCGACGCTACAAATTCTCTTTTTTCTTTTCTCTTTCCCTATTTTCTTCTCCTCTTACTTCTTCTTCTTCTTCCACCTTCTCCAAAATTCCGTCCGACAATTCATCACTCTTTTCTAGGTCTTTTTCTCCACCACTTGTTTATAAATTCTCGAGTATCAGGCCCTGGTGTGCTGTATCTGGCTCTCCTTCGATTCAATACTGCTCCCTGGATTTTCATTTTCCTCTCAACTAACCCTATGCGTATGTAATGATGTCTGTGGTTCTTATGAAGTAGAAATGAGTTTATCTGTACGTTTGTTAAAGTGTATGAGGCTTATGTCCTATTCCTTGCGAGATGATGCATTTAAACTTTAATGTGCAACTATACTAATCAGAATCTTCGTAGTCAAGATTTGGAAAAATGTTTTATTCACCCCAAAAATAGTAACAACTACCATTGTAACATCAATACATTTGTATTTTATTTATTCATTTTACATAAACTATTAAACAGATACATGAATACCTGTACCAAGGTTATTAAAAATTATTATAAACTGCTTTTATAAAACTGCTTGTATATTTGCACTACTATACTCGTATTATTAGTATACTGCCCATACTGAACATCCATAACAATGGGAGATGAAACGATTTGAACTTGCTGTCCGTGTTTTTATTATTGAAGTGTATTGTAATTTTATGAACAAATGAATAAACAAAATATTGAAGGCTGATGAAAAGAATAGAAAGTTTTTCCATCTTTCTTGATAACCTATCAAACAAAAGTTTCTCCAATGTTTAGGCGAAGCGATTAGAGACCTTCTCGTCTGTTTAGTTCGCTCTTGAACTCTACTGCATGGTTGATCAACACCATCAATGATTCAGTATTGACTAAACTGAGAGTGCGTTTAAAAGTAAAAATAGTTTCGAGAAGGTCGAATGGCTTATGGGTGAAGAAATATGATAAAAAAGCACGCATTCAAATGCAAGAGAAAGTCTTGAGTCTTGAGTTATGACCCCGTTCAATCACAACTATCAAATACTTTTTTAAGAGTATACGCTTTAACGAGGTCACTTTTTCGGCACTCGAGAGAGTTTTAAACACGGATTTTTATTCCATCACAGTCCTGTATTGTTTACAAATCAACTATTCAAATTAATTCGTTACTATGCAACTGGTTAATGTGCACGAGTATAATGCAGTTCAACTAGTTAACATTCTTCAATTATTTTATCTATCACAGAATTGGAAAAAAATATGTCGTCGATACCATTCAAAAAATCCAAAACAAAAAAATGAGTGTATTCGAGAAAGCTCTTCACTATCGGTATGTAGGTTTTATGGCATGAAAAGGTGTTTTTTTTTTTTAATATAAGTCATATTAACTTAACCACTGACTTTTTCTTTTGGAGAATTACCACAATCAATATCATACCTCATAAACCTTGCCTCATACCGACAATATCAAGCGTCATCTCATGCTATATGATCAATTGAACAACTTTCACAGGTGAGAACAAATAACAATGTAGAGAATTATACGAATACAAGGCTGAACCAAGAATAATAAGATAAAAAAGATATGTTTTCATGTAGAATACTACATATAATATTAAGTTTAATGATTTTTTTTATAAAATTGCCAATATTCTACCTAATAAGTTAATTGTTACAAAGTTAACTGTTTGAATGAATACAATTAAAAAGTTTGAAGACGATAGGTCGGTAATCTAGTTTGATGGATAGGAGTCAAGTGGATTTATTTAGTGAAGAGCTTGATAAATACCCTTTAATAATAGAGGTGATCTGGAATGGAGACTTGAAGACAATTGTGTAATCTATCTAATCCGGAAAAGTGACAATACATGTGAGCTAACAGCTAAGTCATGAGTGTCGAGTCTATTGTAGAAATTGACTAAGACTTGAGAAAATTTTAAAATGTTTAATCCGTTTTTTCAATTATTACTTAATCATATCCCCTAGTATAATTTATTTAAATACAAAATTATTTCTATCATTGTAAGCATCTCTGATAGAGATGCCATGTGGCTGTTATCAGCTCTTCTAAGCTGATAGCTTATTAATGAAAAAAGTCCATTATTGAAATGAATAACTAACTACATAGGTCTAATCCATATCAGCTGAATTTCTAGTATTTCTCGTTTTTAGTAAATGTTAAACTTCCAAACTACTTGTTAACCAACATCAATCAAACTTTTCTTGTGAAATTTTAATCAATTCTGTTTCACAGAAAAACAAGTAACGTCAATGAAAAAATTCTAATCAGTTGACGAATTGTTTACGTTTTATTGGTAAATAAAATTAGTTTATTGACGAGTTATTATTGGTAAATATTGAAAGAACTGGATGGAAGAGGAGAGAAAGTGGTCCGACGATGGATCAAGGCCGTACTGGGGTCTCTCTCTCTCTCTTTATCACTCTTTCTCTTTTTTATTTAAACTCTTCTCTCTCACACTTCAAAAGTACCTAATTCAAGACGGAGCCAGCTGGCAAAAAGTGAAAACGAAGATAGAGTTCAGTAAGTAGTCTGTCCAAGCAAAGAAGAAATTATGGCAAGATGGGAAAATGACTCCAGTTCGGTCAATATTAGCTCAAAAATTATAAATTTGGTCTTAAATTGTAGAGCAGAATGTTTTATACAATTTAAGCCTAAATTTATAATGTTTGAATATATAATGACTGAGCTTGAGTCATTTTTCCTTCCTGCCAGAATGCCTTCTTTGCTTGGACAGACTATAGATGCATTGAGCGGAAAATTAGGTTACTCCAAGCTGCTGGGGCGTCGACCTGAAGGGTAAATATAAAAATTATGCAAATTATTTCGAGGCATTTAAGAGCAGCTAAAGTGAGAAAACAAAGTGTGAAACGATAATGGGACCGGTCGCAGTTGAAATTATGAGTTGGATCAGACCACAGTTTCATAAACAGCTTGGATTCACTTTCTTTTCGCTGGAGAAAGTCCTTTTTACATTTCTACTCATTCTCTCATTTTATATGTCATCCTTTCATCTCTCTTCTATTCAAATCACTCTCACTGGTTGCAGTATTGCATTAGTTTCACTCTCGTTTGAGATTAATTAAATCAACTTGATACTCGTACATGCCAACAAGTAGCGTCAGTTTGTCACCACGTCTTGTTTGCTATACGATTAACATAAAATAATATTTATATCATTGAACATTATTCATTTAGAAGCATATATATTGGATCATTACTCATAGATTCATATTATTATAATATTTAAATCATGTTATATTTATGGATTGATAATACCACAAAGAGACGAAAATTTTTTCTAAATCATCAGCCAAAACATAATGATGATCTATCTTAGATTGCTTGTAAATCCTTCTAATACGTTTATTGATCCAAAACAGTTAAATAACAATAATTTTATTAATTAATTTATACAATTTTTTGGACAATTGAATCAACAAGTTTTCACAATTTTCCCCCATCAAATGGGGTTTATTTATCGAAATAAGTTACATTTTTCAAATTGCTTATTGAATGTGATTTCACAGAAGATCAGTTGCTATGAAATGAAAGAAAATTTATACTGTACCCTCATATTTCTTGTTTTGAGCAAGCCGGTCCAAAAAATTTCAACACTCACATCATTATCTACATTCGTACTGGTAATGAGTTGAAATTCAGTCAGAACTCTAAAAATCAATGTACATAAAGAATACCGTCATTTGTTTTATTATCATCATCATCATCATCATCATCATCAATGTACATAATATGGGGAATCAATGCACATGAAGATAGTCTTCTCAACCTACAATGTTTAGCTACTTCATAGCTGCTCTATGCTGCTTCTTCCAAGTATTATTAGCAGTGGTGGATATTGGTGGTTTGGAAGAAACTTGAAAAAATTATGAGGATTTCGCCAAATGTAATAATTAAATATCAATACAAAGGCCACTAGCAATGCTTATAAAAACGGCTAATTTAGTCGGTAACCTTGAAACATATTTTGAAATCTAAACCGCAAGCGGTTCCAGTTGAAATATTGGAGTAAATAACAGTATTGGCCGTGAAATATCTTCAAAGTTTAAACAAAAACAATTCCGAGCTATCAATGGCTGAGTAGAGCAGGAGCACGTACAGAGGACATTATTGGCTATTTAAAATGTTAGCATGGCCAAGGTCTGTGTGTCCAGCCGCGCTAAACTAGCGGTAATCACACCGCCAATGTCACGTTCAAAGTTAACCACACTTTCAATAGCGAGGTCACACACTGAGAAGACAACTGAGACTGTTTAGAGGCCATGAAATGCGAATCTGAATAACAAATGGCAGGCGGACGTGTTGCAAAATTCAAATAGATGAGCCGTGTTCTATGATTAAATGCGAGAAGGAATGATTTTCTTCAATTGACAATTTCTGTACAAGTGCCACTTGAAGAGAAGGCAGAAGAGACTAATTCTGTCTTAATAATCTCATATAATGGGGATAACTGTGGAAGTCCACTCATGTTTATGTTGATTCAATTGTCCGAAAGATTGTTTTTGTGTATCTATTCTTCCAGTATTAATGGGTTTAAAATCTTTAAATTGCTGAATACTAGTTAAAGAGAAGATAATAATTCTCTTGAAAGTCTCACAAAATTAATATTCTCTATAGAGAATTACTCACTCAGTCATTTGTCTCTATTTGGAGAGAGAAAAGAGTAACGTACAATTTGGTATTCACTAGTGTTCTCTCATAATCCAAGAGAATGTGTATTCAGAGAACAACTCTATTAATTTCCAAGAAAACAAATATTCATATTACTGTAACTACTAATAGTAGTTTTATTTATTTGAGAATTATATTATTTTCACATTCACATGTTCAATCTTTGTAAGGAAAAACTGCTCCCTGTATTCTTAACGAACTGAATAAATAAATTACACAAGTAAAAAGATATAATAATCATACTAATTCCCTTGCTTGTATGAGTCAAATAAATATTTTTGATACAATCGTCACCGTATCGTATTTATTCACAGAATGAATAAAGTGCAACGTGACATTCAATGGCTTCAAGGCGAAATTTCAAGCTTTCCGGTCAGTGTAGCCTCAACCCTCAACACTCGTGTGTATTCGCGCACAAAATGTCAGCCTGATTATTACCATTTCTGAATGAAGATAATCGGAAATTATTCCATGTTTCACTTCCCGATCCTATGCTGTGAAACCTACCGAGTTGTGACCTAGCCTGATAACTACCTACTGTGTGATTGTAGGAGGAAATGAATGCACTGGCATTCAGTAGCACTTTGCTTGCGACTACCCGCGTTTTCAAACGCGACGAGGTCACCTCGGACGTTTCAGAAGGAATGAAAGAAGAAGGAAGTAAGAGAGAAAGAGAGAACGAGAGGGTTAAATGAGAGAGGAGGATTTTGAACTTGAACTGCTGGCAGTTGACCTCAGAGCTGCACTGCACTCGTCTATTGGCTCGAAAAGGACCGACTGTCTGATATAATGCAACCGGCTATTCGATTGGACAAGAACAGAGAATTTCTGTCGGCATATCAATGAGAGCCCACACATGACAGTGGCATGACACTATGAACTTCCTGTTTAAAAGTTGCATTGAGAAATTTGGTGAACTAGGTGAATTAGATATTGTTTGAGTTGGAGAGTGATCTTGATTAAGCCCTGAATCTAATGTAGGCTACACGATTACTGAAAAGTAACAATTTTAATTCGCTTTAATAATTTTTTATAACATTTCTTATATGGCTGAATGGATTGAGCATTTTGATAGAGGCAGTTCAATTACAAAGCTGATCTGTTTTATTCAACAAAAAATGCTACTTTGGAAAATACAAGAGAATTAATCAATTAAATACATTGGTTAGATTACATTGAAATTGATCAATAAATCAATGATCATTGTTTCAAAATTGATCGAACAATTTATGATAACAAAAAACACTCTATAGGGTTGAGATACTCAATACAGCTCCTTCTGGAAATACTGGTTCGATCCAGGAGTTCCGAAGATTGAACATGAATATGCATGGAGTGCGGGTTTTATCACTCACTCAACCCATTTAGGGGTTTCTCTAGTCCTCATTAAGAGAAATAAAGGATTATTTTTATTTGATTACATTCTCGTCTCATCACTTTATTATATCACCACATTCTTACCCACAATCTGATGTGAAAGTTACATTGAATGACATTTGATATCTTTAATGAATTAATTACACCTGCCCTTTTGAGTAAGGAGATTGAAACATTAATATGAAGCGTTGGCAAGTCTTGTTGGTACCGATTTACGCCAAATTGAACCTTGATTCAAAATTAACCTTGATGGTTTGAAATGTCGGATGTGCGTGTTCCGATCGCAATGCTATTTCGAGACTCGAGAGTCGCGCACCTTCGAGATTTTATTCGCCGAAAACAGTTTGCGTGACTGGCTCCATTGTCTCGCCTTGGCATTGGCAAACTAAAGTCTAGTGATAACGTTAATCTTTCAGCTAGTTTTCAGTGGTAAACAGCTAATCAACTATCTATTCAAAGCAGCTGGCTATTTCTGGAGTCTCATGTTATCAAGAAACTATTCAAGATGGATCATTAAGGCTGGGCGGAATCTCACTAAACGAGGAAAAAGCTCATTTATTTGGATTTTGTTTGTTTATTCTGCAAACTTGGATTGTTGCTACACACCCTAGCGGATGATTTAATATTAAATGACGTAACTCTAAAGTTCAGGATGTCTGTACAAACAGCAGAAATTTCATGAGATAAGTTTGATTGCTCTATCATTTTTCTCCATAAATGATGAAGAGATTAAACAAAAATTATGCATGCAAGTTAAGTTCTACTTAACCACTGATCTGGCGGTACTTTCCAATCTAAGGATTGGGAGAGGGGAGAATATTTTGAGAAAAATATAGAGGAATTATGTAGGAAAATCCTACGAATATTTCTTCTTCTTCTTCTTCTTCTTCTTCTTCTTCTTCTTCTTCTTCTTCTTCTTCTTCTTCTTCTTCTTCTTCTTCTTCTCCCTTTCTGCCATTACAGCGTAGGGATCAATTTATTATATGAATAAAAATGTTTGCTATTGCATTGAAGTTTTCAGTGCAGCAGAAGCTGAATGAATTGAACATAAATTATTCATTATTTTAAAAAAACTACTCCGAATCATCTTGTTACCAATGTCATGAAGGTTAATTGGATGTTTTGAAACGTTCCATCCATTTACAATGGAAACATCCAATCAATACAATAATACCATATTCTATAAAATGCACCCTGATGGAGATATATTTTGTAACTACTTGAGAGTAAATTGTATTGTAATCGAATAGATCAAAGCAACAGTACGCAAATGCTAATGCTAAATGCTGTAGCTACAAAGATACAACACTTTTTAGGCAATGATTGTCAGAAAAAAATTTATAAGATGTTGATATTTTTGTTTACATAAAAATGCGCCATTATGTGCAGTTAGAATACCTTGTACACAAATATATCTAATGTCTATATTTTAAGAGATGATTGACAGAAGTGAGAGGTAGATTTATCAACTGTTAGCACTTGTTCACATTAAAAATGTAAAATTATGAGTAATCATGTTGTTGGCAGAGGCAGACAAATGGAAGCGTACTAATCTGGTCCGGGGTTGCTATCGGTGGCGTCAAAGGTCAAAGGTTTTCCTATATATGACCGGCCTTGGCTCGAACCCCCTTTCAGCCCCCTGAAATCGCCCCCTTGTGGTAGAGGGGTGATTCAAGCCGGGTACTCAGTTACAGGCAGTGACAGGCAACGGACAAGGACAAGGCCAAGGTTTGCAAGCACTCCCCCCTTCTAGACACCCCCTAAATGACCTCCACCCACTAGACGAAGTCCCCCCCATTGGGCGCCGAGCGTCATCACGCCCACGTCACGACAAAAGAGGGGGGAAGTGGTAGGCATCAAGAATTTGATGGATGAGTGGGGGTTTATTGGGGATGAAGTTTACCCCCTTCTTCCCCACTCAGAGCAACAACACTATAAGTGCCTGATTTGTGGTTTGAGGGAAAGGGGTGAATTGTGGATGATGCCAACTTGCGATATTTCACGAAAATAGATCGTTTTCAATGTCGACCAACCAACCGTCCGATGTTCCAGATTTCATGCTTTTGCTTGAAACACTCACATGCACTGAGACGAGACTGATGGCCATTAGTCACAGAAAAATGTTGCTATTAGTAATACTGGTTTTAAAATTTGCCTACAGTTATACTAAAAATGCTCATGATGTAATAATTTTCATTCCAAAATTTAAGTGAATTCAAATGAAAATTTTTGAACAAACTATTCTTTATTTTCATCCCAAGTTAGATTTTCTGAAGATCTTTGTTAAATTAATCCCTTTCATATGTTTCTCAGGATCTCCTTTCGAAGTTCTACTTTTATTGCTTTTTCCTGGAAAGACATTTTGTAAGTTCAACTTGCTTTTATGCATGTATCTGCATTGAACCAAGGACTGAAGAATTCGGAGGTAAATTTCTATTTACTATGAACTCTTCAGTCTCCACTCAGGGAATAATTCCCTTTCACTATAAACCATACATAATAATTGCAATTTTTTTATAGAAATGAGCTTCCAAGTAATATCAATATTTCATGTTTTCTATTTAGACTTGACTGGTTTTTTAATGATAATGAAAATAAATTCATTTCTGAAAGCCAGGGAGGAACTTACTTACATCCAAAGGTCCCCTTTTTAGAAATGATGATCGGGAATTGTATGCAATACCCTATTCATAGATAAATATCTATTTTCGAAGCATTTCCAGCAGAATTCCAATCTTCAATATCGAGATGGGATTACAGAATATTTGAAAATGTTTCGGATTACATTTTTTTTTGGATCTGGAATCTTTCAACCCAGTGATGACAATCATTCACATAAGACGAAGTATAAGATTGTTGGTTTGCAGTATACAAATTAGATTATCCTTGTATAAAAAATGCTCGAACTCAAAAAACTTACAATTCATATACGAATAATACAAACTGAATACAAGGTTATATGACCACACCCAGACCCGTGAAAATTCAGACAACCAAATTATTTCGTCGCGATATTTTTCTGATCTTCCTCTTCTATAGAGAAACAGTGATTCTTGTGTGTTATGAAATATTTTTAGCTTTTTACCTCATTACATAAACATGATATTCCGAGGACGATTCAGGACCGATCTGTCCGGTCTATTAAAAAAAGAAAAAGGATGAACTAACAAAGCAGATCTCCCCGGCCAGACGATACATATAACATTATAGTTTCGTCCTTTTATAAAACATGATAGAACTTTTTGTTTTCTTTAAACTTTCAAGGTTTTCGACGCCTCTACACATCGATAACGTGGAGAACATCAAGTGAATGGAATATGTTCACTTTTTTATCATTTTTTCTCAATAGTTCTAAACTTGTAGCATGTGGAAGAATTGTGTGGAGTAGTGATGATTGGAAGAGAAGCTAATTTGTTTCTCCCAAAAGTAGCCTATTTGATGCGGGCATTCCCTTACTCATGTGAAAAATTCTAGATTATTTTTATTTTAATTTGAATTGCTTGTTCAAACATTTACTGTGGCATGCATCAATCACATAAATACGCTAAATTATCCATTATACAATTATACAATCACTATCCATTACCCACGCACAAGCTAGAATGCTTATGTGTGTATCATCCGCAATAAACTATATTAATACGAAATGCATTTGTATTTTGTGGTCGATGATGAGAACGACTTTAGCTATCTATACTGCCAAACTGCCTCATTGAGCTTTGAAAAATATCGTTTCAATCTCTTCTCTTCTCATGAAGACGATCTCGCAATAACTAAAATAATAAACGAACAAAAGCTTGATTTCCAAAATTTATTATTCAACTTGTTGCTCCCAAACTTTATGATTATTTTTTCCATTTTCTATTAGTTTCAAAGACTCACAAGAATCACTGAGTTTTAATTTCAAATGTTGAGAATGTGAATATTGATTCATTGTGGCTGATGGATGTAGGCTACTTTACATTGTAGCCTACTTATGCAATGCGGTTTTGTTTGAAATTCAATTATTACAACACAATACAATCAATGTACTGTGTGCGAGCTTATTGTATGAATAAGCCTTTATATATTACAATTAAATTAGTATCTGTCGGATAATAATCATCAGTACTCGATAAGCAAATGAATAAGTGCTCTATATTGAGTTCCAAAGTGCTATATTGTCATTTTTCGAGATTGTAATACGAAGATGTCATGTTAAAAATTCTGCATGAAGACTTCTTTTCCATCATTCCTTATGATTTGATAGAGTAGTAACTCATTTTTTCCAATGTTTGAATAACGAATGCAGTATTACTCATTGAAGATTTCAGAAAATTCAATAGATTTTTTCAACTTTCACTAGTCAGCGGTAAAAAATGTATCAAATTTCCACCATATTCAAAAAGCAATAAAATATCATGCTTAGATTGTGTTTTAGACGCAACAATAGGCGAGTTTCTCTAATTCTCCTATAGATTGAAAGATTATCTTAAACTTAGTGACGATGTTCTGCTTTTTCCTCATGTTTGAAAGAAACATGAGTATTTACAGTTTGAATATACAGAATACAGAGTATTAGACAGTATTGAATCTGAGATAATATTACTCATAGATTTCCAGGAAAATTCAATGAGATCTTATTTAAATCCTCACTTCAGCGGTAAAAAATACATCAAATTTTCATAATATCCAATGAACAATATTATCTCAGAATTCAATTTGTGTTTAGCCACAGTTTCATTCTCTTATGAATTTAATATTCATTACTTTGCAGTTGAGGTGTAGCTGCTGTTTATTGATAGTTTCTGTCAAAAATTAGAAGATTTTCTATAAAATCAACTGATTGATTACCATAAACTGAAATTTAACAAACAACAATAACCCTCCAAAACTTTTCCGGGTCAAACTAGCATCAGAGTGGAGTATTTCACCATTTTGTGAACAGATTTTCCATTCATAGAACTTTTATTTCTTGATGAAGATGATTGGATGGATAAAAATTTATGGAATAAAAACACAGGTTTTAATTTTCACCAGACAATGGTTTAATCTGACGACCTCAAAAAAGTCCCAAGCTTTACAAAAAAATGATACATACAATACAAGCACACACCATTTTTGAAAGGGAAACATACACTTCTAAACAACTCTGCATCACTGGGCTGACAAACATATTTGATGAACCATTTGTTTTAAGTAACAATAGCTAAAATGTAGTAGAAACATATGTGATATTTTACTGTTAATCTGATTCCATTCATTTCAGGGAAATAAAAATATATTGTAGGTTCTTTGATTTATACAAATCTATATTCTTTGTTTTTTTAAAAGTATCATAAAAATATGTATTTAGAGAACATCGATCTACATTTTATTTTATATAAATGAACTATTAAAAACATTGCCCAGATTACACTTCACAACATACTTAGGCTCATTTATACATTCAAAAGTATTGTATCCTTTGCCCAATTGAATTTTATAAACTACACCACAGAAATCATTTTGAGCCTAATCAATCTTCTGACAATTCGTTCAATTCTGAAAACAGATTATTTTCAATAGTTCAAAGCCAATACAAAGAAAACTGTTACTCATAGTGCTTATAGGTGGTAGATAATTTCAAACGGATTACAATTCAACAGAGTAGCTTCAGAAAAAAACACTTTTGAGGATGTCTCAAGATCAAAAAGTCTAGATATAAAAAACAAAGACAAATACAATAGAAGATTATATAATATATATGACAATATATATATTATTCAATTATTTGTAGGAAGCCTCTGCCATTTCAAATGCCTTTCTTTTCTATTCCACATTATTCTACAGCAATTAAATATTATATAATTATAACGAAATATGATATATCAGAGCGATTGAGATGAATTCATATCTGTTTTACAGTCTTAATCCAGAAAATTGCAATGTGTTATCTACAAACTTTTCATACAAATTACATTGCTTTGGACTGATAAGAAATGACCAAGCACGGGAATCTACCAATACCATAATTAACACGAGAAAACGCACAACACAACATATTTACTACCAATCAACAGGTCGATTATCAATTAATTATCATAATAATAATAATAAAAAGGGTGGGCTTGATTCGTTCGATTAAATTAGAATAATAAAAACGCTGCGGTACTGGCCTACCTCCATCAACTTAGTGATATAACTTAGAAAAACAACAAGAATAAAAATAAACAACGGAATATTTTAGGGGCGCAGGCGGCATGGCATGGCAGGCCTTCCCTTCAGTCTCATCATTTTTTCTTAAATTATTATTATTAAGACAATAATAGTCGTTATATATAATATTTACAGAAGGGCGTCTTTGTGCCCAAGTTGAGAATGCAAACATTAGACCCTATCATTTCCATCAATTTTTTTAATTTTTTGTAAGTAAACATCTTAACAAATTAATTATTCTTTCAGATATTACTTATTTTACATAAGATAAGACTAAAACGTAAACGTTTATGATTTCTTAATATTTATACACATAGAGGTGAAATGCAAGCCCTACATACACAATTATATCACATTTATTTAATTAAAGTATAATATATATTTCTTCACATTCGTAATAATATATATATTTTAATAATAACATGTATTCATTTATATTAGGACTGGTGCTTTCAAACTTCAACCTTTTGAGCCTAAAATTCACAATTTGTCATTCCCCCGCCTGATTTTTTTAATGATAAACACGACTGATGAGCCTAATCTAATACGGGTGAAGTCGATGATGAGATATGCTTCAAGATTTACAAATGAGTTATGAGATATTCTACAAATGAGGTGACAATTTACACATGATATGAGTGATGAAGAATAATTTCACGCAAGTGGAATTGTAAATAAAAAACAGACACAAACGTTTTGGTCCAAAGAGCTAACGAATGGAATCAATAATTTGGAATAAATGGTGAATGAGAATATGCCTAATGACTTCAATTTCACATTGAAAATATGCACTCACTCAAAACTATTTCAACTACAACACGTTTAATTATTTGTTTTTAAAAATATCGAACCACACATCTAAACGAATACATACATTATACACATACAAATAGATTATCATTAAAATCATGAAGGAGAACAACAGTGCATTTACAATAGACCGTTCCCCGCCGGGGGGTTTGCTCATAAGGTGGCACCATCAGAATTTAATCTCTCCCTCTTTGCTAGCACACACAATGTCTGAATGAAGACTAAATAGAGTGCGCACCGTACCGCGTTGCGCCGAACAACAACTCAGAGAGATCAGTAGAAGTCCGATTTGTAGTCTTTGATTTGTACCAGTTGGTTGGTTCATCACGGCACGGCTTGTTTGTACTATAGACAATGACACGGGGGCGGTGATGGGAGGGGGCGGGGGTGGCGCCGCCTCAGGCCTCCAGCTTCACCACCTTGGTGGGTGGCGGATGCGAGAGGGGGGTGGGTGAGGGGGGCGGCGTCTTCTTGGACAGGTTGAGCGGCTGCTGCGAGGGGGAGGTGGTGGTGGTGGAGGAGGAGGAGTTAGCAATGCCGACTTGCAGTTCCATGAGTGAGGGTGAGTGGGGAGAGGTAGATGAGGAGGGAGATGGAGAAAGGTACATCCTGGCGGGGGGCGGTGGGGTGGACACTAGGATGTAGGCGGAGGCGGGAGGTGGGGCGGCCGCTGCACTGGTTGTGGTGATGACACTGGTGCCTCCCTGCCACCTCTGTGCTGGGTACTGGTAGGTTGATGCACTATCATTGCCTCCACGCATTATGAAGTCATTGATCATCTCGGTCCTTTTCAGCTGTTCAGGAGTCATCCGCGGACTCTCCATCAGTGACTTGGCCAGGGTTGAATGTGTACTGGACAGCGATGAAGTGAGGTGATGATGCAGCTGAGGAGAATTGTGCACCATGGGTTCAGCTTCAGCTGAGTCCTTGTTTCTTAGCGCCCTGAACTTCTTGTGCGGCTTGTAAGCTTCATCCATGAGAGAGTTTGTGTCATAGAGAGGTGGTGCTTGGAGCACACGTTTCAGAACAGGCATGTCTTCCACTGAGTGCGTTGTGCCATTCTGCTGAGGAGACTGTGAGCTCTGGAACGGCATTGAATGTCCATTCTGGGCATGGAGGGGATGTTGGTGATGGTTGTGATGGTGGTCATCTTTGTCTTCCAGAGAAGAACGGGGACTGGAACAGACTGAAGTTGGTGCTGAACCGATTGGTTTGTCTAATTTTTCTGTGCCTGATTCAATACCGGAGTCACTTGGTGAGTCAAGCTTCCTGAAGGATCTGTGGTGGGATTTGATGTCATCACCAGATGCTGATCCTGAGTTGGCTCTGTGCCTGTGCGGACACACACCACCGGCTAAGGTAGCAGCAAGTAGAGGAGTGCTGCTTGCGTGGTGGCTCTGATGGTAGTCGTTCAATGAGGCAACTTCACCAGAGCACATGGACTCTGTGCTGGAGACTGAGCCGAGTGGGCTCTTGACTTCTTCCATGGTGACATCGGATGATGAGGACCAAGACGAGGCGCCGCCAGGGCTCTTGCTGTTGCACTCGTCCTCGACCATCATGGATCCCCACATCTGCTGTTGCTGCTGAGCCAGCTGCTGTTGTTCAGTCATCTTGAATGCGAGCAGCTTCTCCGAGTGCAGAGTGTTCAGTGTGCGTAGATCGGGAATTTTCTTCATCAGTTCATGGCAGAGGTTGGGCTGCCCAGGATGGTTCTGGTTGAGGACTAACTGTAGCACTGTTTTCAGTTTGTTGTGCATTCTCTCTATGAGGTCGGTATTTCTGAGGCCTGGACGATCTGTGAACACACAAAAAGAACAAAAACATTAAACATCTGACAAAAAAGTAACAATAAGTTATTTTGTATAAATTGTTTAAAAAAATTATATCGATATTTGGAAGTATTTTTCATATTTTTTAAAAACAATAATTGAATTAATCTATAAATTTAAAAATCGAATAAATCTATTAATTAATTTATTAAAATAAGGATAATTTAACTCACCGGCAGCAATAACGACAATGGAGCAGAAGAGACCGATCTCAGCATCGGACAGTCTCAAAGCATTCAGTCTTTCGGCGAAGTCAAACATGGAATCCATCAGGAACCTGGCGTTGGAGCTGTTGTGGATGGACTCCCTTTTCAGGATCTGGCCATTCAGGCAAATCATGCTGTTGGTCTGTAACAAACAAACAGAACAAGCGAGGTTAGAGAAGTCGAGCAAAAATATTCAATACTGTAACAATCGATTTTAATTTAAAGGAATTGCGAGTAGTGATAGATAATAATCAATAAATTTAAAATGTTGAATGATTTAAAGGATGTAAGAGACTCGAATAACAAGTGATGAGTAATTAGATGTTCAGGAGTATTCTACCAAATTGTTAAAATATGAGATGTGAATACAAAAAAAATATTCTATAAATATTAGAATAATTATTTAAAAAAAATTATCAATATTTTGAGTAAATACTTTGGAAGTTAGAAATAGTTTCATCACAATTAATGTAGAAAGCGAGTCACTAGTAACCCTTTTCGATTTCCAATGAAAATTAGTAGAGGTTGAATTGATTAAAACTGAATGAAAATACTGAAAAACAAAATAAGATAAAAATTTGTTGAATTGAAATACAAGTTAGATTGAGATAAAATGTTCGAGTAGCCTACATACCTGAGAATCAAACATGCAGGCCAATCTGACGAGAAGGACCTCAAAGACGCCAGCCTTGAGTAGAGTAACCTGGTCGTCTTGTGCGAGGAAGGAGAAGCCTGGGATGCGTTTGGCGAACTCCACAACGCCACGAATGGCAGGAGAGAACCTCTTGGAGAAATCCTGCAGGAGTTCCTGCTGGCCAGTCAGAGGCTGAGGGTTGGGGTTTAGTGGGCAAGCCTGCAACACAAAAAGAGAAATCGAAATAAATAAAACTGTACAAGAAAAATGGGATAATATGGTGTAATAGGAAGTAGTGTGGATTGAGTAAAGTTGTGATTTGAGATCCAAGGCGTGTTTCAAATTTGAGAGTATGTCAAATTGAGCCGATTAATCCAATAGTTTATTCAGTTTTGAGTCGAATACTTACAATCAATCAAATAAAACAATGAGCATTGAACGTATAAACGGATCAACTCCCAAATCAGCACACGAATTGACAAGGGGAAACGCTCACAATGTTTATTGGTCAAGGTTCATTCTCTGATTATGTCTTACGATTCATAGACACCGGAAACAGTATTTCGAGCATTGTGAATATTTAAGGTCAAGTACATCTATTGTAGATTAGCATTTTTCAAGAACGATTTTTCCAATCTGACTGTCAATTTCTAAATTCAGGGACGGTGAAATCTGGGCTCAGTTACGAAAAGTTTTAATAATAAAAATTTGGGAAAGATGCGAACGAGAGAGCTATATTATTATATAATACTATATCAAGATTCAATAGTATACATAGTACTGTTTGGGAATTTGGAGCCATGACAAATCTTCTATCATACTTTTTTGAAACTACTGTAGTTGATTATTCGAAACGACGCCATTTGAATTTACAACGCAAATAGTGTAGTCACTATTGAATAATTTCTATTGAAATTTGAAGTCATTTTCTGAGAAATTTGAAGAAACCGCAAACTCATGTCTATGCTAGCAATAAAATTGTCATCGGTTTACATCATTATTGTCTGACCTTGGAAAAAAACTGATAAATTGTGTCAGTTTCCCACATTTTATCATGTATTGATGAAAAAAACTGTAATTTTATCTGAGAGTTAGTATAGTACAAATAGATAGTTCTCAATCAGTCTAAACAATTTATTCAAATAAAGCAAAGTATTGAAATAATCTACTCAAATAAATTCAACATTAACTGCCAGCAACAATTTGTTACATGACTCAAAACTGAGAATAGAGTCAGAAGTTGCTGCTCATTAATCATGTTGTGTCTAGAGTGATTTATAAAAGGCATCAATACAACCACAAATGCAGGTTCCGATAACAATTTGTCAAGTTTTTGAATGTCGAGTCAGAAGCTCTCTTTTATAGCATTAAGTATGGAGCTAAATAAAAACTAGAAACTAAATTTAAATCTCTGTTAGTATTGTTGGATAAAAAATTAACACATTATCCTATATTTTCTCGACTTTATAATTCTACCTTCGCAACAGTTGAACTCAAAGAGTTGAAGGTTGAGAGTTCTATCACCTTTCTATAGTAGTTGGAAATCGATACGAAATAAATTATTGTCGGGGAAATGAACTGCACAGCCAGCAGACGTAATAAGAAAGCAGCGAGAATCGAAGCGAACGTCACAGATAGAAAACGAAGTAAACGTGGAGGAATTCAGAGACCTGCATTGTGCAGTATAGAGCTAGCTAGCTACTGGACAGCTAGCTATTCTGGGATGGCGGGTTAGAAAGAAGATAGAGGGAGTAGAAAGAGCTTTGACCCCATGCTAGCGAACAGCGAAGAGTAACGACCTCAAATGCTCAGTCAAGTGTGCTGGGAAAATTTTTTGGATGTTCCTGTGGAATCTGAGGGAAAGTGTTGGGGGAACTGTGAATTCGTAACGAAATGTCAACCTAATAGAACTACAGTATTAAACATGTAAAACGAGGAAGATCAAGAAAATGAATACATTAAAAATGTGGTGCTACATAAATTTCAATTCATTAAAAGAATTGAGAAAATTTTTCCAATGTATGGGAGAAAGCGAAAAATATTAATATTTCAATTGCAAAAAATATCAAGATATCAATAGTTGTAATGGAAATTTCATGAGTTCATAATTTTCCACTGTTCAGTAAATACTGTAGTGAGAAATTTTCTAAAACGAATTACTTCTCATGAGTCCTATTTGAATAATTCGATAAATACACAGCCGAGATAGAACTTTCAACTTCCTAGTTACAGCTATTTAGTTCATGGTTTCATCTCTGGCCTCTATTAAAAAGCTAGCAACATCGTTTGTAGGAACTTATCGCGAAATGAACTTGAAATCGGAAGGCTATTCGTAAAAATAGCCCGTTACGCAACCTCTACTGTTAAAACAAATTAGCCTCGTGTCTAGCGTTAAGATTCGTTTGCAAAAATAGATTTCAGAAATTTTTCAGAGGCTGCAGCTTGGGCCATTTTTTCAAACTCAGTTGAAGGCAGAATGTGTTCAGATTGGGCTCGTAATAGATTGAATCATAAATAACAATTATTATTGATTTAAGAGACGTGTCATGGTAATAATGATAATTTTCATGGAGCTTCATCTAACGATTCAATTATAATAAATTTGATGCATCTATTATCAATTATGATTTCTAGAGGATAGAGTTCAAAGAAAATCGTTCTATTCTATTAAAATCTTCAACGTTTTTTTATTTTAATAGTAAACGTATTTCAAGAATTAGATATCTATTTGTAATTTATGAATGAGAATCTACTATCCAAACCAGTCTTTAAAACCTGACTGATTTTTGACATTGAATACTTAGTTACCTTGGCCGTAAACTGAATGCCAAGTTGTCAAAACCGGAAGATCCTTGTCTAACTTGCATTCTATCTTTGTTTAAAGAGGCGGAAAAATTTACAAGAATCATTGATGGGAATAAAGTAGTTGATAAAACGAGCATCTGCTAGACTATTATAATTTCCAGACTTGAATTACCTCGCTTGAGGTCGGTCAGGAATACTAGGAAAGAAATGTGAATCGTGTTTCGAATATCGAGAACTAGTTCTGACGGAGCTGACATGATTGTTATTACAAGTGATCATGTAATTATTATAATCACACAATATATTGGAATAACAGAACTGTTCACGAAATTGCCATGAATTCGAATTAATTACTCCACTCACGATGACTTTCGATTAGAATTGAAACTTGAAAACTACTGTAGTCCTATTACCGAATCTTTGATAATAAATTATAAGTGAAGGTTTTTCAGAAAATGAGTCCCATTTCAAATTATTTTGAAGGCAGCAGACGTCCATTGGAAAACAAAGAAGCCAGGTGCCCATTGGTACAGTAGCAATAACGTACAAAGTTCAGACCAAACAAAGAGCCGTTAAAAAGTTTGACCATGAAACAGTTTTTGGCTGCCGGAATTATAATTTTGACGCAACATCCCTGACTGGAGTCCTTTCTGTCTTTTTTTTCAGTTTGCACCTGGCTGTGCAAAAACGTGCAACTTCAAAGGTCTGGGGAATGAATGGGATGTCACACCGAAGTTAATAGGTGACCTGATATACAAGTTAGATAGCATGATTTATATGATCGTTTCTGTTGAACGGCTGAAGTAAATTACAATGAATTTAGTAATAGTACTACATTTCGGATCCTGTAAGAAGGTTCTCATAAAAAAAAAGATTTCTAGCATTGATAATGTGTTACTCTACATTCATGTTATTTAAAAGATTCCCATTTTTTCTCAAGATGATTTCTTGAATTGATATTGTGTTACTCTACATTCATAATTTAATTTTAAAAGTAGCTAGCATTTTAATTTTGATGTCTTGAGTCCTAACTGAAGAATTGAAGAAGAAGAAGAAGAAGAAGAAGAAGAAGAAGAAGAAGAAGAAGAAGAAGAAGAAGAAGAAGAAGAAGAAGAAGTGGTAGAAAGAAGAGGAAGTAGAAGAGTGTATTAGAAAAAATAGATGTAGCAGAAGGCTCAGTAGTACGTTTACCATCGCTATTTATTTTTTCAACAAATATTTTTCGTATGCTATATCGTTGAAGTTTGATTTGCTCACCAGAGTAGGAGGACAGGCGGTGTAGGAAGGATGTTGGCGCGCCCTGAGCAGCATCGGCTCGATTTTTTCTCGCGTGAAGTCGCAGGTGTCGATGTGCGCTCGCACGACAGTCGCCAGCAGTCGCTGCTCGTCTTCCAGTTCGGCGGCCAGCGCCTTCTCCTGCGATCGCGAGTTGGTGCTCTGCTGCATGGCGGCCAGGATGCGCGCCTTCTCTCGCTTGGGCACGCGGCCGAATCGCACAGCTGTAACATGCAACAAAAATGGCGAAATTAGTCAAAAGCTTTAGGAAGATCAATGAATTCACAGGAAAATAATTAGGGAACATACTATGATCCAAGGTATTACAAAAGGAAAACTGAGGTGTTTTGTTGTGTGGGGTGTCCTGTTTTATTTTGTATATATGTTGTAGTAAAAAGCACTTGAAAAATATAACAAAATGATACATTTTTCGTGTGACACTATTCCAATGTATTTGTATATTTCAAGAATAAAGGCATTTTCAATTCAAGTGCAAAGAAACAAAGGAGTGTCTTTGTGGTCAAAAGCATTGGGAAATTCTGCATCGTTGTAGAGGAAAACGCTAGAAAAATATAGACATTAAAAAAACCGATAAAGTGGAAATATACGATTATATGAACCTGAAGCATACCCTCAAACTAAATATTTCCTTTCGATTCTGTCAAATAACAATGGTTTTGATTTGAATTTTGTATAAGGCTATTTGGTATAATTCAGCCACGTGCTCGATCAATTGCGCATCTAGAATGAATGAATATTCAGCAAACGGAACAATTGAAGAACACGCCGAAATAGAAACAGGAAGCAATAACACATCAGGTTAGGACAGAAAAAATGTCACAAAAACGGCCTTGAGACGAGTGCGGCAGCTTGTCCGTTACATTTTTATCTCAGGGAAGATCTCTTCGACTTTGTAGACAAAAACGAACTGTAGGGGATAAACTGAGAAAGACAGAGGTCGTTGGAGAGAGATGAAAAAGAGAGATGAGGGTTTAGTAGTGGGCCTACAACAGAGACAAAACCCTCTCAAGGTTAACGGCTCTTGAAAAAAATGCGTCTGTCGGTTAAAGGGCTCACGAGGGAGAGAGACAGAGTGAGCTAGAAAAAAGATCGCATCATTTCCAGACTAATAGACAGAGACGGTGTGGTTTTTTCACGTTGTTGTTTTTTAAAAGTCCCGCCAAGTGTGAAGGGGGGAACTGAAGGACACCTATAGGCGTAGACAGTCGCTGTGGATTATAGATTATTATTTTTCTGAAGGGGGACAGGGTGAGAGAGAGAAGCCAAAAAGAGAAAGATAGAATGAGAGAAGACCCTTCAGCATTGACCCTGGATTTGTCGGTTGGGTGAAGCCTTGCAACCGTCCTAAACGTACTCAGAACGGAAGTCAATTGAGAACATTGAGCTTGAAAAATGGAGCAGACGAGACAAACAATAGCTGTACAACTACAACCAAAACTAAGTTTTATTCGCAATCCACAAGTTCACATGTTCATGGAAAGAAGATTGGAATCTAGAAATAGTGGCAGTTGTATCTAATAATAATTTGCAAAAATTTAAAGGAGCCAATTTAATTCAGTACTTCTTTAGATACTTATGTATAGGCCTATGTATCTTCTAATGTATACAAAACAATTCTTCGAGATAATTTACAGAATCAGAATCCATGCGACATTCTATCGTTCTACCAACTATTTTATTCTCGTATAAAACATAGGAAACAAGTTATAGGATCCCAACCACCTTCAGATTAAAGATCGTACAAGATACACATAGGCCTAAATTGGGGTGAAGCCAGGTCCAGACAGATGAGCAGCTGCTTCTTGGGTCAAGAACGTCGAGAAAGAGAGAGAGCAAAAGCGGCAGCTGTTTGGGCACGCGATTCGCACCTGGCTCAATCAATTAGTCTCTCTCTCTCTCCAAAATTTTCTCCCTCCTTTCAAGGGCACACGCTCAACCCTCCAACTGCTGCTGTGTCCTTGTCCCATAGAAAAAAGGCCGTTAACGATAACTCGACCATAAAACGTGAATATAGTTATCAACAACAATCAATATTGACATGGTCAAAGAACAAAGGATCACAACTTTATTATATCTATAGTATCTTAAAATCCTGTAGTATCCTACCAAGCACCTATAGTAAGAAGGGTCGACATGTAACAATCCTAATGAATCATAATCACTTTCAATTATTATTTTTTCCTTTTCTGTCAACTACCTTTCGAAGGGGATTATATATGTTTGAATACAGTATGCAAGATTCAAGTTAATTCCCATTTTATGTTCAGAAATTGTAAAGTTCATGTAAATCTAGGTTTACGGCCTGAAAATTATGGTGATTATTTTGAAGTTATTACTGAATGAATGAAAGGAAATAATGTAGACTCAATGATAATAATTCCTATTGCAAGATTATTATCGTTGTGAAAATAATAAGGTAGGCAATGAGATTATTTTCTAATTGAGATATCCACAAGTATTCAATGATAGTTTTTTAAATATTTTCTGTGTTATAAATTCAATCACCTCTGAAGAAAATTGATGTTGATTAATATAGAAATTGAATGCTTCATCAGTTTTCTTCGCTTCCAAAATACATTCTCAATAACTATTATTCTTTAGTAAGAAATATACAAAACAAAATACCATATTTAAATTTCAGTTAGAAGCGAATGAACTCTGAAAACAATAGATATCAATACCGTAGCGAGAATTGAACCGAAAAATAGCCAACTAATTGGAGGGAAAATAGAAAGTGGCTATCTTACAAACAACCTTGAACCTTCCTTGAATTTGATAAATCGATCGTTTTCAAGGTTTTCAGTCTACACAAATAAGGAAGAAATATTATATTTTTAGCGTCCAGAGATGGAAATACAGAAACATTATCGTCCATTTGGAGAAGATTAACGGAGAAAACAAGAATGATGAATGAAATAAATTATGAGTAAATTAAATCTTACATTATCATTTATGATTTGTTGAGAAAAAAACTATTCAAATCTAGTAGATACCTAATGCTTATGAAGCATAAATGACATTCTTAACAAATATCATTGCCAATAATCAAATTATGATCGAAAACTTTGCATCCACGTAATAAAATGTGTCATAGAACACCGTTCTGACCCAATTAAAGAGCTTCACTGTATATAATAAAGTTATAATTCCATGCACTCGTTTAATAGCCTTGAACTAGATTCTGTCAATACAGAGTGAATAAAATGGAGCACTGGGTGCTTTTTCATTACAGGTTTACGTTAGTAAAACGAGAGAGTCTTGAGATAATAAAAAAGGAGATGTGTCATATGTTTGCAAATAATGGCATTGAGTTTTTTCTTATCACCTCTTTTGCTCTCTTTCCTCTCTACCTCTTACTCCTCATCATTTTCTGTTTCACTTATCTCATAACTTAGTGATAAAAATTTGAATCCATCGAGCAATTTGCAAAAATTAAGTTAGCTTTCAAACGTATTAAAACAATTGCAGGCGCATTTCTAATTGAGCAATGGGTAGGTAATACCATGTTAGAGATCTGGTAATGACCTTAAATTCAAAGAGATCCAAAACAAACATGACAAATACAGTCAATTGTCTCAGTGAAGGACATACTGAAACGATTGGGATTGCAATAACAAGTGAAATCTATTGATAGAGCACGTGTCCAAAAATCAATCCCAGGTTCAATTTTCGGTTCGTGATAAAAACTGATAATTTATTTTCAGGGTCGAAAATTGAAAAAATAGGCAACATTGTCAAGTTTTCCATGTGTATACGGATTGGAAAATGTTTGGAAATTTGATGTAAATTGTCTGTAAGAATTAATAGGAATTATAAACTTTTGTAAGATGAAAACTGAATGAGGAATGAAGACCCATATTGTACTACACTTTGTGTACTTTCACTCTCCCTACTTTCACTGGGATTAAAACCAGATAATCAACTTCTTGCTTCGCCCGATTAAGCCAACGGTAAACAAAGAAAAGCATTGAAGGGCATTGAGTTGCTTTGGAAAATAGGAATTGTAAAAATAATATATAATTCAAAATAAGATCAACCTACTTTGAATCCTCATTTTTGCTGAATGTCAAATCCTTGTCACATGAAACTCACTTCTCAGAACAAACTACACTAGAACTAGTGTGTAACAAAACCGTTTTCAAAACTCATAATTCAACGCGAGAGAAAATAAGAGATAAGAATGACATTCAGGGTAACTTCAAGTTGGTAACTGAATTGTATTATTGAAAATGTTGAAGATTTTTCTCTCCTTTTTTTAAAATGAATGGGTAACTATCAATACGGTAACCCCTAACCTTTGTAAAATGCTAAGCACGAAAAATTTGTGGAATTCAATAATTATTTTTAAAAAATCGAGGAATTGGTGGAAGAAAACAGCATTGAATGTATTTTAACAATGTTTTCAATGATTAGGATTGGTAACAAAAATTATTAATTGGATTGATAATAACAACTAAAAATGAACACGAATTTAAATTTAAATATTAACTTCTAACCCCTGTATTGAAGATTCCCCTTGGTATAGAATATTCCCCTATTATTTAGAATTTGAGTAAATAAGTAGTTAAAATCAGCTAGAAAGGAGCATTAAATTTTGAATTCAAGGGTCGAAGATCGCAAAAAACATAGATATTCCGATGGTGCACCTTAGCAACAGTTTCAACGTAGAACAACTAAAACTAAACACAGTACACTTTACACTAAATACAGTATTGTCGTCGCACACCGATCATGCATCTAGCATGCTCAAACAACGACTGTTCATTTCGTTTTCACTTTCGTTTTCTCGTGGGAGAAAGATGAAAGTGTAAGTAGGACTCGAACCCGGGACCACTTCCACGGTGCGCGGGCGGTGACAGAGAGGGTGGGGAGAGCCGAGAAGAAAGTAAAAGCATGATCATGATCAGATGGATGGCTTCTGGATCGTCGGCATAATCATCATAATGAAAGCACTACTACTCTACAACCAGGCAGCAAGTGAAAGCTGGAGGTTCTAGGCGGCTAAAGAGAGCACGCGATCGAGAGTGAAAGGTATGTCCGGGGGAAGGAGAGAGGGAAAAAGAGATGGAAGGTCATTTTTGAAAACAATCTTGACCTTTTCTGAGGAAAAGTGTACTAGACAAGAGACAATACTAGATAGTTAGTTATCTTTCTAAACTCTCTGATACTAGATTACTGTAAACTCACACACAAGATTGATCTTCAAAAGAAATAACCTTTTTCATAAAAGCGCGGGAATTGATACTGAAAAATGTATACTGATAATGGGATACTGTATTTAATATTCCATATAAAACCGATCACAACACAAAAATTGTAGCTTGATTCCAAGGGATTGTAATTGTAGATGTAAAAAACTCTAGCAGTAATTCCCTACAATCATTAGTTATTGTATTCCAACTCAATATGAGTTTAATGACAGAGAGGGAACGTTAATAGATTTCCATAAATAACGATACTGATATACGATCTTGAAAGTATTGGTTTATTTCAACTACTGACTTTCAAATCTTGACAGCAGTCAAATAATATTAGAATCTTTAAAATAGCGACATGGTTCAATAGCCTAGAGGTTATTGTCCTAGAAATAAGGCTGCCAATACTTTCACTTTCACTAGATGCGAGTGTGAATCTGCTTTGCCACTTGAGCATTTGAAAGCAGATTCAATAAAAAATCTGTTGGTAGTAAATCGAATTGAGTTGAATTCTTTTGAAGCAACCGTATGTGTAATATGTTAGTTATACCTAATTGAAATAATAATATTGAACAAGGAGAGACTCTCTATTTGATGGAAATATTGAATAAAAATTAAAAAAACGTCATGATGAATGAAAAAATATTGAAATATTAATTTTATAGATGGAAGAATAGTCCTTGAATGGTAATAGAATAAAAATTCTGTGAATCAATTGTAGAAATTCTACAACTAGTTCTTACTGATACACTTATTTTTATATTAGAAACTTCTGTATTACAAATCTATTCCCATTAATATTATTACTACATATCCTATATTTGCATTTAAATTTAATATCTCAAAGCTATCAAAAGTAGATCGTTAGCTGAAGGCGAAGAAACCTTCAAGGTTGTCAATCACGGATGTAAGTTTTAGTTTCCAGTTTTATTGTTATGAACAACTAATTTGAACGTTGTATTCTAATCAAAAACCATGCAGAAATTGAAATTCACGAGCGCAATTAGCAACTGGATAGCTGCTTGAAAAAGGAATATTTCACAGAAAAAACAAAGAGTCTACGCTTTCATTCTTCACTCTATCCTGCAGAGAGAACTAGAGCGGAGAAATTTTCCCATGATGCACTTTCACTGTGGAGCGTTGGCGCTACAATTGAAAGTGATTTCTAATTGTGAAAGTGAAATTAGAGCCGCCATTTTCAGATGCACTCCGATATTAGACCAGGATCCATCAAGTGATAAGGGTGATAAGACAGTAATTGAAAATTGATTTGGAGAATTGGATGAAATCTACAATGAACTAAAAAAAACTGGGGCATTTGTTTTGTGGTGGAATGTGGAATAATTATTACAGAATTTGAGTTTTTGGACAAATCGGAGAAAAAACTCAAATGCGATTTTGAAGTCATAAATAATTTTCTACAAGATAAATTAAAAATACTATAGAGTTCATTTCTGGGGAATTCAAATTGGTCACATTAATAAATACGATAAGCCAAGGAAGTCTATGTTCATTGTCCACTAACACGTGGATGTGTAGATATCAAAATTGAAGAATGCGATATGCATTGTGGAAAAACAGAAAAAGATACTAACGTGCATTATGGTAGTTGACAACTCCGTTAAGAATTCCTTTCAAGATTGGTAACTCTTCTCCCATGACTCAGTAGTTTTTATCCAAGACTATGGAAACAATAGAAGTTCGAAGTATCCTTTAGGAAGTTTTTAGTGAACTGAGTTGTTTGTTGATACAACTAACTTTGGTAACACAACACTTGGAGGTAGTACAAGTTATGGTAACTGAGACACCAAGAACACAAAAATTCCAAAATCACACACTAGAAATTTTCCAAGTGGGCACTGAACAAGAACACTTTGTTTCAACACAAGTAGCACTGCCAGAACGTCCCATTTTGCGAGCACATTTTAAGAGATTGTTGACGAATAACACTCATAGTATGTCACGTAATCACAAGTTGATGGTAATTCGTAAAAGAATCGGAAGCAAGAACGATTGTAACTTGAAGCCGGGTGAGAGCGACATAGACTCAACCGATCAGTTCACTTGCCCGTGAGAGACTGGCTCTCGGCGCGAGCTGGGAACCGTAGTTACCCCCACCACTCCAACCTTGAACTTGCCTTCGTAGAATCCCCCCTGTACCGCGCCGTCCATCGAAAGAAGACGACCTACATTGCACCCTTCCTCTTTGTAGTCATCACTCCCTCCTTCTCGAGCTAAAAACACTATCATCACCGCACGTCAAGGCAAGTTCTATAAGCATGAGGCCGTTTTCACACGTTTGACGGATGCCTATTTCACGTGTGTTTGCCGTATGAGGATAAACTTTCAACGATTCGTTAACGCAAGTATTCTTTAAATAAATCTGATTAGGTATTTTGAATATAAATCAATGAAAATTATCTTTGAACAACTGGACCTGACACATTGTTTCATTTTGATACATGTAATCAGATTCATCGATACTCATGCATTACAAAACATTCTTTTCATAGACGTATGAAATACGAGTAGAATTAAAATGTATTCTGCATTAATCAGAATTTAAATAGAGAAAGAATCCATTTAGGATATGATAAAGTATTATATAGGCCTAATTGAATTTTTTAATCAACAGATTCATGTATTAGAAATAAGTAACCTGAATAACAAGTATACAGGTTTACTTAATTTACTATCACAGGCATAGTCATAGAGTGGGAAATAAGTTTCTGAAACTATTTTATTCCCTCTGTTTATAGTAGAGGACTTATATATGAAATACTGGAGTGGAATGTTTCTGGAAACTGGAAGTTCACTGCTCGACTCTCAAATTTGGATAAGTTTGTTGAAGATTGCGCCTTCATGAGCAGAACTGTGACAAGAGTACTACAACGTACTTTGGAGTACTACAACCAACTCTACCTCAAGGAAGTTCAACGACCTTCTAAGACCACTTTCGTTGCCATGTGAAGCACAATGAAATATCGCCTGCCATGTTCTGGACAATGATCACCACTTTGTAAGTTCAAATCCTAACCTCGGAACAGCATTCGATCAATAGAGGACCTTCAGGTCGATCTTGGTTTTGGCGCGAACACTGAAAGGCTGCATTCTAATATCGTCCTTGCTCCTAGTGGCCAACTCAAATACATCCTACGAAAAAAATCCACGGCCTCTATTCGATGAATTTCATGTTAACTTCCTTTTCCGGCTATAAGCAACCTAAACGATTTTCCCATAATTTAACAGTGTCCTCCCAAAAAATATCCCGTTGATGTTTGAATCACGATTGAATAAACTCACAAGGATTTTATTCCTATTTATCAAAAAATTGTTTCCAAATAACCTTCACGATAGCACTTTTCAAAGAGTAAGCACGTAAAATAGAAACTGATTCACGGAAAACTTCAGTTAACGGAAATTCTGTTTCAATCTGATAAAATAATTTGATAGAGGAAACCCTGTAATAAATGATAATAGAATCTATTTATAGAATGTAGGTTATTCATACTTGGATTGATACTATATATGAATGACTAATGTAACGGAAATGATTAATTATACAACGATAACGACATAGGAGGAACTAATATTTGCATAATGATTTGATTGCATTATCTGTCAAATATAATAATACTTTTAATATTCCTATCTTAAATATTTCGTGATTTCTATATTTTGAGGAAAATGATAAATCAAGATCCAGGCCGTTTCTCAGTTGTGAAAATGGAATAATATAGAGGGTTTTGAGGATTATTGATTGTAAATTTTGTTAAACTCTCGAGGAGATAAATGAGTTCATAGTTATAGGAAATATAAGGGCAGTAAAATAGTAAGTTACATTGAACCTCTACGGATTTGGTGGGATATTTTGTGATGATGATTGTACTGATGATATCTGCTACTGCAAGTCTAGAAACTTTCTTTGATGAAAAATGACTGAAGAAAAATCATCGCGCCACTTGGAAAGTGAAACGATCATTGAAGCAAATCTCTTAAATCGACTACAGACAGGAAAATTTCTACTCCGGCAGTGTGCAATTCCACTTTCATTCTCGTGTGAGGTGAAAACGAAAGGCAAGAGAGAGAATCAGAAGATGAACAAAGAGAGGAACAAGTCAAACGATAGTGAAACTAGTGAAAGTGAAATGCGGTCTAGAGTTCGTTGTACGCTGTGCCTCGAAAGTAGGTTAAGATGTACCACCAGGTAAACATTTTCTCATTTCGTGGCTGAGAAGGTCAGTGGACTGTCGTGATTACCAGCTATGAAATTGTAACTGCCTCTCCAAAACAAGATGGCGCCGATTTCACTTTCACCTTCTTTGACAATGTTGGGAGAAACATGACTCAAGATGCAACTGAATGGAACTATCACTGTAATTAAAATACAGTATGAGAATGAGTGAAGAGAATAATCTTTCGGACTTTCATCTATTGATATACAATAAAAAAATATATACAATAACAACATTGCAAACTGAAAGTGGAGTATCGTCTTTCAATAGTAATCAGAATCAAACTAAAAATATCATCAAGCTGAATTAAATTAAGTGTTAATATTGATTGAACCCATTCTAAACTTGATAACAATCAGAGAAAGACAAGGATATAATTCGATCATAATAATAGAACTTCATTAATTGGAAATACTATATGGCATATGAATACAGAACTGTATATATATAAATATTATACAGGAGCATGAATTTGTCAAAAATATTTCAATTCAAAATTTAATACCAATTAGACCTACTGAATGGCTAGAATCGTTTCTAGACGGACCTGGATTAACTGTTCAATAATAATTCAATGTTTGAATGGGTCTAAGAATAACGGCAGTTGTAGAGTTCGAATCCCCTTCAATATGGGTCAATTGTTGAGGTGAATGACCTATGTCTGATATCTGATTGAAATACAGTTTGAAGTATCAAACGAGAATAGCACTAAACATAAGTTCATTAATAAAACAAATCTATTCTTGAAGTAAGGAGTTAATTATTAACCAATAGGGGGTGGAAAGAGGAAATGTTTCTATTATTTAATGTTTGAAGAGAGCGGAGAGAACGGTGTAGATTGTAACAAGTGAGAAAGAAGAGCATAACATTCTTGAACACTTTCACAACAGGAAGTGAGTTGAATACTGGTAGAGTGAAGCGAGTGATTAGAACGGATTGGCAGCCTATACACTATACAGGTAACACTTTCACTAAATAAAGACTTATCTGCCTCTGGCCTATAGTTAGCCACCAGTAATCATCATTAACAGCACGAATATCATCCTCTTTATCAACTGTAAAGATCTGTAAAGATTTTTGCTGAATTAAAAAAAAAAAAACTTGAATTTTTAATTTTAAATTATAGGCTTCCAATTGATGAAAAGGAGATAATAATGATCGAACTTTGAATTATTGTTTAAAAAAATTATAATTGTTTAGATTGTTCAAATAAGTTCAATAAATAATTTAAAAGATTATCTATTCATATAGCTCTACTATAGCTTATAAACTGAAATTTCTGTTGGTTTTTAAATTATAATTGCATCTAAAGTTATCATTATAAGTAGTATTTCCTATTCTTAAGAATCAAATAGAGAAACTTGAAATTATTTCTCAAATGCTCGAATAGTGAACAATTTTTTTATTTAACAAAGTATCATTTTTTTATTCTTCAGGCTATTCAAACATGTGAAGTATTTGTAGATTTGTGTATTTGTCTGCGCTGCTACAAATCAACTAGTCCGCTTTTGAAAATGTGGATCAAGTTGTGAAATTGTCCATAGCTCATAGTTTCATTATTGAACCAAGCTCAAATCGCTATCAAGATGAGAGCAGTGAAAATAAACTGGCCTTAGCAACAGAGCAAGATTACTTCACCACAACTACACAACAGCCAGCTAGAATAACAAAGTTGAATGACCGACACAGGAGAGTTCGTTGACCTGTGCTGCGCTGCGAAACTAGACAGCGTGCGACACCTAGCGGCGGAATTGAGAACTACCTCAGCGCGCCACAGCTTTCGCGGTCATTCTAGTTCCAAGCTACGCCGCTAGATCGCAGCTCTTGTCCTAACGCAACAGTTTGATGCAAAACGGCCATGCGTACCACAAAGCTGCAGCGCTGTTTTCAATAAGATCAAATAAATATAGATAATATAGATATTCAGTTATATAGATAATATAGATACAATATATTCAGTTAGTAATTTTGAATCTTAACAATTTGAAACGTCGAAATGTCATCACTAAATCACTGTGCCATCATCACTCCAATAATAGCAAACTTCGTGGCATAATCATGTAAGCAATTTGCATTGCTAATCAAACCTACATGGTATTGGAACTAATCTAAAATTCAAATTGACAATACGTTGTTCATTGTTGACTAAGATCAAGGGATGGTAACTGATTGGGAAGGGACTCTACATTAAACTTATAGGGAGGAATAATAAATAACTGAATACGTAATACGATAAGAAGATTTAGGACTGGAAGTACCACTTTAGCTTGAATGTTTAATAATTAAAGGGTATTTACAATAAATTATGAAAGTTTACAATTATTTTCTATTTAAAATTAAAAAAAAAAAAACATTGATATACGTAGCCCTAAGATGAAGGAAAAATTATAAAAGTGATACAAAGGATCCTTATTCCTTTACAAAACTTTACAAAATTTACTTACAAGTAAATTACTCTTAATTTAATCCAATGTCATTGTGTAACAGCGTCAGTTATATACAGTTAAGAGTATGTTAAACACTAGAAGCTTCTTCAGTTAATAGGAATACGCAAAAATACAATTTGTAATACAGTAAATTGATTGAAATTTAAAAAAGAGGCATAATTTTAATGAAAAATTCTAAGTTATTGATTCATCAAGTCCAATTTGGGAGAGAATTGTAG
This sequence comes from Sogatella furcifera, assembly GCA_017141385.1. NCBI lineage: Eukaryota > Metazoa > Arthropoda > Insecta > Hemiptera > Delphacidae > Sogatella > Sogatella furcifera. Next base: position 13,467,547 of record CM029555.1, on the reverse strand, counting down.
CCTACAGGAAATACTTAGTAAGAAAGATGATTTCTGGTCTCCAATCCCTTTCTAGAAACTAATAATTTTCTATCGAATTTTATTTCGTTGTATATTTAAAAAAATTGGAGGAGAGAGAGATACAAAGAAGTTGAAAGAATTGTGACGAAGTTTGGCCAATCGGGACTGGTTCAGTTGCATAATGACGTTGGCTCAATTGTGACGTAGTGAAAAGGGGACCGAGTTATGCAGTTATGGGGGGGGGAGAGAAACGAGAGAGCGACCCAGAGTTCATTGACCGCGATCCTCCATAACATTCCCCCCCACAACCAAACTGCATAAGCCAACTGTACAACATAGATCTCGTAACACAGAGCTAACCTTACGTCGCTCTCAATTCGGTAACTTTCAAAGTAACTTAATTTTGTCTCTCTCTTCTACTAACTCTGTTGCATACTTTCTCACTCTCTCTCTCTCTCGTACACACACTCGCCCACGGTATGTTCAAGGGACACTGGTTGTGAAATATAACCTAAAAGTATGTCACCAGCACTGAGCTGAGCTCGATCTAATGGAAATTAGATCTCTATTGAGACTCTTTTGAACGCTGCTATAACAAAAGAGACTCTGAACGTTCCATCAATGATTTATATACTCGACTATAATTCCACCATTCAAACTTATTCATTTTTCCCCATTCATAAACTATGAAAATTTGATCAACCCATTACTTAACTCTGATGTCTTCTTATAGGTCTACACGTAAAGAGATATAGTCACACAAGAATATTGATGAAAATGGGATCCTTATGAAATTTGACCCATAAATTATTGTTATAAAAATGTTCAATGTACATGCTATACAACCACACAAGAAGCCACTCCAGCACTGCTGAAATCAAAATAAAATATAAAAAACAATCTATCATTATTGAAACTCAGATAATGAAATTCAGATTTCACTCTTAATTTAAACTAGTCTACATTCAACATAATTTTATTTTTGAGGAGATAGTTTATTAAGATTGGATTATTGAAAATGTGGAAATTGAATTAACCACCCAGAGACAACATTCGTATTAGAAACAAATAAAAATATTAAAATTCGTAAGAGGGAATCTAGCTGGACAAAATTGGATAAAAATTTTAATAATAGTCAGAAATATGCTGTGACTTCCTGTAAGTGGTTTCCATTGTATATTGTCAATAAGAATGAAAAAGTTATTTTTGACTCACCATCACGACTCATGCCGACAGCAATGCACTTCTTGAGCCTGCAGTATTGGCACCTATTCCGATTAATCCTCAGTATGGAGCACTGCTGGTTCTTGGTGCATGGCCTGTACTGGATCTTCTGCTGGATGCTGCGCCTGAAGAATCCCTGGCAACAACAAGACGAAACACGATTGGTGCCAACTTCTACATTTTCAGAATTTTCATCACTAACATAATCGTCATCTATGTCCGAATCATGGTAACAAGCTTCAATCAGAGCGTCTTTATCGAAACAGGATGATTCTTTATCGTAGCAAGATTCGATGATTGAGTCTTTGTCCATTTGGATTTTGAGGAGGGCTTCACTTATCACAACATTGGCAGAAGCCGAGTTGGTAAGACAGGTCGGAGCCATAGTGGAGTCAGTTTCGGTGCTATTGGGCGTCGAAACACATCCCATAGCCCAAAGTTCTACAATATTAGGTTGAGGGTGTAGACAAAAATAACAAGTCCCTAAGGATCAACCACACAAAAATTGGGGTAACACAGTTTTTTACAAACAAATTCAAGTGTTTGATAATGGTGGAGCAAAATCACTACCCTAGAAGAATTCACTCTCTAGGAAGTCACCAGTAAATATCCAAGTGTTCTTTTCGGAGCAAATCACTCACTACCCTATAGCTGATTTCCACGGCAGTTTTCCGTTGTACGGAGACGCACACAACTATCTGGGACCGTGTTCAAGAGTCGACTGATGCGAGAAGTGTGAAGCCTGGGCAACAAAACACGGCTGCCTAGCTTGAGGCGGCCGCAGCTGACCTCATTCCAGGTCGAAGACCCTCTCGGTCGACCCGAAAGCGAGAGTACCCCCTCTTTCACCCCCCGACAATTCTTGCCTAAACCGAACGACAGTTCAACAAACGAAAAGCCTCCCCCACCCCCCGGCCTGACAATCCGGGTCGCTGCCACCTATATATCCACCACTATATACCACCGGATAGAATAAGTTCCACACTCACACACACTTACTAAATCGTTACGCCAGCTAGATTATAACAGCTATGATTACAGGAGGCCACTGATATATAGAAAGAAAAGAAAAACAGAACGCTGTAGAGTTGAATGAACTTTTCTCTCGATTATAATAAAGTGAAATAACCTTACTAATATGGCTAGTAGCCCAGTCTAGATAACACTCTTTTATTCATTCTAGTAGGCAATACCAAGTCTAGCTATATATGTTTCCTATCTAGTCTAATAATACTAGTAGCATATTCTAGATATTATACTCTTTTATACATTCTAGTATGGGCAGTAGTACGTTTAAATATATACTGTACTTATAATTATATCTAGTCAGTGTTAATGTGCAGGGAGCAGCAAGACTTGTACTTGAATAGTGAAGGTAGTTAGTAGGCGCCTGAGCTTGCTCAACAACAAGTCCACTAATATATAAATATTTACTATCAAGTAATTGCAAAACTGGTTTAATGTGAATAATTTTGAAAATGTGGAGTGGTGGGGTACGTTGACCCAACTTTCCTTAAAATTCAGGAGGTGTTGGTAGGGAAACTACTTTCGAAATTGAATTCAGTATCAATACAGTAAGTTACTGAAAGATGTTATTGAGATAATTAAATATTAACCTTCGAACATTAACCTTTGATTGAAAGGAATCATTGATTGGAAATTGATTTTACCTTCACAGGTATAATGAATATAAAGTTTAAGGCAAAAAATAATTTTCTACAATCATGCAAATCGAATTTCCACACTTCATATTAATGTAACAAAAATGTTAAAATGTGTTGTTTCTTTTTATTAAATTAATTACATAGTCATGGAGCCCTCGCACCACTTTTCCAAAATAAAACAGAAAGTTTTATTGCTCTCATTAATATAGAATACACGAACCTCATTGGAGTTGTATTTCGTAAACCGAATTTATAATGATGAACCCATTCAGAACGATTATTGTTTTTGTGTTCCAAATGAAGCCAGTCAATTACCTTTCGCCTCATTTTGGAACAAAGTGTAACTTCAGCGATTCTTTGCGAATAATGAACCGTCTAGAAGTAGACTTGTTGTGATGATTGAACTGCGTAATGACACTACCATTACGGAATAAGGGAATAACCAGCTATTATTTACCGAATTTGCATTCTGATAGGAAGTAGACTAAATAAAACGCTAAATTGTATGGAACTTAAATTCTTGCTATAAATTCATTTTTTACTGTTTTCATTAGAGTTGGAAAATAGAAGCTCTCTATATCAAACTACTACTTTTTATAATTCAATATGGGGTACGTTGGTAGAGATGCAAGAATTGAAATAGATTTAGAGTATACCTACTTTAAAAACTCCCGTGGATTATCAAAACTTTAGAAGTATCAATTTATCGAACAATTTCAATGTAATACTCGTAATCGATAAATTTTATTCTGATTAAATCAATTTTGCTACACAAATGTAGTTGGTAAGATGTAATAAAATACGAGAATCCATTTCCCAGATTTTAAATACTGAAGTTGTGAAATCGAGATAGATAAGGATCGTGGAAAGATCTGGAATATCTCAGCATATTCCCAAAATAATTCCCCTAATATCATACATGAGACAGTACAAGAATCAATCACTTGTCATACATTATTGAAATATTTGTAGTGGAAATGTGTGTAACTATCTCATTGACATGAATCACAATAATTGGCTGAATGAAATCACGTGATAGGTCCACGCCACCCGACCAGTTCAATGTCCTGTCATAACTAGGTTCGTATATTTATATCGGCACAAGTTTCGGAACAACACAGCTTATGGAAATAGTAGCTAATGGAAAACCCTATGGACACCGTAACGCGCGAAAACAGGTCAGCTGCCCGGGTCAATGAACTCGGCTCCTGTTTGGACTGTAGCAGCGTACTTTCAAATTGTGCCCTGTCTTGAATGACTTATCAATGGGTTTCATCACATCCCCTCAGAAATATTAGGCTGAGAAACGTGTGATACTTATTGGGCTCTTTATTTATTTATTTATTTCACTATTCAATTTTTGTAAAAAAAATTGATATAAATATTGAGCTGAAAAATGCAATTGAAATCATATCATAGGAACGTTCTTATAGTTTGGAATGATATTGATAAAAACTAACTACTTTTTTTCCAGTTGTAGAAAATAGATTGAATAGTATTTGAAAGACAAAAACCTGAAAATATTTCGTTCGTTCAAATTGATTTATCGAAATTAAATTTAGTTTAGTAAGTTAAAATGTTTTTTTTTTATAGAAAAGTGATTCTTGTGGAGGAGAAATTGATAAATTCTTTTTTAGAATATTGGAGATGGCTAATTAAAATTAAGATTTGTGAAAAATGTTATGCATTCAAGTAGATAAATAGCTTTAGGATTGTAAAATCGTTAAAAACAGAATCCAACAGTTACTTCAGACGCGATTATAAAACTTATGTAAAGCCTCGAATGAGATAAAATAATCATTACAAGAGTGCTATAAAATAGCGCCTATCTTTATCAAGTGGGACAAAGGCACAATATTGAACTAATCGAAACCAACAGTATTGTGCCGTATCAGTCGAAGAGATTAGAAAAATTTCATGACATTAATGGTGGCAAGATTAGGCTGTTTTTGTGCATTTGCCCTTATCTCGCGTTTTGGATTTTGTAAAAAAGCACTCTGACCCAGTTCAGTGTCGTTGACTTAAACGCCAAATATAATGTCGAATAAACAGATACAAATAGGCTTTCAACAAGACACACTACGAAAAACATGACGATAGACGTTTTGCATAATCATTGGTTGGTTCTTTGTAGTATGTTAATTGGCTATGAAAATACAGTGATCAATAGGCTGAGGAATTAAACTAGGTTTAATGGGATTTAAATCCGTTGTCGTCATTCAACTCATTTGGAAACTTACAGTTTGTTTAAAAGATTCATTTGAATTTTTTTCATTCAATATTCATTGCGGTATCAGAATTAATTTAAAGTTGCATGTAAAATTGTTCCAACAGTTGTAACAAAACAGTGTTAATTCCCGTTGATACCACTGTTGACTTAGCATATTGCAATTTCAATGAAAATGTATCGTAACGTGTTTATTGAAAACATAGTCTTCCCGTAAGAGCTTTTGGAGCTTAATCTTACATTTATCTCAAAATTTATTTAAAAAATCACAAAAAAACTTTATAAACATACATTGTATGTTATAAACAACATATTCATCGGTCAATGACCGTGATCAATATTCTTATTCAATTTTTCCAGTCCACAATAGACATCAGATATTATACAATCTAATGTATCAATACATAATGACTGGACATTCATTATTACAGTGGTATTTGTGTTGAGAATAAGATAGCCGATCACTTCCTGGTAGTAAATACATATAAACCATTATCGTTCAAGCTCAAATTAATAATTCAAAATGTCCTGCTATAGTTACTATGTTGTGTGATCGATAGATAAGCGATCGCTACATGGTTGTGATAAATATATTTGAAACTTTATTGTTTACGCCTAAATAGATAAATCCCAATAACCTCAGGGTGAATTGTAGTAAATACATTGGAACCTGTATTGTTTAAGCTTAGATAAATCCTAATAACCTGAGGGTGAATTGTAGTAAATATATGTAAACCTTTGTTGTTTGAGCATAAATATAGATAATATCCTGAGGAAAAATAGGAGCCAAAATGCTAGGTTAGCCAGCAGTTGGCAAAGCGGTAAGTGAGACCTGAGGCGGGTTATTCAGCGCCAGTGAAAGTAACTTGGCGGAGGCATTATTGCAGTGCGGTTACTACACATGACCGGGCGGTTAGGTAAAACAAGCAAAGAGCACAAGGTGAGAATCAGAATAAGAGAGAAAGCAATTAGAAAGAGACAGACTGAAGCCAGATGCTGGTAACCTGGGCTCCAGTGTAGTAGCAGTTGAGAAATCCTTACAGTTCGTAGACCCCGTCCAATACAATTCGCATATAGTGCATATAGTCAATTCTATGACAGAGTGAAGTGTGAGAAGAGACGTGAATTAAGTGCAAGTTCGATTCACTGGAGAATTTTCATTAATTAGGCCAAAGAATGCAATCTAGAATGCAATACTGCTACTTTCATTTTCAAGTTCTCAGGGAGAGGATCTTTGCGTTAGTAGAACACAGCAATTGATGGAATTTCTTGAGTAATTCAGTGAGAGAGAGGGTTAAGTAAATATGAGTAGAAATAATGCAGAATAAAAATTGAAATTGGGTTTATATTGAAATAGAGAATTGATTTTTCAATGAAGTAGCAGAGAGATGCTTCACTCTATTAAGATTTATGGAGAGGCTATTTATCTGATAAATTTATAAGGTAAAGATTATTCATTATTTTATGTTAGTTATCTTTATAATAAATTATGTTCATATCTGAGTACCGAACTTGATAATATTCGTAATGTTTTCTTATAAAAAAAATCTAAATAAAAAAATATTTTCTATACTTCGGCAATTTGTTCAAATCAGTGCTTCTATTAAATTTGTTGGAAAATTTAAATTTGATTTATTAATTCAAAAGAGTGATCACATCTTTATATAATGAATAAATTGAAAGCGTATAACCTAAAAAATAGTCATCAACCAAATGCCTGCCTCCTCAGTGTTTACGCAACTGAGTTATTCCAAATTAGCAATTGGATACAAAAATGGTGACAAAAACAGAACAAGTCAATAACTCAACACGTGAGTACAGATCTCAATCTTGGTCGACGACAGTAGTGATAAAAACGTTCATAATCATGAGACAGGTCATTGCTCTCAGACCAAAACTATTCTGCATAAATATTTCTTTTGAAAATAAAGTTCCGAGTTTTCAATAGGAGAAGGAAGCCAGGCAATCAGGGGAGACGTCACAAAAGACTCCCTCGCCAGTCAGACTTCCGATGTTTTTTACAAAACTACATAATTCATGAGAAAGGTGAATGATCTGTATAGTAACAGAAATTCGCGATCTCAGACACGTAGGACATGATTCAAATGCTAATTGCAACAAAATGTATTGATTACGATATTGACAGCAAAAAAAGAAAATTCGTAGAAAATTTATTTGTTTAATAGGGAATTTGGTGAGAAAATGAGAATGTTCTTTAGAACTTATTTCGGGATAAACAAGAATACAGTTTACAAACTTCTAAATAAATAATGATTAAAATCTCAATCTGATTGTTGAGATCTCATTAAACTTCTAAAAATCCTTCAGATTCAATTGCTTTCCAATAAAATAGTTGGAAATAGATCTGAGAGATTTTCTTGTGAGTTGAAACTTTTCAAGTACAGTATTCAAAGAAATGTAACCCTTCTTATCAGAACGACAAATTAATCATTAGTTATTTGAATTATAAATTAATTATTGCGAGGGTGCGAATATGTAATTTTTTGGAGAGGGAAGGGCAATTTTTGTATTTGAACAGAGATCAATACTGTACTAGAACAGAAATTACAACCTTTTCATTTTTTATTTATTTTTGTTCTAGTCTTCTGAGTAATTTTGGACTACGACATGTAATTGAACTCCAACAATTCCCAAACTTTTACAATTTTTTCAATGGATTTTTCTACTGAAAAGTACATTTCTGTAGTTTTACGATAGTTAGTAAACAGAGTCAAGGGAGAGGGACAGCAATGTCAAACTAGTCCAATGGGGCTAACGACCGCTGTCCATGTAATAAGCTGTGGTGTAGAAATGATTCCAGAGTGATAAGGACAGAGTGATGGAAATTGGGGTAAGAGAAAGAGAGAGTATGAGAGAGAAGGCTGGTGAGGCCAACTACTTGTGACTAAAGAGAGGGGGGTCTTATGGAGTGGGGGAGCTATTGATCGAGAAGAGATTGGGGTCACCTGGACGATGAACTCTCTGCATTGAACAATTCCTTGAACGCGCGCTCACACACACGCACCATCACACACGCGCGCGCACTGAAAATCCCAATACCAGCTACCATTTGCAAACCACCCCCTCCCCATCACTTCCAATATCTAAATTTAAATAGTCAACATATACAGATAAACTTATCACTGAAATCGGGTCGCGTAATTGGCAATCTATATTTGAATACGCAATACACAGTTATACTCAGTCAGTCATCAGTATCATTGTAATTATTGGGAAGAGTTATAGGTCCTGCACAACTCAATAGATGTGACGCGCGTGTATAGAAGTCCACATAATATTATTGGTATTGGCTGCCAAGTATGTAAGGAGTATTTTCAAATATTATGTTGATGGATAATCATGCGATGTAACAAATCTGGAGGATATTAATGTTATGTAAGCGTAATAAAAATGGTATTGAGTAACAACATTGATTGAATACAGATTATGATGTAGAAGTTATACCAATCTCATTGTTTACGCACAAGTCTAGAGCTCTTGTGGACATCATCCTCATACCAATCTCCATTTATTTGTTCCTCATTATTGTAGTCTCGAAGTAGCGTTGATAGGTCTCCGAAGTTAAATATTTATCCAAGCCAAAAACTATTCTGGGAGGTTCTTTCCACAGCAAAACAATCACAAGTTGAGTGGAGCTCGCACCGCAAATAGTCCTGAAAGTACAGTGGCCTTCTGACACTGTTCCAATCTCTAGTCAATCGATTTTTGAAACAACCCTGATTGTCAAACTGCAAGTTCTATTCAATTCGAGCCCTCTAAATGCATGGATAACTGTACCTATTCAACTCTTAATACGGGTGCATCGTTTTCCAATTAATCACTACAATGGAAACATTGCGCCGTTTAAACGATGAACAGACTAGATCATGTACAGCCTGAAGGAAATTATATGTTATATTGCAGTTCTAGTCAAGAGACTAAAGGATGGGAAAAGAGAGAAAGAGTCAGACAAAGAGAGAGAAATTTAGAAAAGGGTAAGCTTATCATTAATATTTTTCAATCATATAATTTTTTGCTATTCATAAGTCAGGACTAACATATTTTTCAAATCTTCATCAATCAAAATATTTTGAAAGTAATAGAATCTTCAATGATCAGAACATAGTTTCTTCGGAATCCTTTTTATTGGGATATATTGTTGATTTCTATCTTTTATTCCTCATTCTCAATTCTGTCAACAACTTGCTAACGTGATCCACGGCACGTTGACACAACACACGTCTCGATTCATGCAACAAAACAGGCAATAATATGAGAAATGAACAAAATATGCTAATACCAGAAGATAATACGAATTTGGTAGGGCTGGACCAGATCTTTACGATAAGAGGAAACTTATGCTTAAAATGCTATGCGGGAAAATAAACCCAAAAAATAAATGTAGTGGTGGAAATGATTTGAGATTCGAGGAATGGAGATTGAGAATTACAATTTATTAAACTGAATTATTTTCCATTAAATTTATAAGAGATAATTGAAGCTGCAGAGAAACTTAGTAAATCAACAATAACATTTTCGGTGATATTCTGTTTCTGTTCCACACTAAACTGACTTTAACATGTCTCTTTGGGCTGATAACAGTAACGCAGTCATTAATTACAATTTTCCGTATAATTCTAATTACATTCACCTCAGTTTGTGGGTTACTTGTGACCAATATAAGCAGATATCATTGAACCCACAGTTCGCGGAAATAAATATTATTTGTTGATTACTGAAACCACAGTAAATCTAGCGTAGAATACTGGAAACTGTTGATGACTGGTATAGCGTGAAAGTATATTGTATGGGTGGTGTATATAGGTATATTGTGTAGCGTGAAAGTAGGACTACTTCCTTCCTGACTCAGTCACTCACCTAACGTTGTAATTGGGTTGAATTATAATAAACAGCTTTCCGAGGAGAGTTGTTGATTCATAACCACCACCACTGAAAGCCATGTGATATAGTCTGTCCAGGCTAAGAAGACATTCTGGCAAGATAGAAAAATGGCTCCAGCTCGGTCAATATTGGTTCAAAAATTATAAATTTGGTCTCAAATTGAAGAAAACATACTGATCTAAAAATTGAGACCAAATTTATAATTTTTGAACCAATATTGACCGAGCTGGAGCCATTTTTCTATCTTGCCAGAATGTCTTCTTTGCTTGAGCAGACTAAAGTTAGTGAGTTTGATGTCAATGCTGGTGACGTAAGGGCCAATGAACTCGTCTTCTCGGAATACCAGAGAGGTCCAAATAATGTTCTTCACGTTTTCCTTCATCCCCGTGTTTTTCTCACTCTACTTCCTTTCCGATTTATTCATCTTCATTAGTAACTCGCCTTCTAAATGCCTTTCTAGTGAGAGGTCCAACTTGAGAGGTATGAGTTTAACAACTAACAGACAGAGGAAACGGATATTCTGTGGTATTACTAAGATCAAAGAATTTGGACAGATGAAAAACTACAGTTTTCCTTTATATTCACTGCAAAGATGGATGAAGTATGAGAAAGAAGGAAAAATGATACCAGAAGGGTGTTGAAGATAGAAAATAATAGTTCATAAGATTGATAAATGACAGACATTTTGACAACGTTGATGGGATTTACTTTCATTGAATTACAGTGTAATGAATTTGTGGAAAAACCTGCTGGTTGAAATTGAGAAGCAATATATAATATTTATAATAGACCTATCGTATCCTAATACAGTATAACATTTTCTGTATCAAAGTTTGATTTCAATCAAATTTTCATACATTTTATTTAATTTTCTGCAGTTTTTTTAAATCTTTCTTCAAGCTCAATCAATATCAATGAAGTGTATAGAAGGAATTTATTTTTTTATAGATTTAATTTATAGAAGGTGAAGAGTCTCGACTTTCTAGACTAGATTTTCTATTGAAATTAATGTATTTATTTTTCAAATATGAATATCATTGAAGCTGAGTGCTGACAGGGGTGATCAATATTGAAATTGCTTGTCGATGTTTTTCTATAATTTGATGAAAAACAATTTTTTTCAAATTAGAATTATATTATATTAATTTTTAAGTCTACAAACGTAGACCAGATATTGAAGCGGTTCTAAAACAATTTACATCAATTCAGTTGCCACTAATGTCTATTCACAGTGAGCAACTCACTAAATGACACAATTTGGGCAGCGTCGACAATAACTATCATAGAACTGTAAATTCTCACACCGCTACAACATAGTGACAACAATAATTTTTCACCAACAAATAATCAGAGTTAACAGCATGGCGAGTCATGGCGCGAGACCAGACAACACTGTTTACTAAACAGCCATAATTTGTGTCCCTGTGTCAACGAACTCTGAATTATTAAATTATTTGCTTATCACGAGCGCAGTGATGAACTGATAGAAAAAAGTGCAAAGCGAATAAAAGAAGACACTAATACTATTGTGTCTACTACATAACTGTAGTGTGTTGTTCGGCAGAGGGAAAAACATACAAATCAAAAGCCATTGTCTAATCGATGAAAGAATGGCATACCGTTAGTAGGTATTTTTCATTGTTTGTGTGGGTGTGTGTGTATTTGTGTAGTGGATGAGACAACAAAAATAAACTTACAATTTTACATAATGAATTGTACAGTATTTCTACCAAGTTCTCTCCCACCATTTCAGGAAACTACTCCCCCCCTAATAATGTAAAATTACGTTGAAAGACAGACTTCATGTGTCATGGACCTAACTACCGACTTCCGCACGCGCACAACACGCGCATGTAGTCACGTGTGTGCTCATATGTGATGCATATAGCATTCATGCTTGCATGCATAGGGCTCTCTCAGCTGGGTGAACTCGTACTGTTTGAAGCGTTATTGTAGGCCTAAGCCAAGGAAGACTGAGGTCATTGAACCCAAGTGCACCTACCTGGCAGTCTATGACGTCTGTTGTTTATGGGAATTCTCTTGTAAACAACTTTGAACAAAGAGATTAATAATTTTGAATCTTTTCAGGAATGTGTCATGCCTTCAACACATTCTGTTTACACATTTTTCCAAACTCTCGTACATAGATTATGGTACTCTAAAAAAATTTATATTTATGACAACTGATTGTAAACATATTTTGATTGGAAAAATCATTCAGTATTGATATTATAGGCCAAAAACCAAAACACACATTAATGGAATGAAAAAATAAAAACAAGGGGGCATTGAACCGAAACTACGCCATTCGAAAAACGTGATCCCAGCTCTGACGTCCATTTAATAGCCTTTTAAAAGCATGCTCCAGAAATAAGGTGGTGGATATAAAGGGCATAACGCCATTACAAGATCACAAGCTTAATGGCAGAACTACTCCTGTAATATGTAGTCTATTCTGGTCACTTATCTTCAAATCTCACAGCTATTTCGAAATATATTATTCCCATTATGGAACTGTTAAACTCACCGTTAGAGGTTATTCCCTTCTCTACTTTGGTCACAATTTTGTAGTAAATAATAATAGAACAAGAACTCTAAACCTGTCAATTGAATAATTCCGTTACCCAATAATTAGAAGATTGGATAATAGTTCTTATGAATAGAATATCATTGATTCAAATCAGATCTATTCATCTAGTGGAATAGTTTGAGAATTATTTGGAGGTATTCGAAGAATATTTTGAAATTCAAATTATTTTAGCTCAAAGATTATATACATTTCCCGCACGGTTGAAAAAATGTATGTGAATAGTACAGGAAGGTATAGGGAAATAATGAAGGTATAGAAAAAACATGTTTTTAAAGGACCAACAATCATACAAGAGGTATTATCTCTGTACCTTATACGAAGATTACTCGGACTGTTATGATTATAATAACCATCATTTAAACAGACGCCCGTTATAAGCCCCCTATTACTCATGAACAGAAACCCTCACATCTAGCCGCTAATACGAACTTTACGATAATTTTTCAAGCGTTATGACTTTTTCAAAGTCATCCTGATTCGACAAGGTGTAGAAACATAATATGAAATAGTGAGAATATATATGAAGAACTATCTCCTGAAGTATATATGTATACTCATTCCGGAGATTTTAAACAGATGGCATAATGATGTCAGAAGTATTGAAGCTGTCAAACTCTCAATCAATTTACGAATACTGCGTAGTTATTAACAGTACACTATTAATTGGACACCTATTATTTTAGACTCACTTTAGATGTCAGGACAAAATATGCAGACTCACTTGTCTTGGTTACATCTAATTACTTGCTTCTAACTACGTTTCTCGTACTTGGATTCAGTTTTACGACGGTTTTGTTGTAGTGTAAAGTTAGAGGTCCTAGTTAAGGAGGTTAAATTTATTAACGGTATAAAATTATATTTTGAAAGCAGGTATTTGCCACCTTTACGTCATCTTTATCATTATCAACTATGTCACCTAATTCTCTCCTAAACGCAATTTTCAGGTTAATATCACTTTGTAAAACATCAAATAGATTGACACACAATAAAATCCACTAGCAAAGGGGGCTAGCGTAAATTCGCTCCCTATTATACTTTGCTATGCGGAAGAAACGGCATGATTATAACGTGGTCCTAGATATATCACTAGTGGAGCATGTACATACACATAGAACATGATACATGGAGAGGTATCCAGACAATGAGGCCCGTTACTACTCAAAAGAAGCAACTAGTAAGTTGACTGACACCCTGTAACCCCCCTCCTAAAAATATCCTCTCAGGGGGTCTTGCTATTATTTTATTTTCAGACCTAGCGTACATTGACGGCAAATCTTTTGTTGTTTATCTCGTCAACGGAATCATGATTATCGCGACCATTATGTGCACCGTGTTATTCTTCTTTTTGTTCATAGTTTGCTCAATCTTCTTCTTGTACTCCTGAACTCTTGTAGAGATTAATCTAATAACAAGGTCGAGGTCAGACTGCTCTCTGACAGAAAGAGGGCAACATAGGTAAGGAAGAGATTAAAACTATTATAAAAAGAAAAAGAAGAATAAGGTGATAAAACAGGAGAAGGAACAGAAACAACGGAATGTAAAAATAGAAAAGATTTGATAAAATTAAGCAAAGAGTTTCAAATTATTCCCAATGTAGATTTCACAAAAAGTGCATTTATTTATTTATATTTTTTTCATTATGACAATGAATTCTCAGTTCTTTTCATTATGAGAAATAGGCCTACTGGTGTCAATGAGAATTCATCAATTAGCCTATCTATGAATAATTCTACAATAATATTGTAGAATTGAAATTTACATTTAACTTGAAAGAGACTTGTAACTGAAGGTTCAATTTTAAAAGATATCAAATTAAATGTCTACTCTAAAAAATGATAATGGAAGATTATGAACAAATTTGACAATTTTTTCCAATTTTTTCATCAGATGAAATCCTAAGAAACATTTTAAAAACTGTATAAGTACAACTTATTTTTAATTCAGGTTAATACAAGAGGTCCCAGGATGTTTCCAGGAGAATGGTTCTAATGATAAAGAGCTCAAAAAACGGTGAGTCAAATACGGAGAAATGTGCTGTAATAATAATTGGAATGACGCATGGGAGTTGCAGAGAGACCAGTTTGCCCCTTCAGAGAAGTGTGATGCCACCAGTGATACAGCGCGTGACGTCAGCGCTTGAGGCGGGAAAGGCCATAGCTCCTGACCTCAAAATGAGTCAATCACCCTGCTCTGCTCTACCAGTGTATCAACCCTGGCCACTCAACGGACCCCCCTAACCTAAAAATCCGCTCTCTTGCTCAATAACTTATCCATTCTTGTTATCTTACTTCTCTATTCACTCTTTCTCACTCCAAAGCCCTCATTTTCAAACTATTAATCCCATGTCTTAAATATCCAACCCCTGTGGGTGTGGTTTGTAGTGGGGGATTGACTGCTCTATTTTTCCAAAATGAACAGACACAAATAAAGAAGAGGGTGCGATCAATTTTTCAATAAAAAAGCGCAATTAGCCTTCAAAGAAAACAATTGCAGCAGAATTTAACTTGAATGAGAATTAGTTGAAGAGTAATGATTTAAAATGGATTTTCCCAACTATATTTTTGAATATCATGTCAACGATTTCTCAATAATCTATTTTTGCATGATAATAATATTATGATTCAACAATTATTTTTCATCTGATTCAAGAGCATGTAATGTGATCAGTCATATTAAATACAGTAGAAGATCCGACTGTCCAGACATTAATTTTGCAGATGGTGACAGGATAATAAATTATCATTTCATTTATTAATAATATTATCAATGGAAATAGGGTATGTGAGAATGATGAAGGGTGGGAAATATGGCGAAGGGAGATATGCGAAGAGAGATATGGCGTGAACATGAGAGAGTGAGAGAGAAATAGTAGCGGCGGAACGACGAACTAACAAGGTAGGGTCAATGCCCAGCGGGAGCATTTAGTTTACGTTTCTCTCGCCAGAGCGCTCGCAGCGTCAATGACATCAAGTGCCCCTGATTTTCTCATAGTTATCACGATAATCCTGATCAATTTCAACAGAAATAAATTGTTTGTTTTTTTAGAAAATCATCGCACTTTAATATATTCTAATGCAATACATTATTATATTATTTTATTGCCAATATATTAGATTTGACTATGATGAGAAATAGGACTACTTACTTCAGAAACTTTTATCAATGCATGTGATAATCAAAACAAAAATGCACTTTATAGTACAAACAAGTACTAATACACTTTATTCAACTAATAATTTAAAAAAACCTGGTACTATTGATCACACAACCTACTGCATAAGAAGTAATGCATCAATAACAATGCAAGAATCTGGGAATGGCGATAAGTTGACTCAAAGATAGGTTAAAAGTAGTGATTTAAAGCAGTTGTTCATATGATTCACGACCAAAATTTATGATCCTCTATGAATAACGGCAACTTTACAAGGGTCTAATTTCTAGACGTCAAGCTGCTTCTCAGAGTAATAGTAATTAAAACTAATAAGTTTAGCCTGAGTTCAAGCAGTATATTCCACTTATAATAATAAATTATCTACTAACACGAAGTAATATGAATGATATATCTTTGAGACTTGATCTGTAATCTCGAAATCGGCCAATAATTTGTTCTATTTGAAATAATATCAATTCAAATGAACACCGAAATAGTTATATGAATAAATGTGAAAATATTTGAACCAAAATTATCAGATTAAATTTTATTTTTTATAGCATACTCAATTTCAGAAATTATATACTGAAAAGAAATCAAACCTCTCCATTTAATAATTGTAGGATAGGTAATATTAAAAATATAATAACATTTCATCTTCAAGACGTTATTATTCAATACAAAGCGTAATACAGAAAAACGAACAATCATGACAATCCTTCTAGTCTTTAATCTGGAATAAGTTGATGAATTGGCTCTATCTAGCCTACCACTGTGAACTTGAATACTTATCATTATCAGCACTTGTGAAGTTTAAAAATAAACGTGATGAGGTGACAGATTGGTGAATATTTTTCTGAAGGTTATCAGACAAGCGCAAAGTGACGGCAAGGTGAATAAACTGTTAATTAGCCTGTGAAAACTCTCTAAAAGATTATAAAGAAGCTTGTGAAAGGCGCAGAGAGACACTGGCAATATTTAAAGCCTAGGTGGGCCTCCCGAGTTCATCATACTTTCACGACTTTCATAATCTCAAGTTCAAATGTATAATCAGAGTTCAACATTTGCTGATCTGAGCGAATGACTTGAATTTTAGCCGATAAAATAAAGTTTGCACACAATAAAAAATATAGGAAAAGTTTGAGCGATATAATATGACTTCTAATATTGTACTTCAGATAATTTCACTGTCACATAAATTTACAGTGAAATAATATGATCACATTTTTTACACGTTACATGAGTGTCAGTTCATATTGCAGAATGCTATCAACAACAAAGAATATTGAAATTTTCATCAAGATAAAAAAACACAATACATTCCTAGTTTGTGAATATTTATTTGATTTTTGTACGATGAGAAATAAATTGGGAAATTACTATATTAGTACATACTCGAAGTATTGCTTCTATAATAATTATCCGGGTCTATTTTGGCCAATTGCTTTGACCTTGCTTGATTCAGCAAAAATCGAAACAATAAATAATAATAGGGCGCAAATCATGACAAACAACGCCTTAAAAAACGCAAGTACGAACTCAAAAATAAGCAAAAGGTGGAATTATTATTGCAAGTGAGACCGGTTTTAGAAGCCAAGTACGGGTTGAGAACAAGTATGCAATAAATTGAGGGGGGAAAAGAGGCGGACTTCATAATATAGCGAAAACGATTTGCGAAAAAAGAAAAAGTAATAAGTGGCCTTTGATGAAGTTTGAGTTGAAGAGGTGGAGAGAGATGAAGAATAGAAGAGTAGAGATGTAAGAGAGACAGAAAAATAAGTTCGAGTACGTGCAAGCGAGAAAATTAAGTGGGTGAGAGAGTAGAGAAAAATAAAGAAATAAATTTTGGAGGTTAAACTGTTTTCGGATGCGTTGTGTCTTTGTGTGGTGATCTAACATAGTTCAGGAGAGTGAGAGAGAGGAGCCGCCGAGTGTGAGCAATAGAGAGGGATGATGGAGAAGAAACGGGTTGTTGGCCTGACTCTTCAACGACCTTGTATTAGGGGCAGTGGCCCCAGCGATTTAACCTTGAACCCTTCACTGAGTTCGCTTTTTGAACAAAGGAACACAACTTGACTACTCACATGAAAATAAAGTCACATCTGCGTCGTCATAAATCTACTCAGTCAAGGCTGGATTGTGTGATCTTAGAATACATTTCTGTATCATATTGCGCAACAAAATTTAAGTTCTGATTTGAAATAGATAATAAAACTACTCATAATAACTAACATATTGAAACCTAAGTGAACTAAATTGATGGAAATTAGTTCAATATATGCAAGAGATTATTCTAAATGAATGTATTGTTTCATTTTATTAATAGATTGATGTGATCAATCGCATAGATTACGAGGAACAATTGAATTTCAATGGGAAACTGATTGGGACAAATATCAAAATTTGAATAATAATGAAAGATTTTGAAGGGTCTACAATTATGAGTTTGAAAATTAAGAACTGAGGGTGAAACAATATTTTCATGAGTTTTATTGTATCGAGTGATAATGATTTTTAAAGGAATACAAGGTTCTCATGGAAAAAGTATTGATGAGACAACCATAATTTGTCTCAAGTTTTCAAATTTGGTTAATGATGAGTTTGAACAAAAATAAATACTTCACCAAAAAAGAAACAGCTTCTCCTTTATCAGCTGGTACTGTATTTTCAAAACATGTATAAGTGGAAGTGAGGAGAAAAATAGCAATAGCTATCTATAAGAATTTATATTGAAAACGTGTTATGACGAGAGAAAGAAATTATGAAAGAAGAAAACAGGTTATGCAAGGTTAAACTATTATGATTCGCTTGGAGTAATTCCAGCGCTGGAGAAGAGGAGAAAGAAGGAGACGACTATGAAGAAGAAGTAGAAGAAGAGCCGGTTCACCGGTTTAGCTGGAACTAAACGCGAGGGACGCCTACCGGAGAAAGAAGAAAGTCCTTTCTCCAGCTGGATGAGAGGGGAACCGGTGCTAGAGGAGGGAGAAGGGGACTTTCTCCAGTGACGCCGCATGAAAGAAAGTAAAGTGAAAGAGCCAGCAGCAACTGGTCTTCTACTACAGACTGCCTGACGTCACACCTCTTACCATGACCTGACATAACTACTGGCCAACGTAACTGCCACAGCGTGGTTTATGCTACATCACCACAAACATCCCGATACAATCTATGATTAGAATTCATTAGATACAATTCATTGAAGGGAATATCAATGAATTTTGATTCAAAAAGGTCACATATAAACTTGAACAGTGCTGAACTGAAAAAGAAAATCATGGTACTAATCTTGATAGACTAAATACTTTTTTCACTTAACAGAAAAAAATAATGTCGAATTTATAAGTTTGTAGAAGGTTTGATTAAGTGAAGACGTTTAAACTTTGGCGACCAATTAAATGATAACTAATAATATTTTTATGTTTAGTATGTAAGTATAGCATCATAATCATGCTTGTATAGTACACTTGAGATTTCTTATTTTAATTGCAATATATTTCCTAAAGATAAAGATAAGTTAATCTGCTTGCACTCAACTTCCTTCAACGATGAGAATAACTCAAAATTATTACAGGAATCACAGAGAATCGAAAAAACTTGTAGTTTTTAGAATTAATGCAAATAAAATAATTATTATTAGAAATTAAAATTAAAATTATTAGTGAAAGAAGAGAAGTTGGCGAGGTCTTACCTTGCATCCTTCGCAGGAATGAACACCGTAATGGAATCCAGAAGCCTTATCTCCACATACTCTACATAATACTGTAGTCCCATCAAATTCTGCAAAATGAGAAGAATATTATCAGATGGAGGACAACATTTCTCAATGATCTTCGCCATCAAGGATATGTGATTCATTTATCGATTCTAATTCCTATTTCAATTTTTCTTTTTTGAAATTTGTATCTGAATGATTGTCAGTTTGTTAATGCATTAGGCCTAACATTAAACAATTATGGGGAATAAATAATTTATTTATCCTTGTTTTAATGGTTGACTATTAATTATTGGTTGGATTGAACTAACCATGAACGTTCATGACCGTGTGCTTCATTATGAATGACGATTAAATTTGAGAGCTCATTGCAAGGGGGTTGAGGAGTGTCGAACTCAAAAGATGCTCGTTCAATATGCGCGGAAGTATATACGATATTGCGTTACCATGGTAACCATAGGGTTAGGGTTAATAACCTGTCAACTGAATTGGAAGCTCCGCCCCCCTCCACTGAGCCGTGCAACTGACCTGGGCCAACTACGTTCAGCTTACAAAGCAACTGAAACTCCCAACTACTTATTTTAGGTGGCTGTCAATATTTACTTGCCGCAAAATTGAGTGCTTTCCCAACATTGTTAATTTCTAACAATAGCAGATAATACCAGAGTGCAATGACCTCTGCTAGTTTATTATGGAAAAGTCACGACTGCGTATCAGTTACTGTTCGTATCAAATGGCTATCAATTGGGTTGAACATGAGCAATTCGATAGATGTTCGATGAGTAGTGTCATTAAAAAAAATTGTTCTAACAAAGAAATGAGCTAGGGTTAGGGAAGATTCAAATTTATTTATAATCAAATATATGGGGAAATGGAGGTGGAAATTACATTGTTTATCAATAATTGGGAAAATAGTACATAATTGGTTTCATGAGAAATAAGATATGATTTATTTGTGAGAAATAATAACTTCAACTCGAGACATTGGAACAACTAACAAGTATGAATGGAAATTCGAGGATTGCAAATAATTGGTTTTCAGTTATGATGAAAATTTATCGAATAGAAAATTGTAATAAGGGTCTAAAACTCTAAAGTGAAGAGTGGTTACACATTAGAAACTGAATTTTCTCTCGGGGGTAAATCGTGGGGAAGCATGTTACAAATTACAAAAACCTCTTTTGATAATGAGTTTTATCATTATTATGTAATTAAGAGCTGAATTTGTAATGTCATTAGGTACTGAATTTGGTAAAAATTCTAATTTCGAGAATTTGGTAAGAAAAATAACATTCAAGTGGTAAAACTCGAATTTCTTCAAACTTCTCCCCCTCTTTTTTCTCTCTTCTTTGGTTTGCATGTTCAAATAATTATTATATTTTTTCAATGAAATAAATAAATGGAAAAAATACTTTTCAAGATAATTAATAGAGAGTAACAATAGATCCATAAAAGCTTGGCGGATAACAATTGCAAGCTGTTTGAAAAATCGTAGAGATCTTGTAAAAATTCGAAATTTAAAAAAAAAAACACAGTATAGGCTAAGCAATAATTTAAATTTCGAGCTTTGTATGTATACTTATTGCGGCTTGCGGATAGCTGACATATTTAAATGTCAAGGTCAGGCATATCAAAAAGAAAAATTACCAAAAGAAGTATATTCAAAATTTACTGTTTAATTCTAGATTACTTTCGAGAACAGTGATTTTCCAGTCTTTTGAAAACTGTTCAACGGATGTCAATGAATTTGTGAAAACTGTCATTGTTGACAATGTGGTATCCAAAACCTTTTAGATATTCATGAACAATGGATTTATGGAATTTGATTGATTTCGGAAAAAAACTTAGCCAATTACTTCAACATTGCTTTTCCCCCATAAAACGGACTTGACATATGAATAGTGTAGTGATAATTGAAATTTGTAATCAACAGTGAGTACGTTTTGTATCAATCTATCAAAGAGCATAATTTATCAGCTTTGAGGGCTGTTTGACAGTCCAATAAGGACAGTCAGATTTCAAAACAATACCAACATGAACAAACACTTTTATCATTCACTTATTCCAAAAATATAGCACAAAACTAAGATCTGCACAACACTTGGCACACACACCTATCTTGAGATCGGGCTCAGATCTGGGAGACATGTCGGTCTCACAGATGATGTGACAGTCCTCTTCCTCGACGTGGTACTGGTATCCCAGGGGACTCGTCTGGGGAATCATGGTGTTAGCCGGCTCGGGAGCGAGCCACCACGTAGCACCAACTTAGTAATAACAACAAGTAGTTAACACTTTTGGCTGTAACTAGAAGGCTACACGTTTGGGAGGGAATGTTCTGGAGTTTTGGTAAACACTTTGGGAAATAGTATTCTACACTTTTGGCAAGTAGAAGCGTTGTTACCGGGCGCGGCCGTGTAACTGCAAGTCTTCGTCCAGAGTGAAACTGAAAGTCCACCAAGCGTAGAGCCTGACATCAAGTTCAATGATACGATAAGGTTTCACGGGCACCTGTACCGACTTGAGCCCGGTGGGGGCACTGGCAACAGAAGCGCGCTCTTGGTGGGGGAACAGCGCTATGCCGCGGGGAACGTTTCGAATCTAGAAGGTCACATCGCCGGCCGACCAATCCTATCCAACCAACTCGCAACGCCATTGGTCCGCGCCACGCATGCGCACTGCAGCAAGGAGGTTCAATGCCCTTGAACGATATACCCAGACTAGGCGGGCGGTCAAGGACACTCGGACACACTCTCGCCTACCTGTTACACGCACGCACAACACAATCCACCCACCCAACACCCTGCCGAAAATACTCAAAATTCTTTTTGGTGTCTCCGATCACTACAACAATATTATCTCTTTCTCCCTCAACCATCAACTACAAGACTCATTTCTCTCACTCCAACTATCAATCCTAAAAACTCTCTTCTCTCTAACAACAATACTCTCTACCTCAACCATCAACTAACTAAACTCATCTCTCTTACTCCAACTATCAATCCTATAAACACTCTTCTCTCTTTCACCAACATCAACTGTGGTCCTGCAACAAAACTCTCTTTCACACCAGCAGCATCAACCCACCAAATACTCGAATTATAACTGCCAGTAAAAGTTATTTTCACGTTCCTCTTCTTAATCGTTGATTGATTTCCATTTCATCAATTTTTTATACGTTCTAGCGAGGTTCTTTATCTAATATGAATATAGTTGTAAACGGGGTTTTCCTCATCCAAGATTAAAATATTAGGTTTTCATTTAAGAGAGTAAACTTGCAAGTATATGAAAGTATAAACTGGAGCTGAAGAACATGGATTGAAAGCAAATCCTACCAGCGGCTAATCTCTAAAGTTCTCGTGAATGAATAAATAACAAAATACAATAGA
This sequence comes from Sogatella furcifera, assembly GCA_017141385.1. Taxonomy (NCBI): domain Eukaryota; kingdom Metazoa; phylum Arthropoda; class Insecta; order Hemiptera; family Delphacidae; genus Sogatella; species Sogatella furcifera. The sequence continues at coordinate 13,444,688 of CM029555.1, read as the reverse complement.
AATTTGAATTTCTGTGAATACGTTTCCTATAAATCCAAAAACAGATTACAAAGGTAATATTCTAACTCATGTAGAAGGAAACCATTTTATTGAAAACAAATAGCAAATATTTTTTTATAGAATGACGTTTTTGTCACATGGGTAGCTATGTTCCGACCCATTTCTCGATAGATTAAAATGTTTATGACAAAGATTAAAATGATAGATCATCCTGACAAATTGTAAACAATTTGTTAATCAGTTTCGTCAACAGATAAGAATCCTATGGAAATGATAAATATAGGAAGAAATAAAGTAGCCTATTTGAAAAAGAAGATAGAATTTAAACTCCTTATGAGAGCTGACAGTGTTTGAAAACTTACAAAAAGAAGGGCGAAGCAATAATTTAATCAGTATTTTCAGTCAAAATCGTGAGTCACGTCGATAGCAATAAATATTTACGACAAAATACTGACCTCTCAAAAGAAAAGTCACTGACACTTTTCGGGAACATTGATGATTTTCTTTGTGTAAGAATACATTTTTCCGTTCCTTCTTATCTCAAAACTCAATTCATAAATTGCCTTAGAATTGCCAGAATTATTTTCACACTAAATATTTTTAAAACTTTCAAACAAAGGAAGTTGACACAGATATTCCAGTATTGTTTATCAGTGCAAGTTGCATTTGTGCAGCAAAATGCAACTCATTTCCTGCTACGACTGCAATTTCCGAATGAATGCATTTCGATTATAAGTGGAATTTATGGCAAATAAATTCCATTCTGATTCAATCACAATAAATTTATTATATTTTCTTTTCCTTTGTCTTCTTATTGGTAATATTTTTTTCTTTTAACCACTCCATCTGTTTGTTCTCACTTCTTTCTCCCCAATAGGAAAAAATTTTTCTACATAATCATAATCGTCATCATCATCATCATCATCATAATAATCATTTAATCACATCACATCATTGTAATTTATTCTGTTATATGTCTTCATCGAGAAGTGTCGTTTTTTCATGAAACAAGACATGACAGTAGATTATTGGGTTACAAAAAAAATTATATTATTCCGAAAAAATCGAGTGAAAGTGATAATCAACAATCTTTTTGGAAAAGTGCCAGTGATTCCGGTTTTTTCGTCTCTTTCTCTGAAACGATAATTATTTTCTTCCACAAAACTTTCACACTTGTAGATATAAAATGATGAAATTCAATAAAAAAAACATATCAGTTCAAATAAGATTCTAACGGGAGAGAAAAAATTATCATCGTTTCAAACGGGATGCGGCAGAATTATCATGTTGAACTATTATATGATGAAAGGCATTCGAACAATTTGTTCTACTTGGTGATATAAAATGAAGTTGAAATATCTTTGTTTACCGATTGCGACCTTGGTGTAGCAATCTGTCTATTCATTTTTTCAAGTAGAAGCCTCTAACAATACAGAGTTCGTTGGCTTCGTATGACCTTACTTCAGTTTTCTTATCAGCAATTTTAACATACTTCTTGAAAAAGGTTGAAGTACGATTAGAAGTGGCGCTTTTGTGCAGCAGCTTGCGGTTGGGAGAATGTGATAATGGAATTGGTTAAAAATTTATTATTGTTGACACATTATACATAGGAACAAATAAAGATTTAATTTGAAATTATTATTAAATGGATCATTTCTTTGGAATTCTTAGAGATCTTGAAAAACCGCAGCAGATTTTCAAAATTTATTACAGTATATCAATCTAGATCTAGTAAGAACAATGAAAATAGATTGAAGTAAAGTTATACTTTTATCCTCTGCGAGTAAGAGAGAAGACTATAAGTTATAGAAAGAGCTAATTATTGCCTATCTCACGAAATTAAAAATACTCTCATACGGCATTTAGAAAGATACTGTTCAAGAATCACAAAATTTTCACAATTCAATATACGAGTATTATTATACACGAGTAATATACGAGCATTTATTTAAAAAGCTGTTGAAAGTGTTTTTACAGAATTACCTCTCAAGCAATCATCGCCATTTTTGAAGTGTGCTGTTCTTGTCTTGTTTTAGTCAAGGTCTTTCAAAAATTAATTTGAATACAAAGGATGACTTCTCACACTATTATAGGTTCATCGAACTGAAAGCAACACTTCAAATGTTGTTCACACAGTGTACGAAACGAATATTATTGCAAAAACGAAATCACTCATGAATAATACTGTTACTATAATCGATAGTTTCAGAAATTAGATGATATTTTAACGTGGTAACGGTTTGAGTTCCTGTGGTTCTACGGGTTTCTATGTCAGTGTAGCATAATAATAAACTCTCTATCAGCAAAAAAATTAGAATAAAGAGGTAAACATTATAATACCTAACGCTAACGTAATGGGGATATTGCTTGTTTTCAATTTACTGTTACAATATTATGAATTTACTATTATTACCTGTCATTTCAAAGTATTAAATGCTTTTTCATTCGTTTTATTGTATTATTCTGATGAAATAAATACATAGTTATGCATAATAGTAAAGAATATCTCATGTATGTTTCTTGCTATTGAAATTATCATGATCTCTCCAGTGTTAAATGGTTAGTTAGGAATATCAGGTTCAATAAGTCTTGATAAAGAATCAACCATCCACATCAATTCTCCAAGTTTTTAGCAATTCTTAATTTACTAATCAATTGCCGTACTATTCTAACTCACATGTGAGTAACTTGTAACCACTGCCTACTATGCAAACATAGTGTGCTCTCACGTACAGGCAAATTATTTCTTTCCCATCAAATTAATTCTAATTTTCCAAAAAAAACAGAATTCCTGTGTAGAAAGGACATCGACCCTTGTTTGCATGTTTCATCTTTCTGTTTCTCACAATAAACCGAATTGTCCCCACAGAGGAAAGATAGAAAATTGTATGTTTTGTTTTGAAACTAACGTTATTTTCCGTGCACCATTGGCAATAGAGGTAAAGGAACTGCAATAACGTGTATACGTTCCGATTTGGCATTGGTCAGTCACCTTAGGCTTTCTATTATTCTCTTCTCAATGCTTCAGTCTAATGATTTTTCATGTTCTTTCCTCCTCTTTCTCCTCCTCCTACTGCTACTCTTCTTCTTCTTCTTCATCATCTTCTTCTCCTTCTTTTTCTTCTTCTCCCTTTTCTTTTCCCTCTTCTAATAAGCGATACGGGAGCATTATTCTCATCGGATCCACTGTAAACAACTTCAATATTTCCTCCATGATCAAAAACATAACGAGGTACAATGAACTACAAATTATTAATCAAGTGAGAATTTATTTTAGATTATTGATCAGTTTCCACGTGAGACAATACACAACCTTGTTTGTTTTAGAATTAAAATTCTTATTTTATTGTAGCCTAGAACAGATATTAATTGAATAAAACCTCTACTCTTGTCTCTCCTAGTATAGTGATCCATTCAATAACTTATAATTTTAAATTTGGTCGAGAAGTGATGATCTAGCATAATTGGATAAGTAAATTGAAGATAACAATAGTTGTTTTTTAATTATTATCAGTTCAAGCTCAATATGTGGGATTCGAGCAACTGATTCATGGGAAATTCGATAGTTTCAGTATTTCTCATTGGGAAAGCTGAAGGCCCTGTTTGGGATAATGAGGCCCAAATGTGATGGTAGTTCGGAAAAACAACTCAAAGCGTTCACAAAACAGATAAATCTCTCAACTTATACAATCTGCCACCCTTTCTAAACGTGAATTCTGCAACCTTTTGGCAATACAGATGGGCTTGACTTTTATAGTTTCCCATTTTCTGTAACGAAGTCATTCAAGCCCTTGTATTGTACTCTACTACTACACAATCACTGCACCACTATTATGCTAGTTCGATGAACTTGACTCAAGAAAGGGTCACAATCCTCTTGTTGGCCAAGAACAAACAGCTCTGATGCTGGGGTTGAAATGTTTGAAAGGAAGTCCAGCGTCAATAAAGATAGTTGACAACAACACCCTTTCAAAGTCAAACTCTTTCAGGAGTCTGTTTGAAAATGTGTTATTGTTACGGAAAGGTTACACAAAACTATTGGAGCACAACACTGGTTTTGGCAATATGCTCCGGTTTTTGTAACGATATTCGCAACACTCCTCGAAAAGCTTTCAGTTGGAATTGAATCTCAATTGTGTTCCAGCTAGATTTATTACACATCCACCCTTCTTCTGAAGTCTCACTTGTGAATTTGAAACAATTGAGATTCTGGGAAAAATGGAAGCTGTTGAAATGGGGACTGTGGAACTGTTGTGGAAAAGAAATTCTTATGTGAGAATAGGGAAGTTTAGCATACAAATTAAGATATCAATTGATGCTAATTTATACATTTGAACTCCAACTTTACTTTTATAGTATATTAATAGTAAAGTAGAATAAAATGATTTTTCTTTACAATATGAAGAAGAGCCAGAGGAAATGATAAATTCAAAGAGAATAGAAGAAAGTTTTCCTGGACCTAATTACTCTTTGATTGCAGAACCTTTTTTTAAGGATTTTATTAGTTAAGCATATTCGTAACATTTACTTCATAGAAAATGATTGAGAAGATTGTTTTGTGTGCTGCCAGACAGCATGGTGAACAATATTACTTTTCAATATAGACTTATTGAGGTTTTCTGAAATACTTGTGAATCACTTGTAATAAGTAGTTTTATGTTGAATTCTAGTTATTCGTTCTTGATATATTCATTATTTTCACATCCATTATTCTTTTTTTAATTTTGCTCTCTTTATTTCAAATTTTCAAACTTGCATGAATTTTCAAATGATTGTAACAGGCAGTTTTAAATCATTTATACATCTTTAATGAAAGATTGTCTTGGTAAGATTCTGTTTAGGCCAAAGCTATAATCAGTTTAATCCTGGTATATAATCAGCAAGTATCCTTCAGTAGAATTCCATAACTACGCTATGGAAATACAACAGGAAAGTTGAGAATAGAATGATTGAGCCGGGTTCAACAATTTCTAATTAACATTGTGGCTGTCACCAAATCCAGGAAAACATTCCTCCCTGACCCAGAGAATTGGATGCCTGGTCAAATCAAGGACAAAGGTGAGTGTACTCATTAGTCGTCAAATTTCTTCCAATTCATTCGAAAATGTTGTTCAAAAATAGTCGGTTGATGACCGATTCGATTGTCAACACCGAATTCAATTCATCAAAATATTAGTCATAAATTAGTCGCTCTAATGACTTTGTTGTTTGAAATTTGTCAGTCGTAGTTTCACAACATAATGCTATAATAGTATAGTTCGCACAACGCCATCTAGAGGACGGAAAGTGATCTGTCATCAATCATTTTTCAAGACAATAGCGATTTGAAATGAGACAAAAAACAACTGGGGTCATTTCGGGTTGATGAAGATTTGACAGGAACAAGGACGATAAGATACAACAACTATTAGACTCATTAATACGAGTTTTAATGAGTTTTAGAATGAGGAGATATTTTGTAGAAGGCTACCTAAATGCTTGAAATAAGTTCAATTTCATTAGATTCTGTATTCTATCCTAGATAAATAGTTCTGACAATTATTCTCAATGAAATTGATCCTAAATGATGACTTGAGATGTTAGCTATAACGAAGAAACTTATAACAGAAATGTTCTTCCTCATTTCTCTATTTCCATGAATGATTTTCCATTATACTGTTGCTTAAAAATGAAAAGTCAGAACAAAAAATATATAACAAACAACAAAAAATGTTATTACATTTTTAGCAGCATGATATTTAATTTTTCTTCGATTTATTCATAATCATTTGTATGATAGTATTTTGAAAGATAATATTCAGTGAACACTCCACACTCCACTGAGCACAAATTTTCTTCTAGGTCAGCTACGCCTTCAATATGTACTGGCTTTCAAATAAAATCTATATAAAAGTGAAAACAGAAAACATTTAAACAAAAGCCCTGTCAACACCCAGCCAAAATGTGGCGTTTTGAAAGAAATTCACCATCCATTATGAAAAGATTTTCTTGACGGCAAAAACTTTGTCGGCAAAATGAACAATGTGTAAGGCACACTTTGTCTGTGCCCTTCAAAAGTACTGACCCATCGGAACACAATCGAACAAGACGACCCAACCTTGGAAAGGAAAAGTTATAATAGGGCTCATATTATAGCCAATGGTCTTGCGTGTCAAAAAGCTACAACACGGCTCAAGGTTGAAGTTGTAAAATAATAAATAAGTCACACTGAAACAAAGAAAGTTCGACCCTTGTGTAGAGAATGACAGGGGAAGAAGAAGAGGCGACCCAAACATTGGAGAGGAGGAATAAAGAAATATAGAGAAAGCAAAAGTGTTCCTCTATTGTTTTTGGGTAGGCGTCAGTGCTCGAATGGAATAAAGGCGGCATACTCAAAAAGAACATTGCTTTGTATAAAATAGGACAAAAAGTGCGGATTTTCTAGGGCCAGTGGGTCGATAATGTTATGATTGAGGACGAGAACAAGGGATGAATGAAGGCCGTGTAAAATGTTTTCAATTTTCGGGTATTGATTTCATTTTCTACATTGAAATGTGGCACAAGGCCAAAGGACTTTCGTTGCTACAATGTGTGTATTCTTCATTTTCAAAAGGTTACTAGGACTTTGATATATTGCCATTTTTACGTTATTTGAAAAAACTCCTCTTTTTAGTGAGTGAATGTTTGATAACATTCGTTTCTCAAATGAGTTGTAGCAAGTGCAGTAATAAACAGTAAGGCAATTGAATCTATATTATTCCAATATTTTAATCCATCAACATATCTTTATGAGAAATTATTTTTTTGTAATTGAAAATGTCAGAGGTTCATCTCCATAGACCAAACTCTTAACTTGTATATTTCAGGCCTCACTAGAAACATTCTAGAATGATCATTGATGAGAGTTAATTAGATATTATCATTCCAAATCAATTATATTTTGTTATTCCATGAACACTATATTACCCCATTTTTTTGTAGATACAACTTGCATTCGAAGATTTATTTCAATCATCTTCATGAGTTTCTAGCTTGGCAGCAAATTCATAATCGTCCATTATCTATCAAGTCAATCAAATAAAAATACCGGAACCAGATTTTTATTCATGGGACAGTTTCTCATAAATTTCTAAGAACAGTTCATTTGTGAAATCATTTCTCATCATTAATCAAATCGATTCAATCAAATAAAATAATCAAAAACCAGATTTTCAATCATAGGACAGTTTCTCATAAATTTATTACAACGTGTTGTACAGTTTATTTGTAAAATCATTTTTAAACTTTAGTAGAGTTTCTTGTCGGATACAATAATTCAAGCCGTTTTGCGTCTCTAGTTAGTGCAACAAAATACGAGCAACAAGTCTGTATCATGGAGTGGGAGGGAGACCTGTTTGCAGATAGGGCAAATACATTGCTGATCCATCTTTCGCCGGTTATGATCCTAATGATGGTGAGGTGGGAGGATAAATTTAGAGAACGATGCAAGATAGTTAGTGTGTGTGTGTGACAGAGAGAAAGAGAGAGAGCGTTCTGCAAACCAGAGGTGGGTGACTGAGAGTGACCTCGGTGCGACTGAGATTTGCCGAGGGGGGGGGCACTAAGGGGGGTTGCAAGAAGAGCCTAGGCCGAAAATTGTCCGGTCACTGCCCTGCAATCTGTCCCCCCTTCACCCCCCACCAGGCAGCATACCATGGACTGCACTGAACTTCTTCTATGGACAAAGTACAGTCAATGCCAGCAGAATAACACCGGATACAACCAGCCTTCATGTACAAGTACACTTCCGTTGCAAACTGTTTGATACGTAGTTTGTTATGTTGTGATACAGTGATACAAGTTGAAATAGGGAAAATCATGGTTGTGCTAAAATCACATTAGTTTTTGATCACTCCGAAAATGAATCCTTATTACTGATAATGAAGTTGACAAATATTTTAATAGATTCGACAAATATAATTTTCAATACATTTTATATAGGCCTACTCGATGTACCTTAGTTACGGATTAATGCCTGGGAGACTTGCAAGTTCGAAATAGATAAAAATCGAATTATTCGGAGGAAAATGATTCAGTTATGATTCAATTGGGGATTGAGAACAGAAATCTAGTAAAGTACTATGCATTACAGATTACAAGTACAGGTACAGTATATCCAGTACCGCATTTCCCACTAGGCCCAGGCCTAGGGCGCAAAATTTAAGAAGCTATAATTGTTATTTTAAATTAAAAATTTCTAAAAAACTCATATTTTTTATGTTATTCTACACACCATCCTAATAACGTTTGACAGTACAATATCAAGAATACAAAAATAATTAGTATGTTGAGTTATTTGCCTATATATATTTCTTCAATCCAAAACAGTTATGAGAAAAATTATGTACGTGTATGCGGTTGGGGGTGTCGTCATAGTCCGTGCAGGAGAGGAGTTCAGGTGTAGTGGGAGGAGGGCGCTTTTTGGTCCGTAGGCCTAGGGGCGCTGAAATGCTAAATACGGCACTGAGTATATCAAGGAAGATGATTCAGACATTCTGCAAGACTTGAATGCATGAATTAACTAGATAGGTCTGATGAACCATAGGAACCAAGCCAATGAGACAATAAGATAATCTGATTAATTATTCAAAAGTAATCAACAAATTCTCAAAAGTAGTGTACTGTGATATTCAGTGCCATACTTGTACACAGTACAGTATCTCGTATTGATTGATGACAGTTTGTGTTCACTATTGAATACTTGCATCACAAAAAATTACAACAGCTAAACATGTTATTTATACAGGGTCACTTACGAAAAAACCTATTCTCGTTTTTTGTTGGACAAAATAGCGAGCCTTGTTTCACATTCGTGATGGACACAAACATTTAGATCATTATTTAGAAAACAATACTCCGTAACGAATTAGATGGCGTAACTTTGGGCCGTATGAAAACAGCACCATGAATAGCTTGTGTAACTGTTGTGCAAGAATAAAAGTTTACCGTTTTGGCAAGGAAGCACTCTGAAAAGTTCTAGGGGTGCATTTCCAAGAACAAACGGACTTCGAGCAAAAAACAACAATGAAAGTGAAAAACTAACAGTTTTTGCCACTATTATGGAAAGTTAGCTGTTTTACCTCCCGATTAATCAACAAAGACACCATGGCGTAACTATTATACATCCTTGGAGACCGTCTTTGTGTTTAATTGGGGGTTGATTTTTTCTAGAGTGAACCGAGAGCTTTGAGTTTTTTCCATTCCGTTTATTCCATTGTAGAATCACGACTGAACGTAATTGAGAACAACACGTTTTATGTTAGTATGTTAGTATGTATGTTATACGTTAGTATGTTTGGATACAAAGACGAAGAGCATTTATGTAGGCATAAAGAGACAGAACGATCAAATTTGGAGCAAAAAATGCGTTCGATGAACTCATTTATAACTTTGTGACACTGGAGGGGAAAGCCTCTTCAATAAAAGCCAGTTTATTGTGTTCCAAAACTGGAAGTCCAAAAAACTTCAAACAAGATTCACAGAATAATTAGATGTTACTAAATAACTAAATATATTTCAACAATGAATGTGTTTGTAAAATGTATCAGAATAATCCCAACGATTCAAGGTAATGTTTATTGCTAAGTATATCTAAAGATTTATATCTTTGTATCCTGTGAAATTTGTAGTTGGGTACATAAAGTCTCCACAGTAAAATGTAGTAGAATGAGTAGAGTCTCCAGAGTTCAATGTAGTCTAGCCTTCAACAATAATGCAATGAATTTTGTGGAATTAAAAATCATGAAGTCTCAATACAATATTTAAGAAGGCCTGTTCAATGACAATGAGTAAATGTTAAATCCATTACACATGTGAAAGACAATTTGAAGTTTACATGATAATATGTTACAAGCAACCTTTTTTACAGTTTTTTTTTTGGAACAAGCCCCTGCTGATTCCAAGTTCTATTGTGCTAGAGTTTGCTAAAGTTTGCAAGCCACATGTGCAAGTAGATCACTTTCACTACTATTTCACTTCAAGTCAACGAAACAGAGCGCGCTTGGTCCTCGTCCAGATTTCCTGACAAATGTGACCAGACAAGTAATGAAAGAACTAAGCAGGCATTGTTCTTTGCTTGATACTTTCACTTTATTCAGAGCCCCACAACTGACAATGACACCGACCCTGAAAGTTCGGCAGTAAAGGGAGCGTTGACCCTTATGAGAGGATAAGTACCATTTCAACCCCCATTATTATTCAATAGAGTGAATGCCCCAAGCTATTAGACAGGGTTGAAGGCAACACCACCCTTTTTAATGGACTGTGAAATCGTATGAACAGAAACAGACATTCGAAAGAGAAACTTGTTCGATCTGTAATTGATTTGTTGAAGGTTTTATCCCTTCCTTAAATCTGTGGATACATTCCGGAATGTATTGTCTCTAAATCACTCTACAAATGAATTTATAAAAAAAATTGAAGAACATTACAACCTTTTTGTCAACCAGTGAGTAAGTAAATTGGATCAGTAAATAAAAACTCCTGATTATTTATGGTCAGAAAATTTTACTTTAATTTATTCTAATTTCTACATGAGTTGTCAGTTTTGAATAATTATTCCACAAATAGACAGATTTAAATTATGGAGAGGAAGAAAAACACAAGTAAACTTCCATTTTAAGGTAGAAATATTTCTTGAAGAAGATGGCACAGCCACCGAAATATTTTCTACCTTAAAATGTAAGTTTATTCTCGTTTTTCTTCCTCTCCATAATTTAAATCTGTCTTTTTGTGAAATATATATATAATAGAATTGTATTTGAAATGCACTCTTTCCGAGCGCCAGCTGCCGAAGCGAATTTTTTTCAATAACTCATTCATGATCCACAAATGAAATCCAATGAAAATGATTTTCAATTTTTGTAAATTCAGAATCAGACTTGAGTTCTGGATGAAACAAACAGACAAGTGGATGAAGTAGCATATTTCAACGAGAATTGTTTAATTAAATCATTTTCCCCTACGAGATGAAATGAACAAATTGAATTCAACTTGAATTCACTGGCGGCTCGTGCCCACGAAACAGGTGAAGTGCTCGTATATTTTACTGTACAGCACTTCACCTGTTACGCGGGCACGAGCCGCCAGTGAATTCAAGTATTGGTTTTATGAAATATTTCTCAACTTCTTTTGATATTGAAACTTTAAAAAGCTTTAAATTGTATAGAAAAGTATTAGGACCAAATGAGTGATGACGGAAAAGAAGGAGAGTTCGTTTTTAAACATAATTTACAAGTTATTCAGCGAGAGTGAACCACACCTGTTGTCTAGAGCACGACCGTGGCGTGCCAATGTTGAGGACATAATTGACAAGTTATGAAGGAAGCAACTAAGTTAGTTGTGACATGCGATAAGAGGGAGTAGCATGAGGAAATGGAGTTACCAGGTGAATAATTATTGTTTTTCTGCTGAAATTTGTGTTTTTTAAGGGAAAGCTAGGTCATTAGTGAATTTTGCGAATACAGGTTTAGGGTTGATCCGTAAAGCAGTACAGGTTTAGAAAAATATTTTGAATTATTTCAATTTATATTCGGAGAGATAAGAGAAGATAAATATTATAACATGTATTGATTCATTGAATGAAGAATGAGAGGGAGATGGAAGATGAGAATCTATAGAAATTTATAGGACTCTGGACAAGAAATGAGAAACAAGAGAAATAGAAGATCACGCAGCAGAAGTAAAAATTCAAAGGTAGAGAAATCAGTAGCCTACAAATTTTAGAGAAGTATATTTGATCAGGGAATATTGAAAAACTTGGAAGAATGTGAGGAAGAGAAACGTAGAAATAATAAAAATCAAAAACATTTAAAAGAAGGAAAAACATGTAACGGAAACATAAAATGTATAGAAATAAAGCAGATAATAGAGAGAAATAATTATCAAATTAAGAGGGGGGAAATGGGATGAGCACCAAATGAACACGGAGGAAAAAAAAGGAAAACAAGTAGGAGGGTTGAGAGGATAGAAAAATGGAATGGAAGGCGAAATAACTGGAAAATGTAGAACAAGAGACCAAGAGAATATTGTATGTAGCAGAAGCTAGCTAAAATTGTGTAATTATTTGTTGGTTGAGCGTCAAAACAAGGAAAGAGCAAGAGTGAAGTGAAAACGAAGATTGGAATGTTTTTGTTGGCCCGCCAATAATTATCAGGTGTCCACGCAGGTGAATGTTTAAAAACATTAGCAGAGAAAAAAAAGCGATAATGAAGGTGGAAGAAAACGCATGCTGGAGAAGTTAACGAAGAAGGGGAAATGGTAAAAGAGGAAGGAGAAGTGGGAGGAAGACAAGAAGAAGGCAATTTATGAGAAAATAGGAAGAAAAAGGAGAAGAAGAAGAAGAAGAAGAAGAAGAAGAAGAAGAAGAAGAAGAAGAAGAAGAAGAAGAGGAGACAGATGATTAAAGAGAGGAAGAAAAGGAGGCGTGTAAAATGGAAAAAATAATTGGCAAGGCAAATAGGTAACCGGCGCACCCTAGTGAACGTGAACCTGGCACTTGGGAGAATGCTGGTCAAATTGGGAGACCTGAGAGTCTGTGGGTCTCGGTCAGACCAGGAGAACCTGTCTCAGGCTGAGGCTGCACCTCCAAAACACACGATTAGAAAACGAGCTTGACAATTGAAAACGAAAACCAGACACTCAACTCCAAACTCTCTCATTCAATTGTTATGCTTGGCACGAGTGGGATTAGATTATGTACCACACATTTGATAGGATAACTACGACGTGATATTCAATGAATTTTATAAATAGCGCTTTGAAAGGTTTGGTTCACTTTTTCTATAAGAGTTTTTTGTAGTGTGTACATCTATGATATCCAAAGAGTAGATCCGAAATAATATTATTATGAATCAGATAAAATAATATAGAAAGAATAGATTATTATAGAAGTGTATTATTGAAGTTCACTACCAACAACTAGGTTAATAAAAATCAGGGTTTTCATGAATATATGAAGAAACATATCTATTTGTGATGTTTTCATGGACTTGACCAATGAGTTTCCTCGATGTACTTAATTTGGGGAGTCCGATCCAACAAGATGTCAAAACTGCAAGCATACGAGAGTAGAGACCAAGCACGGATTTCTCTTAAACATAGCCTAATACTAAAACGTTTATTTAGAGTGCAGTCATAGGTGAGATGAGCTCATGATCTTTCCCAAGATCAATGAACCTTTTAGTTCCATTACTCAATAACACAATTCTAAAAATGTTTTAAACGACACAATGTGATAAAAACAGGAATTACTTCCAAGTTCACATTATATTCATGTCGCTAGATAAGCATTATAAATGGACCCGAAGATGGTTCTGATATTGAAAGCTGTGACTCTGAAGTCATTGCTCCCCAATAACAGGGGATACAGTGATTTACATTCACCTTTGCGGGGCTTTCTCTTTCTCTCACACTCTCTGAAACTAACTCTCTCTCTCTCGCTTATTTTTCACGTACAAACATTATTATTTGAGTAGACAAGAGTAGCATCTATCACACAGAGCTTCTTTGAATGTGTTCTGGAAGGTAATAGAACAGTTCGTTGACTTTCCTCCAGTTGGTGACCTGCTATAATCGCTCTCTCTCACTCTCTCACGCGCTTCCTTCTCTTTGAATTCTCTCTTGTTTGTGACTGCCTACACCCGCGCGATCCCGCGCTTTTTGACGTCACAATTTCCCCTTTACCTGTCACCGAGTTCATTACCTGGGCCACATTTTGTTATTCCCTTCACACTTCTGGGTGTATTGACCCTATCAAGCTAGCTTAAAAGCTGTACGTACGCACTATTGTTGGAGGCTCAATCTATTTGGTTGTTTTCAAAGCAATCCACAAATTTCCATCAACAATATACCACTCATTATTAGTAGAGTAATATATCCAATTCTTTAAACATAATCAATTCATTCGTGATAATTGAATCAATGTGAATATTTGAGTGTGATTATTGTTTTGCTAAAAAATGAACTATCCCTTGAACAAATTGAAGGTTTGATTAATTTTTGAAATTAAAAGGGTCAGACTAAGACAGTAGTGGTGAGAGAATAAAATGGCGGGAGAAATTTAGGGTACACACGTACATTACTATAAGGTAGTAAAGGAATGAAAGCAGCGGAAAAGCTCTGTACTGTATTTCCCATCAGTGCTTACAAACAATGATGAGCGGAATGTCTATCCTACTCCTTCAATTATATTGTAGGGACTACGATATCTGCAATAAAACTTTCTGCAGAAAAGATGATAAATTGAAAACTTTCATTTTACTCTACTGAAGATTTTCTTTCAAATTATTAAAAAGTAAATAGTTTTAGAACACTAGTAGTTTTTGACCATATCATATTCACAACAATATTTGAAATCATCAACTTTGGATTTTCAATAATTGAAACTAGAAAATTGCAAACCAGTTGAATGAATGAATGAATTTTTATTCATTAAAAAATTCTGAAACCCGCAAAGATAATACGAGACAATACTCGTATAAGAATCATACTGATACTTATAAAATGTAGTATAGTATCCACTATCAAAATAACAAACATTTTGATTATATGGTTTGATTAAGCAACCAAATACTTATTGGCGAGTTACTGATGAATAGACTCACCGAGCGAAATAATATTATTTCTATTCGGATAGGGTTTCTGAACGGTTGAAACGAACTCAAAGTGTATTGGACAGAATGACCATGATACTGTATTATTCTACACCATCTTGGAAGAATCTCCAGCAATGTAACCTGTGGAAACACCCACACAGACGTCGTAAACGTGACAGCTTATGGCTGATCTCAAAAGTTACAGTCGAACTTATTGTAATCGGCCTACATAACCGGAGAGCAACGAACTATAGACTGACCCCGACTGTTATACTCTATTCGATTTAACTTCCAAATTGGAAAATATATTGTATAATCTATTTTATATGTGTTACACCAGGACAGAAGTTACATCAATTGTAGTATAGGTATCATCATAATGAACCCATCAATACAACACCGGCAACAATTTCAAGAACTGAATCCGACCAATAAAGTTTTTTCTCCATCGACAACTCAAGTACTACTTGTGGGACATTGACACATTAAGAAAAGGCCGTCAACCTTTCTTATCTACCTTTAGAAGACAAATAAAAGGTTAGGTTGCTTTCAGTACCAGCATCCCCCTCCCCTCTCTCTCATCAAATCACCACGAAGGAGATTAATTGGAGCCCAAAAGGTGTCTCTGCGTTATTCTTTTTTATTTCCATCTTTTCTCTTCTTACCCGTCCACTTGGAATTATCTCCAACCTTCAAGATCATGTAAGCCTTTCTGTTCTCATTTATTTTCCATCTAATGCTTTTCGTGTTGTTTACCTTTTTTTAGAAGAACTGTTCTGTACGTAGACCCATAACGGGTTTTCTTAATTCTGGACAGCTGAAAGATGTAGTGCTTTTTCCAGACATGAGAGTATAAATGGTAGATTGATTTATGAATGACTTATACTGTAAGCCATACATAAATCAATCAATGTGAATTGAACAAGTACAAAGTCATATTAATAATTCCCTTCAGGGTTGGAATCAGTCACTTTTCAAGTAGAATTCATGAGACGCATGTGGAAACTACGCCTTGAGATGATAAAAATAAAAAAGTTAAGTAGAAAGTTGATTTGAAGATTCCATTGATATCTTCAAATAAATCTGTATCTGATCAGAATAGAGTTGAGTTTGAAAACATGATTAAATAATTATATCACTGTGAAGGCCACATAAAAAATCAATGGTCGAATAAATAGCTTTAAATTACCTAAGCTATGAGGTTGATAATCGAAATATGCTGGATTATTGTTTTGGATACTAACCATTGGTATATATTTCACTGACCATCCGTTCAATTGTATTAAAAACTAAATTGAGATTAGAAATTTCATTCATATTGGGATTTCATTAGTATGAGAAATGGGAAATGAGTATGAACGGCATGAAATCTGATAAAAATAAACTGAAAATTTTAAAACTTGTATTTATCAGAACAGGTTCGTGACGATCAGATCGTGTTCTAAACTTCTTCATTTCAAAAAAGGTGTTCATTTCTTATCATGAAGCTTGCAAAATCTTACAGATCACTAGTACACTTTCTAAGCCTGGGGCGTTGTAGCATGAAAATACTACCAAACTCAAACTGTTATTGATTAAAAGATTGGAGAGAATTCATGAAGTGGCATTTCAAAGATCACAGCGATAAACAAAATAGCTCTATCGAAAACTTTGGATTGTTCTATAGCATGTTATATAAGTATTGTAACGGTTACTGAGAATTGTAAAAAATAATGAATCATAAAAACAAAGGAACATTAATTTGGATCCAGCATTCTACAAAGAATATCTGTATTATCAAGGACTGGATCGGGAATTTTCGGAACTTGTTCTGCTATCATGAACAGCGGCTGAACTGTTTAATATAATATTTTTTACTATATTTATATTTTCTGGTGCACTCTGAGTCAATAATAATATATAATATAATAACATATTTTGTTGCATCAAATCAAAGTTTTCAGCAACTCCTACATCAATCAAGTTCTTTAAAAATGAATTGTAATATAAATTAGATTACATTATAATTTCATGATTATATTATTTTGATCGAAACTCACTCATTACCAGTTTAAGAAGTATTTTAGATATCCTCACCTGAAACAGACAAAATATATTTTCATTATTGAAATTCTTCAAGAATCAAAATTAACTGTATGTGAATGCTACATGAGATTATTGACTTGATATTGATCGCCACTTTCGAATAAATGATAGTTAAACATTCTCGTTAACTTGAGAATCTTTTATATTCTATGATTTTTATTGTACTTTTCAGTTATTGTACTTGAATAAAAGTAAAATCCCATACATTTCATATTAGAATACGAGAATATTCACTCGAGCAGTATGTTGGAAATTCATGATTTCTATTACTAATTTGGAAGAATAGAGAAAAAATACTCATGGGTTTTTTTTCTTAATAGATGTTTCAAAGCAATAGTGTTGTTGAGTGAAAATGAAACATCTATTCCAGTTCCTCTGTTATCGAGAACAGGGAAGCATTCCTCCACCTAATAAACCAGCTACTGGAACCTCTGAAACTAACCGCCTCCAATAACAAAAAAGATTAGAGGCGTTGCTAAGCAACCAGCTTCTCGGTCGGTACGCAAAAGTATCGCTATCGCGCCAAAGTCAGTCAGTCAGGGTTGCCCCCTCCTTCTCCTACAATGTAGCACTCTTTCTCCTACTGTAGTCGACGAATGGCCAAGTCATCGACCTGCATAAGACAGGTCGTTGGCCGAGCCACGTCAGAGCAGGTCACAGCAGCGAGGGGAAAACCATACCCATTAATTCCCCGCGATAATTCCCTCCTTCCACTAAAAACTTTGAAAAGTTTTCACAATTTTCCCGCAAATATTCCCTTTCCCGAATAACTTTTATCTGTGATAACTCGGGATGTTTTCCAACTATGTCCCAGTCTTGAACCGAGTTCCACGACCTTTTCCGACGTTTTTCCGGACAAGAGAAAGGAACCTCTTATTTGTCGTCTCTCCTGGTAGGAAGTGCGTTGAACCCCAAACGAGGGGGTCAACCTCCTCACTGCTCTCGGGGGAGAGAAGACCCCTGATAACGTGATGTGTCCGCTATTAGTCACGCCCAAATTTGGATTGAAACCACCATCAGAGATGATTCAGAGTAGTCTATTCGGAAAATTTATGATGGTGAACTTGCAATAAAAGCCGGCGATAAATCAGGGTTAGTTTCCTTGAGGGATCTCCAGTTACTGGGAATCATAATCACTATTTTAATGTCCATCAAATCCTCAGAACATAATGAACGTCTGGAGTGAGATTGACTATTCTGATAAGAAGGATAATAATTCTATTATTCATTATCACTTTTATACATTTTTATATTTGATCGAATGACGGATTTTTTGAAATAATGAAGTAAACGTTTGTTGAAAAAATGTTTGATTAGATTATGTTCATTAGATTATTAATCTGTTTCGGATTACGTAATAAATATCGATTTAATTTTTAGTGAATTGATTTCCTATCAATATGCTAATGAAATATCAGTATAAAGTAAAGTACCACAGGTCAATTTGAAAGCGGCACTGCTATTTGGTGGAGCAGTTTATTTTCATGTACATAATCATTATTTGAATACTGAGAAACGATTATAAGTTTCTAAAAATCGGAGGTTCTTTCTTCTCACAGAAAAATATTCCAGGTAAACAAATATTTCCAATTATTCTTCCGCCGATATTCCATCTTCTTAATACTAAACAAACAATAATTTTTCTCAGAAAATTTGCGAATCCATTAATACAACCAAGGAACCAGAAGAGTAATCATATTCAGAAAACCTCAAGGTTCAAAACACAGTGGAGATACCCGTATATTACTCTCCTAATATTCATTTCCCTTATTCCTTGTACCCAAACAACCAGACATTACTTAGAAAGTATGCGAATCCATGAACCCAACCTGGAGAGTAATCATCCTCAGAAAACCTGACTGTACAACACACCATTATCGTCGAGAATTATTCAAGGTGGATTTTGTTGTTGTTTGTTATGATGTAAAAAAGAAAGACAGGTTTCTAGCTGGCAACACCTCACCGTGGAAGATGGTTATTATGATGGAGTCGGCAGCCAGTGCTGTAATGTTGACCCAGTCGGGGTCAGAACGGCGCAGACCAACTCCGATAGAGAAGGAGAGCTCCGGAGAAAGTACTTTCTTTTTACTTTCTTCTTTCCTCCTCGCCGCTACTTTCTTAGCACTTTCTTCGGTGAGACAACACTTGTTACTTTCTCAACGCGCCGCGCGCAATAATTACAGTGACGAAATCTTGCATGCAATAGATGTTGATCAATCGGTTACTAGACTCTGGTAACCTTTAAACGATTTCTTCTTCAATCAAATTACCAGATTGGTTCAGAAAAAAAGTTACGAGGAACCTGAGTGAAATCATTGGTGCATGGAGTTTTTTCTGATTCATGATATTTTTCATTTTCATAACAATGTAGGCTACTTCAGTAAAATTTACACTTTTATCAGAGATGTAGTGAAACTTATCCATAATTCAGGTAAGTGAAAATAAA
Organism: Sogatella furcifera; assembly: GCA_017141385.1. Lineage (NCBI taxonomy): Eukaryota > Metazoa > Arthropoda > Insecta > Hemiptera > Delphacidae > Sogatella > Sogatella furcifera. The sequence continues at coordinate 13,425,545 of CM029555.1, read as the reverse complement.
AGTTGTCAGATATACGAAGTTTGTGAAACTGACAACTTTTGTTTCCATTTACCTACTTCAATGTTAAAATCCACTTCATAAGATGCAAAAAAACATCATATTCACACGTAAACATGTAATTTTTAATTTAAATTTGCTTTTAAATGTAATTTCTATCGGTTTATTCGGCAGTACAATAACACTTAGGATTATGATAAAAATATTGCCATTAGTTTTCCATCTTGAGCCTGTTGATTTCTTTGGAATAACATACTGGAAAGACAAATTCATATTTGTACAATAATTATTAATGTGATTTGATGTGAAAATTATTGTAATCGAATCTAGAACTCGTATGAAGAAAATTATCGCAATAAGATATATTGATGTATTTAGCTTGCCGCTAAATAAATATATACTGTTTATTCAATTAAAAAATTATACATTAAATTTTATTTAATGCTATTAGGAAGATTCATTTTGTTTTTCCTCCCAATCTGAATTCCAGATACCACACGCGAACATCCTGACATTCTCCGAATGCATCTCATTTTAATCCCCTACAATTAATTAACGAAGTACAGCTAACCAATTTTCGATAATGAGAAAAGGTGATTGTTTGCAATTCCCCTGAGGCAGGATCAGGTCATTCCCCTCAATGTCTTTCATAGCAGAAATTCCTACCAAAATCAATAATCAACTATTATCAGAATTCTTCCAATTTGAGATGAGATTCACGCAGCACTGCTATAATGACAATGGAGTACGGTACAGTAAAATCATATCTCGGCTTTTGGGAGGAATTCCTGAAGAATCAATCGCAATATTTTCTCATCATTACTACCGCCACTCATTACATTTCTTTCTCTTCTTCTCTCACATTCTTATTCGTTCTCTCCTTCTTTCTTTATTCTGCTTGCGGTCACGATTCTCCAGCTCTAAGGAAACGAATGGATGTCATTAAGAATTATTTGGTCCCGTAAAACTGATCAAGGCAATATTACCCCCGACTCATTCTGATCAAAAATGGATTTGTAATCATTTTTACAGGTATCAACACACAAAATAGATGTACCAGCCAATATTCGAGTGTAGTTTGTTGATTAATGGAATATGGAAAATACCTTTCATAAAAATAAGAGAAGCAGTCATAGAAGTCTCGGAAAAACTTGAAGTTGTAAACACTGTCAAGAATTGAATATCTTGATCTTACTTCATCAATTACTTTTAAGTCCCCACATTCTTCGGGGTTATATATATATATAAAATATATTCGGGGTTATAAAAGTAATTGATGAAGTAAGATCAAGATATTCAATTCTTGACAGTGTTTACAACTTCAAGTTTTTCCGAGACTATATATATATATATATGTATTTTTTTTTGAGGGTGATGCCCACATGGGCTCTTGGGCCTGTGCGTGGGTAATGGGAAGGATGAAAAGTGAAAGTGATTATAGGCTGTGAATTTTTTGTGAAAATTAAAAAAGTGTCTACCGGCTGACCGAATCCGAGGCAAACCAACTACAACAGGTGAAATCTTCCTACCCATGGAAAAATAAAGGACCCGAAGGTTAGTGAAAAAATAATTGTTACAAAATGGCATAGCAAAAATTCCATATCATAATATGAAATTGTTCCTCCGTCAAGATCTTTTCCTTAGATGGATTACATCAAAGTACAACATAGACCTTTATTTGCAATTATATTTACACAAAACACTCGTAAGAATTCTTTACACAATCAGAAGTTTCCTTGTTTTCTAAGAATCCCTCAGTATTCTCGGTAATACTGTACATTGATAGCACGGTACCACACATTCGAATGTTGTCTATTGGTTTGCAATACATAAGGGAAGTGGAAGACAACAAGACAACACAAGACCCACTGTGGTGAGAATGCATTTTTTATCGAGCTGCACAAACCTATACTACACACCATTGTCTTTAGAATGATAATAATGCATTTCAATGCAGGTTCAATTGTAGTGGGGGGAGAGGGGAACTTCGGATGGTTAACAGGTGTTGTTCCTATGGGTTTTATGATGTTGCGGGGGGGGGGGTGAGCATAAAAATGCACTAGGTGTTTCCAAGAAATGAACAGTATAATCCCGTTTTTGTTACAACGTTTACTGTTTGGTCTCGTGAAGTTTTTGCTTGTAAACGAGATGATTCAATGCAGCAAAATTACGAGGTTCCCAGTTTTATTGCTCTATAATGACGAAAACAGTTTATGCTGGGTTGAAGGGATGGGTGGAAGGGATAGGTCGCTGGAATATAAATCACGCAAACTTAATATATACCTGTAGTATGTTTAGTTTTATTCTCTTCATGCCTAGCAAACATGCACTCGATACTGTTAGACGGGAAATGCATTATTAAATTAGAATGCAATAGAAGCTATGCAGCATTCGATTTATGCATGCATAACGGAAAGAAAATGCATTTTAATTAGCTCGATTCCACGTAAAGGTTTCCATTATTCTATAGTAGCCTAAAATAGAACAGTTTTGACAGTTCGATTACATCAAACGGTTTAATTAGACTTATCAAACTTTGATGAATATTTTATTTCGGGAGATATTGAAATGTATACTGAATGATTGATTCCCTTACAGTATTCCACTAAGCATATTCTATAGTTATTTTTTAAAGCTCCAATTTATTAATGTTTTTTTTCTAATCAGTACTAGTTATTACTGAATTACATGATAAATGATATGAGATCGTGCCTAAAACAATACCAGGATGCAGAGAATATCACTCTTGTTTTTTCTAGCAATCTGTTAATAGTTAAGAACTTATTCTCTTCTCGATTATAAATATCTGAATAGTTAACTAAAAGTTATATTTCTCCCCACAAAAATTTGGGAAATATGTTTACCAGTTTGAATTCCAGTTATTTGTAATAAAGTTCTCACTGTCCTCATAATACTAAGCAAAGAAGACATTTGTGTAAGATTGTAAAATGACTCCAGCTCGGTCAATATTATTAAAAAATTATCAATTTCGTCTCAAATTGTAGGAGACATTCTGATCTAAATTCTAAGATCAAATTTTTCCAAACAATAGCCTATTGACCGAACTTGAGTCATTTTACTATTTTGCCAGAATGTCTTCTTTGCTTGGACAGACTATAGTTACAAGTTATTCTGAAAAATTGTATGTTCCATGTCAGAGTCTCCAGAAGAAAAATAATTATTCAAAGCAACACCGATGGCTTATCTACGATGGCAGCCAACTATTTTAGAAACAGAAAACCAAACTGGTTTTTCAGTAGTGGATGAAAAACAAGCGGAAATAGGCGTTAATCCTTAAATAGCGATGCGAGCGAGGAGCCAGATATAATAGGCCAGCCGCCCAATTTCATTTCAAACGTGAACTTGAACTTTGTGGTATGCTATATACACTGTAGTATACAGTAATACAGTTAGTATAGTTATATTGCGCCGCCAACTATTTCTTTGTGTTCTGATTGAGAATTGGGGAATCAGATCGTGTGGGGGGGTGAAGGGGGGAGGTCCATCCTGCGGTCAGTAGACTCCAGCGGTCACAGTGCGAGTGAGAGAAAGAACCAACGTTCGCAAAAGAGTGGAGTAGGCGAAAGGAAGTGGAAAAGTGTGTGGTGGGGGGAGGGAACGAACGTATAACGGTAGGCGGTCCCCCCTTTTTGGGTTTAGTGCCCTCGACAGAATGGTCTCTGGAGAAGAGGGTGGGGGAAGAGTGCACGTCAGGACGTTCCCCCTTGGGTCAAGGAGAGATTCGCGACGCTCTGCCTCTGACTCTTCTTCTCTCCTCTCTCTTTTCTATCCTTCTCTACTCTTTTCCACTAGTTCTCTTCCGATTCCCCCACGTACTTCCCCGAACTCATCATCATTTCCAAGCATCCCCTTCAACTATCACTCGTTCTCCTATGTATTTCTTCTTTTCTTCTCTTTCCCAATATTTTCATCTCTTCTCGTATTTCCCCGATTACATCATGTGCTTCCTCACATTCCCTCTTTTTCATTTTTTGATCTTTGTCTATAAATATTGTAAAATTAATTTTAAGAAGATACAGAAACCTCTCATGATACATATCAATGAATATGACTCAATGCAATACTCGACGTTTCAATAATGAAACAACATGAGAGATCAATGAATTTGATTTTCGTCAACTATGATAAATAGAACTCACAGTTCTACCATTCCAACACCATTTCATATCTCATATCATGATTAAGATTTTCTTGTATGATATTTGATACTCAAGACGAATGAATATGATACATGATGCGATAGGAACAATGGAATTGAATAATCCTGTATCATTTTTTGGACCTTGTAACGCATTGATTTATATATTGTATCTGAAGTATAATGTATAAAATTTTTTATTATATATAGTCCTTTCTTGAAAGGAAATTGAACCATGGACTAACACCCTTGGATATTTCCTTTCTTCGTTTTTATTTCGCTAAATCCTCTTCATCTATCACTAATTTTTTCCTTCTTTTTTCCTCATATTACCAAATTTTCACCCTTTTTTTCACCCTCTTTCTTTTTTCTCTCGGTTAAGAGTTGTGTGCTAGAGAGGACTAAGAGTCCTAAGTTCGCTCTTCTCTCTCTCTCTCTCTCACTCTCTCTCTTCATCATCTTCTGTCTGCTTTGTGTTATTTCGATACATCCTTTTCAACTATCACTTGTTCTCCCTTAATCTATCTTCCTCTTATTCCCATTCTTTTAGAACAGTTTATTTCTTTCTCTCTCTCTCTCTCTCCACTATCTTCTGCCTCTCTCGGTGTGTGTCACCGCACACGATTCGGTTCCTTCCGGTCACCGCACCCGTCACTAGTCGCTATTGTCGTCACTTAACCGATTCGCCAGGCCCGTTCCGCTTCGCCTGTATTAAACCTACCATGATCCAATATTGGCCAGAAATGTGGTTGGTAAAAATGCAGGTACCTCAAAAATAGTACGAAATAGAGATTTCAGTGTGTGAACCACAAAAATTTCACTAGTAGGATAGTGACCACAAAATCTATTTTTCATTACTGGTTTTATCGATTTATCAGAACCCTTATAATGTTATAATAATTATTAATATCAATGAAACGTTGTAATTAATGAGCTATAGACTGCTTTGAATCACAAATAGGGCTCTGATTCCATAATAAAATAATTAAGAAATGGAGAACACAGTGTGTGAACCTAAATAATGCCACTAGTAGGATAGTGAACCCAAAATCTATTTACCAGTTCTGATTTTATCGATTTATCACAACTCTTATAATGTTATAATAATTATTAAGAAAGTGTATAAGCTAGACTGCTTTGATTTCAAAATAGGGCTCGGATTGCATAGTAGAAGAAGTTCTACTGTCACTCGTAGACTACTGACTAGAAAAACTAGTCAACTCTGAATAAAGAACTTGTTGGAATTACTTGAGTTTTTTTATTTTACCTTGTAAAGTTCAGTCTTTGAAAAATTGAGATAATTCAGAAGTATTTCATTAATATGGATCTCAAAATCAATGTAGTATTTTAAAAGTATATAAGTATAATTTCAAAAGTATAATGATAATGAAGTATTTCAAAATTGGATCCAGCCAGTCCCAATACATTATCTCAATTCTCGATCTTGTTGCTTCAACCTCTGCTATCTCAGTTATTGCTTTAGTGATTCCAGAATGAAAATTGAGATAGAATACAACAATCAACTAGATGTAAGAACACAGTTGTTACGATTGAAGGTATATGTTAAATATCCGTGTAGAAACTATCTACGAAGGTATAGCTTATATCTATTGTACAACCAGCATCAAGACAAAAAAATGTACATTTCAACCCTTTTAAGACTCCGGAATTTCTTGATTTTTATACAAAACTCAGTGAATTTCTATGGTTACAGCAAACCAATAAAACTACCCATGTTGTTAACCTGAGCTGCCTCTTCATCCTTTGCACACCAACTCTTTTTACCTTCCGGGTATATTGCTCTTTTGTGCAGAAAACAATGCCCTCGAATTCAATAAGAGACAGATGGAAGATGAACGACTGTTGAGAACAAAAAGAGATAGGTTGAGAAAAGTAGAAGAGAGGCCAGCCAATACAAGCAGGAGCTGGAGCAAGAAAAATATTGCGGAAGAAATAGAGAAGAAGCATTGTTAAAGTAGACAGTGCGAACGACTCGGTGGGCAATCTTCTTCTTTGACTCTCTTCATTTTCTCCTTCTTCGTTCTTGGTCATCGGAGGTCACCTTCATAGACCGTTCCTCCTTCAGATGTCCTTTCCTGTCCCGATCCTTTTCCTTCTTCTCCTCCATTCCCAGTCATCCTGGCACTCTTCTAACGCTTTCCTTCTTATTTCTTGTTTACTTCGTCGGCTCCAGTCGAACTGGATAATCTTCTAGAACAATATTCCATTCCACGCTCACCATCTCTTACTGGAACATTCCACTGTTTTCGTCGGTTCACCTCTCGTGCCCGCTTTTCCGTCTCTTTCTTTTTCTCCTCTACTTTTTTCGTTTTTTCCGCTTCGAAAATAAAGCGTAGCAGGTGAACGCTGCTTCCTGGTAAACCTTCACCGTGTTGTTTACATCTTTTAACGTGACCTCAACTATTCTTCAACTACTTTTTATTTTTTTAATTTGAGTTCCACTAAAAGAGGGAATTTTATCTCAAGATAAAATTTTATTAAGGTCTCTAGATGAGTGTTTTGGGTTAGATTTCTTGGTTATGATCATAATTCATAGTCGCCTTATCCTTCCTCAAAATTTTTTAAATTTATTCCCTCTAATTCATAGTTTGTTAAAATATTAAGATTAAGAAGCAGATGTCACTGTGATATTCATGAATTAGCTGTGGTAATCAACTACAACAAAATGAATGTAAGTGAGCATATTTTTCAATGAACTTCATCTTCATCTTAATCTTTTAACCCGCTGTACCCTCTTCAACTTGATTCTACTAATTCAATTCATATTTTGGGCCTTTAAATGGACCTTTTCTTGAAATTACTCGATAACTCTCAACTTTCCAAGTTGAAAGAGAGGAGATTTGTATAGTCTGATTGTGAATACAAACATAACGTATCTGAGATATCTTATATGAAACTAACGATAGCAATTTATTTTTAATTTTGTAATTTGACTATTCTTTAGTTGAATAGACCTCACTAGGACTACTATATCTACATACTGATCAAATTTAAACTATTTTTCTTATTGAAAGTATATTCTTATAAGAATTTTCTTATGATGAAAATTATTAGTGAAGATATAAGTTAGTTATGACATAATCTGGGTTTTTCTATTTGTATAAATTGTGTTAGGGATAGCTTCGGGCTATGCCTGGTGTACTCATATATCAATGATTATAATAATTGTGATATAGCATGAACATGGTACTTTTTCACTACATAAATTTCTCACTATTATCACAGCTCTGAGACAATGTTTTGATTATGTTTTTGTTAGATGATAATGATGATGATGATAATCATAGTTTGCCAAAAACGCTTGAGACGCAATAACCGAGTTTGGCGTGGTCAATAGAGCGACGCATCCGTGACCCTTTAAACTTGAAAACGGCCAATATCCACGAACTAGAAGATAGGAAAGAAGAAGAAGAGGTTGAGGAAGAAGAAAAATAAGAGGAATTAAGAAGAGGGGAAGTAGAAGAGGGGAAGTAGAAGATTGCTGGAAGCCAGGAAAATCTTGTTTTCCTTGTCGTCTCGAGTCACTTGCCATTTCGCGGCGTGATCCTTCCATCGACCTGGACGAATGTGGGAAAGGAAAGGACGAGTCGTCGGAAAGTGATCGAACAAGGAAAAGAGAAGGCGGAGGAAGAAGGAAAAGAAGAAGAAGGAGGTGGAAGAAGTAGTTATATTGTCTGGTACAAGTGCCAAAGAAGAAGAACCAGTCACCTGGAACTTGTGATGACGGCGTTTTTCATTCTCATCTGGGATGGCAACAACTGCAACTTCCTACGTTTTACTTGAAACTGGTCACATAACTCTCCCGTGTTATTCAAAACATGTGAATATTCCATGCTTCCCTGCTAACCATACATCAATGATTTGAAAAGAAGGATATTCTTTGAAAAGAGAATAGGGTTTTTTAAACAGAGCAGTTTTGGAGCTGATGCTGTATTCCCTTGCCCAGTCTATACAGTAACATGCTAGATAAATAAATAAATTATTGTTATAGTTAGATACTTTGAGACAGGATCAAAATATTGAATTATTATTGAAAGTTAAAAAAATTGTGATAGTGTTTGATGATGTTGTAAATATAATCTTTTTTTGAATCATTATGTATCGAAATTTGGGAAAAGACGTTTTGGACCTTGCTGTTTGTGTTTTAACCCTTTATCGACAGAATAAATAAATAAAATTAGCTATAAATATACATTACCTGAACAACGTGAAAATTGTTTGTGTTATACATATGAATTATAATTCAAATTCCTTTATAATATTCACGCTTTGACACTCTACAACATTGCACTTTGTGATAACTTGATAAAATCAAGATAACTCCAACTTTTTAACAATACTGAACTATAGAAAATTAGAAATAAATTTTGTTCAAATTTATCAAAGTAAAGGAATATTTTTAATAATGATTCACAATAATAACAGGAAATCATTTCAGAATAAATTTAATTCTATAGCCTAAAAATATAGACTATCAATTTTCAATAGTACATATTTAGGAAATGGTTCTGTTAATGTTTTTTGAACACTAATAGTAATTAATGAAACAAAAACTGGACTGAAGAATAAGTACGTACATCGTACATTTACACTTTGTTGATGAAGTTGGAAGTTATTTTGTCTAGATAAAACAAAATACTCAACAAATGAGTACTAGCTATTGAAATTGTTTTCGTTGAATAAGGAAGAACTCAATCCACCTCTCATCATTAGTCCGTAAGTTATATTTTTAGTCTCCATTATCGTTATTATTGGGATGAGTTCACTGACTGGTAAGTGGAACGGGTCGGGGTTGTTTTAATAATTATTACTGTTTTACATATTCAGTCGTCTCACCTCTTCTCTTATCTCCCTTCATCAAATTGCTCTTATGGAATTGTTATCTAACACTTTAGTATGACGAGTAGCATCTTCAAAACAACAGTATATAACTGAAGTCAGTGAACTCGAATATTTAGTTCCAGACATTCCAAACTTCTACTGAACTCTATAGATGAATCACGTTACATTATGAACTGGAAACATAATTTTGCTTATGTAACTGTGAAGCATATCGAGATAATGATGCCATCTACATTAAGTTTCAAGATTTAGGAATTTGATTCAATAAAGCTGCAAGTTATTTTAGCTGCCAGTGTGATTCTGTTTACATAATTGGAGTTATTTATTTTCAAAGATATTATATTTTCGAAAAAGCCAGAACCCATTTACTTCTTTTCGTATCAATGGTCTCTGGATTGATTCAAATTTATTAGGAATTCTAATGTTGATCAGTTTCTCAATAGAGTGCTTTAGAAGTTTGGTAATGTGAGATTCAACCAGGAGTTAGAAACATGAGTTTTCAAATAATTTTTTGAAAATGGTACTAGGAATTCCAAAGAAGATCAATGTTGGAATTACCATTATCTAGAATCTATGTTTGAACTCAATTAACACTTTTATTCACTTTTCTTCTATATTGTCTTCTGTATAGTCCTAATTATTGATCAAATTGAAAATGATCGTCATACAAACTGACCTAATTCCAATAATAGTAGACAGAATACTCTCTTATACTACTAAGAGCCGTAGTAGTCTTCCCTACTTTAACCTTGATAACTTCCATGTAGAAGTGATACTTTCATGAAATGCATGAGCTCCATGAGAAATTTTGCAAAAAAGAACGTGAATTGACAAATACTGGTAATATTGACTAGACTTCGGTAGATAGTTGAGTGATGCAAGAATAACCAAGGACAGTAACTGGCCCATTTACCCACAATAAACATGATAATGCGTGCTTGTGTGCGTGTATGTGTGTGAGTGTAGGCCATGTAATGCAATAACCTTCTTTTGGAGGTGCAGTTCAATAACCCGACCCTGATTGCTTGCCTGCTGCTCTATACGACACATTGAATAACTTGTCCTAAAATTGGCAATCTTGAACAAGGAAAAGTGTATTATCGAACTCAAAAGTTGTGTGAAGTTGAATAAAATAAAGCGTTATATTAGTAGTGAGTAATGTGAGCACTTATTTCAAGTCGTGCTAGTAAAAAATATGAATTTACAATCAATAATGATAATCGTATAATTGAAAATAATATCATAAATAGGAATAAATGAGTACGCTAGTAATGTGAAGTAGAATTCGTAGAGAACTCCGTTTCAACTCTGAATGTGTTTTCAAGTGCCATGACTTATAATGAATCATTTCAATATTCTAAATCTAAACAAATGGAAACTTCTGCTTGTACTAATAACTCCAAAGTTCAGGTAAAGTGGACAGAATCTTGTGATGTGATGTGCAGCACTATTCTTGAACTGGATTATTTTACAAGTAGGATTCAGAATCACATATTCCCAGTGTGTGAGTACACAAAAAGATGAAATAAAATAATAATAAGGAAAAGAGGGTCTAGATTTAGTTTTAAATTTCTTGTTACATGTAGACAACAAAACATTTCTAGATTGCAATTAAATTTATTTAATATCACACTATATGGAGACAGTGTGAGTGTGAGTGTGTGAGAGAGTGCTTCAGCGAGAGGAAGTGGAAGAGAGGCTAATAGAGTGAGAGGGAATGACCAACAACAGTGAAGAGAAATAAATCTGAAGCGAGAATGTGCGTGTTGCATAAGTTGCCAGGGCGCTCTAAATGCAGTACGCTGACCCTTTCGTACGTGTAACAAAAAAGGCCGAAATCGATTTCCCCTTGTAGCTAATTCTGAAAATTTTGACTTATTTACGCATATGATTGAGATTTGAAAGAGTTGATTATAGTTTGAAAAAATGAAAAACAATATGTTTTGCGAAAGCTCCTATTGATAAACAGAATTAAATTTTTTATAGGGAAAGAAACAATTCAAATCGAAGAGATGGATGAGTTTCTGAATATTCTAGTGAACTTTCCAATAGATGAAAACTTCTTAATTTAGTATTCCTATAGAATAGGAAAAGACAGAATTCTATAGAATGGATGGGTTTCTGAATATTCTAGTGAACGTACCTATAAATAAAAACTTCTTAATTCAGTATTCCTATAGATAAGGAAAAGAAAGAATGCGATTGAATAAAAATAAAAAGAACTTTTACTGATACTATGCTTATTAGATAGATATCCTTTACACAAAAAGAAAATGTTGAGAATTCCACGAATTGTAAAAATAAAGATAATTTAGAGACGCTTATGAACCAAGTTTTTTATCGTGAAAAAATAAATGTTGTATTGGCATTATTAATAAATACCATTCTTCTCTATAGAAAATTGTTTCTGTACTTCTTCTAGCAATCCTTGCACCGTCTCCTTTGAGGACACTGTTGGTGCAAACATCAACAGTGCTGCCATCTATGGACGGCAGACCGAAGCACCAGTAGCAGTCGAGTTCTGCCCACATTTTCGTATGTGGCCTTGGCCTGTTCTCAGTTCAGGCCTGGGCTAACGCCCGCTAACCAGGGCAATCACCTTTGATCAAGTTAACATTGCTCACGCATGCGCAGTGCACTTCATATACAGCGCGCAGCTTACGTCACACAACGCGGCCATCTAGTGCGCACACAAACGAAATTATTTGGCGATTGAAAGTGGTAGCCGAAAACCAGGTTTACATTATGAAAGCCGCTGTATAGCTGCCGATTGAATTGATTCCAATCAATATTGCACTGGCATTATTTGGCATTCTATAAAGTGGTATTCGGAAACCCAGGTTTATTATCAGAACTGCTGTTTGGTTAAGATTATTTAACTATGATTGGTTATTTAACTAATGAAACAGGTAACCGAAAACCAGGCTTTTATCCTCGGAGCTGCTTTATAGATATCTCCATCCAATTTATTTTATGAAATCTACTGTACTGTAGAGATATGGATAAACTCTGCAATTTATGTTGCATGATGGATCATGAAGTTGAAAATTCATATTAAGAATATTGTTCTAGGTATTGTCATTTCTCAGATAAAATGTACTTGAAATCATAATTTGATTATATATATTTGAGGGTGGATGAAATATCAGGTACCGGTAAATAACAGGAAGGATATTGAGAATAATGTCCCAATTCACCTACTTTAAAGCTTTAATTGTGTACTCAAGTTTTAACTTGTTAGTTGAACAGTGATTAATATAAGCAGAATATAATATTATTCATTGAGAATCTCTAGTTAATATCGGAATGATCAAGTGGTCATGAATGAGGAATAATTCATTTTCCAACTCATCATTACTTTAACCCACTATTCACTACTCACACGTCACACCTAATAGAGAATAAAATCATCAGAGATTCATTTACAAACACCATTTCTAACAACAATTAAACTGATGAATAATCACGGTTTGAAGCTGCATAATTATAGTTAAAAACAAGGATTAATTGAATATTACCTTCATGAGTCTTTAAAAATACGGGGAAGTAATAGTATCCAGGCATCGCCATGCTTGATGAATTCGAAATCAATTCCACACGTGTTCCGAATCAATAATAACGAATTCAACCTAATCAACAAGTCTTCAGTGACAAACGAAAGTTGATTGCCGTATACATTACTGACTCCTATTGTAATGATTTATTGAACACCTTCCAAATACTCGTCAAACTTTTTTCTATTTCAATTTTGATCGTTGAATATTCTAGTCGAAATCGATCAATCTTCCACTTTATGTAGCCTACATTTCCTTTGACATGAACTGAAGGTTAAATTAAATTTCATCAATATTTTAAAAGTTTTTTCAACACTCTTTAAACTATAGTCTAATTAGTTGAAAGTCGGGTAGGGATAGATTGACACTGATAACACGGATGTTTGCAACAGAGTGTCCACCCTGTTAGCCGCACGATAAAGGAATGATGCAGGAATACCTGAACGTGAGACCAATGGGGATGAACAGCGATGTTATGAGGGAGTGAGAAGGAGGGGGAGGAGGAATAGGAGGAGGGGGATGAAAACGAGTTGGCATTCATCAGTTGTAGGAAAAGTGAGGCTTTGTTCACGTTGAATACTTGCGGCAACACGTGTCTGGACACACGACTCAGACTCAATGGGAGGCGAACGCACGACTGATAACAGGAGAGGAAGAGGGATGAAGGGGAGAGAGAGAGAGAGAGAGAGAGCGAGTGAGAAGGAAGAGAAGAGAAGATGAGTCAGGGAATAAATGAAGAGGGGAAGAGAAGTTAGGGAATAGAGAGTAATAATATATCGAAGGATACCTGTACATGAGAAAGAGAAGGTTAAAAAAAGGAACAAGCATAGAAGGAGAAAAGTATAAGGAGAAGAAGAAGAAGAAGAAGAAGAAGAAGAAGAAGAAGAAGGAGAAGAAGAAAAAGAAGAAGAATAGGAGGAAGAAGAAGAAAACTAAAAATTTATCGAAAAATATTTGTTTGAAAGATGAGAAAAATGATGAATGAAAAGACAGAAGAGGAAGGAGAAAAGGGAAAGAGGGAATTGGAAAAACATACCTGGATACCTGTAGATGAGAAGGAAAAGTATGGAAAAAATAAGAAATAGAAGAGGAACAGAGGGGAAGAAAAAACTTTGATCGGAAAGTAAACTTACTTGTACGATAGTTCAGGGAAAGGGTGGAGAAAACAGAAAAGTAAACAGAAGTGGGAGAATAGGAGAGTTTTGAGGGGAAATATAATCAAATATTTAACTTATATTAATCTAATAGAATATTAATCATAGAATATTAATCGAAGTTTACCTGTTTGCGAGAAGAAATAGTGATAGAAGAAAAGAGAATGAAAAAGGAAAGAGAGAAGAGAATTGGAATGAATTGGATAATATTTGTATATTTGACGAGAGCAGGTGGGGAATAGGGAAGGGATGATAAGGGACGTCAGGTTGAGGATTATTCACGGTAGAAAAGACCGAAAACGATTAGGAGCAGTGTGCTAGCAGTGAAGCTTGTAGGGTTGCTGTACTGTAATCGACCTTGAGAAGCACGAATACATCGAACGTGAGTAATCCTATTAGGATTAGGAGTCGAGAATGAAAATAATATCCGCAGGTAGAAGTGTTCATCTGGCGCAATTTAGATAATGGGTTTGAATTCCAAATGGGAAAGGAATATAACAATAATTTCCAGAAATTATTGTTGAATACATCCCACACTATGAATCTACATGGAGATGATTATTTTGAATATTGTTTTGTGAAATGAGAGATCAGATGTCAATTCAGATTGAAAAAGAATAATGAGATAAATGAAAGATATTCTTGATAAATTACATGTAGAATGTGATTTTAATGGAGCTGCTTACCAAATAATCAGCAATTATGTGAACGTGATTTGTATCTTCTTACCTGGAAATAAAAATAGAAGATTATTAGATTGTTCGGATATACTAGTACTGATTTTTCAAGTTAGGAAAGTGACATTCAAATAAACATAAAAATTGTAATTACAGTAATATTGTACGGCAATAGCCATTTTGTATAGAAATTCAGAATAATATGTTAGAGAAAAATGTGATTTAAAAATGTTCAAGAGAAAACAACATAAAACTTGATTGAATCAAATTTATATTTCTTCTCTGAAGATTAAATCCAGAAATAATTATAATATAAATATCGATAAGACAATGGAAACCGTTCCTCACATGGACAGATGAATTTAATATTTGTTCTTTGCAGAAGTAACACATAATCATCAAAAGAGAATACAAACTATCTTGTGAAATGTGAAAAGAATGAATAAGGATTATCACATGCACCGAACACATAGATTACAGAAATAACAATCAATTCCCCCAGAAATGTTCGGTCTCGTGATCTGTATATTCCTCCATGAAGTAGAGTTTTTCAAAACAATCACTCAGGGAAAAACGTGATGAATTCACATATTTCCAAGAACTCCAGCATTTATCATCAGGTGTAACAACAATAGAAGAAAAATAATGAAGCACTAATCGGCTGGTATGGGGAGAGAGGGGGGGTTTGTTGTTGTTGAGGGTGAGGAGGAGATACCTCGTGACGGCTGGCTCCCCGATTTTTCTCAACCCCTATAATCCGGCTCTGACGTCAAAATCCCACTTAGCACGTGGTCTAGCAGTCTCAGCAGTTTTCCCCACGTGGGATCTATTTTAATAAGTCAGGCGTACATGACGTACCCTTCAAAGCCATCCTCCTCATCCCACAAACCGTTTTCCTCAAACAGAAAACTCACCCTTTGTGAAAACTCACGCGTGATTTTTTTCAGTCGACAATGAAATTCAGCATTGAATATAGATCGGGTATCATCACATGGGATTGTGGTTGAGTTTTCCTCATGTATCACATGTCTTGCCAGAGCTGAGGGGATTGCACGTGATAATCTAGAACAAGTTATTCTATTTCTATTTGAGGCGTTGAAGATTCGGAGACTAATTTTGACACAGAATGTATGATCGGTGAAAGAGTCATTCACGTTTCAATAGAATTCTATTGCGTACTTTGAATTTGAATTGGGTTTGATTATCAATGCATAATTTTTGAGGTTCGTATTCCATTCCTTTATTAGTAGATGACTTAGTTGATCGATTATTTATTCATTTCACTCTTTGAGTAGTTGTTAAATTGATATTGTGGTAGTTATCCATAATAAATGAAAAGACAAGATGTTGTCAAACCACTGATTTATTAGAAAATCCAGATACCGGTTTCGGTTGTTACACCATTATCAATCTCTGGTAAACTAAAACTTAACGGACAGAGCAGCAGTATTTATACTAACTATACTATGAAAATAGTCCTTTCAAAGATAAAATTGTTTACTGGTTTAGGTATGTAGATGACGTAATTTGCTTATGGAAGGGAAGTAATAGACAATTGGACAATTTTCTTTCCTACATAAATGAATTACATCATAAGATCAAATTCACTGTAGAAGTAGAATAGGAATGTGTATTGAATTTTCTTGATTTAAAAATAGATCATAGTTCAGGCTTTCATGAATTCTCAATTTTTAGGAAACCAACTCATACTAATGTTATCATCCCTCATAATTATTGTCATCCCATCTCTCACAAACTAGCAGCTTTCAATAGTATGATTCACAGGTCGTTAACACTACCTATGAACTATCAAACAAATAGGTGTAACGAATGGGTATGAGGAAATTATGGTGGATAGGTTGCTAAGTAAATTAACCGACGAATCTCAGTCAATTCTAGCTTTGTAGTTGTAGGGATGAACAATGAGGAAAAGATTTGGTTAACAATTCCATATTTAGGCTTTGTTTCTGATAGAATAGGTAGAGAATTGGCAAAGAATGGGTTTCACGTTGCTTTTAGAACTAAACCAATTTTAAATAGTCTATTTAGCTGTAGTAAAGACAAAATTGATGTATGGGATGGGAGTGGGGTATATAGGCTTAAATGTGGGGATTGTAATGCAACCTATGTTGGTCAAACTGGTAGAAATTTTAGAATTAGGGTGCAAGACCATAGGGTGAAAGAGCATAATAGGATATTGCATACTGATTGCTACTTTTAGAAGACTAACATGAATTTGATTGTGTTTTAGATATTTTCTTCATTGGGGAAATTTTCTCAATCATATTAATGAAAAATCAATTTCTCTCTTACTTTGAAATCCTTTGAAACAGTGGAAATTTTTTAATTAATGGAACACATAAAATAATAATATCTTGAATTTATAATTATTAGTATTTCATTCCTATATAACTAGACAAATAAAGCTACTTTTTTCTATTAAGTGATAGCACGATGTTGTAATATATTTTCCTCCTTTAGAAGAATAAATATTGTGATAAGACTTCAAATTATTAAAAAACTTTTGATGTAAAAAATAATTATATCCAACTTTTTATGGATTTTTTAAAATAATGATGTTTATCTCTTATTTTGCTATGTTCCGAGAATACCATAGTATTTGGTTCTCATCTCATATTTTCATCTACTTCATTTATCCCTAATTCATTAATTATAATTATTCTTTCTAATCATTTCGCAAATGATTTTTGTGATAGATAAAAAATTAATCTAATAAAAAAATTCCAAACACGCTATATAGACGCTAATACGATCATAGACAAAAAATATACAAAGTGCCTTTCAGAACGTTACTTAGTTTGATACAACAACACTCATGCCATCTATTGGAGTGGCCTCGTAACTAATATCACAGCCACCCCACAAAACTGTGACACGGTTGATAAACTCTGTCCAAACAAAGAAGATATTCTGGCAAGATGGGTAAATGACTCCAGCTCCGTTAATATACGTTCAAAGATTATGAATTTCGTCTCAAATTGTAGATCATATGTTTACTACAATTTGAGACCAAATTTATAATTTTGAAATCAATATTGACCGAGCAGGAGTCATTTTTCCATCTTGCCATAATGTCTTATTTGCTTGGACAGACTATAGCAGGGTTCTTTGACCCGGCGCCTGCTATCTGGGTCACAGCCATTGCCTTCAATCGAATGGCAGACGCCTGAAAAGCAGGCGAAATACTATTACTACAAAGACATCGTCTATATGGCACAGGGCTAGCGCTGGGTGACGTCACAGCTACACTAAACATAGATATAGAATTCATTCATAGGTACATACTAAATCTACACTACTTAAATATAGAATCCGCGTTCACTATGTGACAGGTGACGTAACGAGCTAATTGAATCAGCTATACTATAGAAAAATCTGTAGATAATTGAAGAATTTACAATGAAATTGATTGGAAGTCAAGAATGAGGTGGTTTATGTAATTGGGCTAATATTGAGCTAATACAAATGGAATTTACGAAAATGTTAGACTGGAATTGTATAGACTGGAAATTCAAGACATATTTTGTTTTTAAAAATGGAATGAATAATTATGTGAAATTAAAGGAGTACAAATAACTTCAAACTTGAATGATAATTGAAATAACTTCAAATGAATCAAGAAATGAATAGATATTATAGGTGTATCGTAATATTGTCAATAAATAAATAAAAATAGATTTAGTATTTTTGTGAAAATACTCTGTTAATTTGAAGATTGAAAGAATTATTAATTTTATTTGAAGATTTGTTTAGATATTTAAACTTTTCAGGAAATATTGATGAATTTCTAAAATGAGAGTTAGCTTTTTCCAAGCGTTGACTATATTAGGCAAAAACAACATTATTTTTATACCTGATGGTAAAATGAGAGTGGTTCAAATATTTACAGAGAAATTCTTATATTTTATCGTTTTTTATCATGTATAAAATAAACTCTTATTGTTGAATGGTGTTTCAAGTGAAATCGTTATCCTGATACAAGTTGAACTGATTTATTATGATTGAGAAATACATGTTAAGAGCAAAAAACAATTGACTCATTTTGAAAAATGATGTTTACACAATTAAATTCTAATGCTGGGTACCCCTCACTAGTAAAAATATTATATTCCATTATTTTCAAATTTGTCAACAGATTACAACCAACTAATCTCAAACGTATCTGTTTTACGAGATGTTTCCAAATCAGAAAAATCATTACTCAACAAGCATGACAGTAATTGGAACAAAAGAAGTGAATCAAATAAACGAATTATCACAACAGAAAAACAACTATTATATTGTTACATGTTGGAGTTATGTGAGTTGGAGTGGGAGAGGAGAGGTTACTAATGTAGAGATGTAATAGTTGTTAGTCGGTTTAGCCTAGATTTTGTATGAACTTGTCTTAGGCAAGAAAGAATCTTGACACAAAAAGCGTTCAACAACCCAAGAGCATCGAAACTGGGACAGTGTTAGTAAGAGACAGCGAGAGCTATTTAAACTATGACACAAAGAGACAGAGCACTGTGAGAGAGGACAGTGAATACAGGCCAATGACTACATGACATAGGGTCTCTCAACGTTTTGCACTAATCACTCTATCTCACTTTACCAGCTTCCTTGACAAAGCTCTTTGTCTCTCTTCAGAAAAGATTGCTGTTACGTAAATCCGAATATTCGCTCCGTTTTGTCCATCATCATCATCATCATTATCATCAATTCACTTTTACCACAGAGAAGATAAATCCGCCTTTATAAAAGTAAATTCGCCTTTATAAAAGTAAATCCGCCTTTATTATAGGGATTTTCCTTGTGTGTGTTTTTACTCTCAGAAACATATCATAATCACTATCATGATCAATTCACTTTTACTCTCCGGAATTAATCTTTCTTTACTCTCCTAAAGGAGACAATGTAAAAGTTATCGGACACAGGCGGATGTAATGACTAAGTTGTTGAATAATACTGTGAATCATCAGAGTTTTCGGGAATGAATAACCTCTAATGAAATAGTCGAGGTGAAAGGTCTTATCGACTTAATAAATGGAACGTGATATGAAAAATCAGCTTAAAGTTTAAAACTATATAGCCCGATTCGCTCCAACATAAATTGAAATGTGTAGAATATAACAATGCACAGAGCATTCAGCTTGATTGGAAAAAATAATTATTAACTTTCAGTTATTAGGAGAATATTTTGATCTTATTAATAATATAAAATTATAATTGAATTTCAAAGATAAGTTATCCTCTTCACGATATGCGAATAAGATAGAATCGGAATATTGCAGAGGTTCACTCAGGTTAATGTGATTTCAACTATCGGAAGAGGATATAGTACTACTGTGATTAATATGCCCTTTTTGGGTAGAATCTGGAATGAATAATAAGGATATGTCTATGTAATATCTAAATTCTCAACAAAGCTTGGAATTTTCAATTATTTTTGTGATTCTCCAAGAGACCCGTGTCAACAGGTCAGTAGGTATACTATTATTAAAAAAATTTAGAAAAATATATAGGAATTCAGTGTGTATGGAAACTTACCTTCTTTCACTTCTGTATTAGGGGTCTTGTCTAGGTCTATCATAACCACGATATCAGGATCAGTTCAATAGGATAGGACCGTCCTTTTCGATAATAAAATACAGGCTGTCCCAAGTATTGATCACAACAGTTCAAGTTCAACAGTCACAGTAGAAGAACAAAGTTTGGAGTAAATATCTGTCCGATTCACCAATGCTGTAGACTAATTGAAAAATTTGCGATATTGAAACGACGAATTTTGTTACCTATGATTTCTCTATAGAATGTTCAACACTTCATGATGTCATATATTAAGGCTGGGCACTATTGGAACGATGTAAAGTTCGATTTAGATTAATGTTCCAATGCTAAGTTATGTACTTGCAGATTATTGGAGAAACCTTAATGATATTAAAAAATGATTTGAAGATTACAGTCAAGTTGAAGCAATGTAAATTAGAACGTTTTTGAATCACCACTTGAAATGCAATTGTTCAATAACCATCAAGGTAGATAATGCAATTTATCACTTTGTTTATGTAAATAAATGCAAGGTGTATAACCTTATCTGACAACTAGGTACGTATTTCGCTTAACAACACGGCCAGGAATAAGGGAAGCTTCAACCCTACTGAGGTCGTTAACCCCTGGCATAGTAGTAAGGGTGTGAGTGCGCATGCCTCAAAATCATCCCTCCACTGCCAGGTCCAGGAGACATTCACCCCCAATCGTTAGAGGTTAGCTAAGAAATTCAACAGTTAGGTCACTGGAAAATTACTCCCCTACCAGCACACTACTGAATTTTGGAGTTCAAACAATTTGTAGAGTTCAATAAATAGTATGAAAAGAAGGAAAATTTCAGTTCCTTACTAGATTCCTGGAAATTCTCTATTGAAAATGATAATTTCACAGCTATCTGAACAGTATTTCATGGAATTAACTGATCGATAATTAGTTAGGAGAGGAATAATTGGAATTGTGTTTCCCTTCTGAATTGCATTTCATTATTATTCAGAAAATGTGATTAATGGGGAGGGAAAGGATGATTATCGGATAAATTCAAAATTGCAATGTTCATCTATCAAAGGTCATCAACCTCTATACCTGAACCTGATAATGTAATAAATCTAGTCGTAGTGATTTCTCAACTATGAAAATGTAGTTTTTCAATTGTACATTTTCAATAAAAACTCCATTTACTAGTGACCAGATACACGGCAAATAAAGATAGAGTAAAATTTGTGGTGCATTTTTTTAGGTGATTGTGCTGATTTTGGTCTCAATTTATGAGTTAATGTTTTTTTTTCAAATTGTATTGCAAACGAAATTAATAAATTTTAATACTTATCCAGTAATTTGTTTTGAAATTTTAATAAAATACATTGAAAAGAGAGTAATTTAGAACCTCAAACATGGGATATGAAGTATAAGGAAAAACATTAAATTAACTTTGGTAACAATCCATCAATACAAACAGAAACATACAAGATATTTGAAAATATTATAAAAATTAATTGAAAAACTTTCTTCCGATTATTCAATATTTTCAATACGGAGGAACCTGCGGTGATATTGAAAAGTAAAACTCGATTTTTGTTCACAAGCTTCAAGAACCACCTATTGAATGAATAAACTTTTCGCATTCTACTCTTAATTAAATTTCCACTCTTGTTAACAGGAGTGGCGGTTCGATGTTTTGATGAATTGAAGGTATTGTGATATAGTATGCGGAAGTTGATGGAGTGAGAAAATCTAATTAGGTAAACAAACTGACAAAAATAGGGGGAAGGGGGAAGGAAGAAAATGGAAAACAAAAGAGACGAACAGAGGTGAATAACACAAGAGAAGAATGATGAATGACAAGAGACGATCAAGAGACGTAGGTGTGGTGAGACAGGGGTCAATGAACTCGAAAATGCAACCGATGAATAGAACACTCACGATAAATAGACAACAAAGTCTTTGAATACAGATTTCGACTCGAGACGATATTCAAAAGATGTATTAGCGAAAAGTTCTGTCAGATTGGGATAGGTCACTGCCCCGTCAAAAGGTGCAAATTGCTTCGCGAACTTTTCGAACACACCTCGTAATTGGCTGTGCTATGACGCACTTGAGAGGTCATCGACCTCTCAAGATGAAGTGTTGAAGTATAAGTAGATCAAAACAGACAATACTGAATAGGTCTACTAGTTTCAAAATTGAGATTAACGAACTCGGCAACTGGTGCTTGTAGTGGTAGGTCGTTCGTTGAACCCTCATGAATGGATTAGTTTGCAATGCGTGATTTGAATTTCTATTCTGTTTTATTCATCAAACTAGATCATTCATAAAAACATGGACGGTGTTGTAAGTCTGATCACAATTCAAAATTGAAAGACGTTGATTGATAACGTTTCATTGGATTATTGCGTTATCCCATGTTTTTTGCTTTTTCTGAATAACTCACATTTTCAACTAATTCAAGCTAATTCATTATAATAACAAAAAGCTAATCAGAATTCAGAACCAATGAATTACACTTATTTTTCTCAATCTCTACCTTTTTTCCTTATTTTCTCCATGGCATTCGGTTATTCAACTCATTCAGTATATGACAATTTTGTTCACTAATACGATGGTTAATCAAAATACTAACTGCGCATTGAATGTGGTTGTACAATCAGATAACTAATTCTCGATGCATAAGAGAGCTTGATGTTCTGATTTCAAATCTTGAATTGATGATACTTCAATTTTAAAGTAGCACGTAAAAGATAGGGAATACAATATTGTGCAGTTACATGGACAAGTATAAATTTCTCTCAAGTAAGGATCGAATTGTAAGGATGGTTGAACGATGTTCAAACGTTTCCTAAAATATGATAATTGACTGAAAATAGGAATTGGTCTTGATCGATTTTAATTAAAGTTTATGCGAGTCTAAATAGAGTCAAATAATAAATAAAAAGGTTCTTTGGGAGAATCCATCGTGGTAATATTTTAAATTCTTATTCAAAATTACTGTATACAAATGATTGTAGAATATTGTTAGGGATAAACTTAATTATTAGTAACGAATTCCATCAAAATGATTTGATTCAGTTTGCTAAAGAACTAGAAGTAACTAATATCGTTCATTTTTATTCCAGTGGTAAAAAACAAGACCATCACAGTTCATGCATGTAAATGCTTGCCCGCAAATTAGACATGTACGCCCGGGCATGTAATTTGGATGGAACTACAATCGCACACAAAAGCAGCCATTACAGGACGGGTTGAATGTACCTTTTGAGGTTACGTGGGAGTGGGTTTGCCCTAGAAACCCGGCAGAGGTCATTGTTCGGGGTGGAACGATCGCAACGGCTAGGTCAAGACAGAAACCTTTTGCGCATGCTCAGAAAAGGACGAGGGAGGTTGATAAGGGGTGAAAAGGGGGACGAGAGATGAGGGAGGATGATAATGGGGGTGGGTGGGAAATGACAAAAATTGGAGATTTTATGGGGATGAGTCTCTTTTTCCCATTGCTTAAAGTTCAACTAAGTTCCAGTTCAACTCCCCTCCCAAAAATTCAACCACGAAAGTCAACAAAAAAATTGCTCCCCCTTCCCCCCCAGGACACGTGGGTTGTTCAACCTCTCGAGGTTGTGTCCGCTAGGTTATTCCCGGTCATTGAGTCCCAGTTACCCCCGAAAATTGAAGGAGCAACAACGCGAAATAGCTTCCTCATACATATTCATCAACAATTTGTTCGGGTTCGACAGAGCAATTCGAAATTGATGTACGAGTTTTTCTAACAATCGATTATTCTATCACTCTTTATTGATACCTGGGAATGGATGTGAATCCAGTTGATGGAAAATAATGTTTTATCAGCAAAGAACATAACTGAAGCATCTCGTACAATGTTTCGTATTAAACCTTTTTTAAAATCTACTATACTATATATTTATCGCATAGACAATAAGAGTTGACAAAATTTATGTACTAGCGAGTTTTTATTTATTATTACATTGCTCTATAATAGGTTGTAAATTTTTACAAAGTGTAAAATAAAGTCATTTTATCTATCTATCTATCTATAATGTTGAATTGAAATGATTTTATTTCACAAAAATACAATATCTTATATTATTCAATTAATAGATGAATGGGGTGGCGTAGCTGAGTGGGTTAGGCGCTGGCGTTGCAACCCAAAGGTCCCGGGTTCAAACCCAGGTCAGACCAGGAATTTTTCTCAGGCCACTTTCCCGTGTTTCGGATGGACACGTTAAGCCGTCGGTCCCGGCTGCCTACAAACAGTCGTTAAGTCATGTCAGAGGTCCTGAAATTGATCAGGAGCGACCTGAAAACTCTGACACCAGACCTGAGCCAGCTAGGTTACACGAATATTATTATTATTATTATTCAATTACATCATATTATGTTATTAAATCATATATTGTTCAAAATAAGTAAATGCAATAATGTATATCTATTGTTGAAATAAAAAATAATTTCATACATATGGTAATTCAATGGTACAATACATCTGCACAGTGAAGCAACAACGTACTCTAATCAATGAAATATTAGTTGCCCACATGAGCCATATTTGGCCTGTTGTGAGATTTAAATGAATTGAAAATCTATCATCAAATGATTACTTCCAATTCTTCAAATAATTGGAAAAATAACTAATCCGAATCAATTGAACGGAAAGGAACTAAATTAAATGTTCATAAACTGATTGTATTGTTACTTATACCAAGTTTTTGTAAAAAGAACTATCAATGAGGTTCATTTATTATAGTATGCAGCATTTAAAATAGCCTAGGTATGCATAGAAAGTGTGTGAAGCCTAGTACTTGTAATAGCATCGTCCGCCTTCATATGTGTCAATAGGCAATACGCCACACACATCGTGAAAGTGATGCTTCTCTCATAATGGCAACACAACATAAGGAGAGGAATATGCAACAATATTGCCATCCAAGGCAGTTGTAATATTGGTTAACTTTCCCTTAGTTACTCTCTCTTAGGTAATAAGAAGTGAAATAAAGAAAAACTATAAAAACTATTGTTATTAGCTTACCCACTAAAACTCTACCGAATGATCTGCGAAATTGTTTAAAGCCGTTGGAAACATTCTATAAATAAAGCTATTGTTGAAGAAAACAAACTTGAAGTAATTTCGATTTCTCTACCATTGTGGAAATATTACCAATTGGACATTGCAAATTGGGATAGAGGAAGTAATAATGAGGTTTAGTATTTAGTGTTATAGATAATGTAAGAGGATGGTAAAAAATGGTTTTTCTACAATAAAATTATCTATTACTTTATTACTTCGTGTGAAATAATGGAGTGATTATTATTGGTATTGGAGTAATTTAAAATTACTTGAACTTGTTTCCTTATTTTCAAGTCAAATATCCTTTCTAGCCTATTATTTTTGTTATGTTGCATAATATGGTTCGAAGCATGTTGATGGAGACCATAATATTAATAAGTAACTATCACATTGAATTCAAACTCAATTTACTTGGTAAATTCAATTTAATTCTAATGCAATCAATGTTGATTGAATGTTGATTTAATGTGCTATGGTAATCGTTTTAAAAGAAGAATTGGATTTATCTATGATACCCAATCTATACAATACAATTTTTCTATGCATTTTTCCTCTTCTTCGCGATAACAGTGAATATGCATTCGTATATGTGATTATTAACAAATTTTTATGAGCATTTATTCATATAACATGACATCATTCTTTGAATTTTTTATATTGATACAGTCAAACAATTTTTGTTTTGCGAAAAGGAAGCCCCAAAATAGTATAGTATAGGTATAATCGATATGGATCGGTTGAAATCCGCTCAAACTCTTCCAATCAGTTACAACGAACCCACTATTTCCTGATCGGAACACTAAAATACACAACAACAATATCCAGTTTATGAATTTGGCGATGTTAACTAGCAGTCATCGCAGGAAATCGAAAGTTCTAGAAAGGTCGACAACCTCACAGCAATGAAAGTGAAAAAGGTAACCGAGACTCGAACAGCATCCCATGACCGGAAAGTCGTGTACGACTTTCGCTTTTTACCAGTAACAAAGTCAGTCGGACCATTGTCGCTTTCTTTAGAGCAAGAGAAAGAGACACATAGAGAGTTAGATATTGTGAGAAAGAGAGAGAGAGAGAGAGAGGGAGTTAGTAATATTAGTTTCCAGGGTCGTTGAACGGATGTTGAGTGAAAGTATTCTTTTGCCGTAGTGGTCCAATTTCCAGTCGACATAACGTTAACGAACAAATTCCATAACGGTATGAAATAGAAAATATGATTGTGACATGGATTACGATT
The DNA here is from genome assembly GCA_017141385.1 of Sogatella furcifera. Taxonomy (NCBI): domain Eukaryota; kingdom Metazoa; phylum Arthropoda; class Insecta; order Hemiptera; family Delphacidae; genus Sogatella; species Sogatella furcifera. Next base: position 13,399,286 of record CM029555.1, on the reverse strand, counting down.
CTATTATTACAGATGTTGTCATATCCAATAACACAAACAAGAATGAGGAACATGTCAGAGAATGATAGATGTAAAGTGTGAAGAATGGGTAGAAAGTTATGGATTTCATCTTTGCTACATCATCATTTCAAGGTGTAAAAGTAGATTATTTCTAGGTTTTCAGTGATAGTTTCAATAGTTTGGCTGGTATAATATAAATTTTTTAAAGGAAATTAAAAGAGAGAAATTGATCGTTATTACTTTACATAACATAATATCAATTAAGAAAGGCTACAAGAAGTTTAAGGTAATAAAAGATGGTAGTATAATGCTGTGGTAAAGGAAGTGATTTTGAGAGACTAGCGTTTTAGCGACTTTCAAGGCCCACTTTATAATTATAAAAGACATTTTGTTTGTAATTAATACAGGTACTACAATCAAAAGATAGTCCGACAAGTCGCTAGATCGTTTGACTCAAAATCACTTTTGTGGTTACCACATCCTACTCAGCTTGAAATAGTGTAACCTAGCTTTGATTTCCCAGTTGAACCATGAAAGCGGAAAATAAACACAAGTCGGTTGTAGGCCATGACCTCTGAGAAAACGGAAGGAAGATATTTTCCAGGTTTTTCGCGTGCTGAGCGCCTTCAACGACTTGTGATAGAATGCTTAACAGGTTGTCGGCAACTTATTAAAAATACAACAGTGAACCAACAGGTAGAAAAACTATTGCAAGAAAGGATTCGAATAGTCTACACGCGACTCGAATCTGATTCATGAATTAGTAACAAGTTATTGAAGGGGAAATTTTGCGAGTACGTTTGTTGGACAAAAATTGGATGGAATATGATGAATAACAAATGTGGTAGAATGAAACACTGGAAACAATCAATGGTAATAAGGATTATCATTGAATTTGTAATCAAGAAGGATAATTTTAATGCAAGGAATTTCCCATTTGCTGATTGGTAAATAATCGAATACCTTTATCTATCGCTCGATAGATAATTTTTATCCAATTCTCGTTTCGATAGAAAACAATACGAATACACATAGTATAGTAATTTTAAAGCTTTTCCAGAAGACCTTGTATTATTTTTTTTTATACAAGGTAAAGTGAGAGAAGAATGAAAATAGGGATGACTAAGATATTAGTACTATGGTATTTCAAATACAAATGACATTTCAGTAAATTCGAACTTGATTGATCGGAAAATAGGAGTGAATAGGAAGAAAGAGATGATAAACATTTCTTGTGTTTATTTTTCTAGAAATTTATTTTCATTCATTTATTGATTGTGAATTTTCAACGCTTTTTCGATTGGAATGTGTTGGATTTAGGCAACTAGAATCTTTTTCAAAAGAAATAATACATGAAATCTATTTCATTAGAATAATAATTATTGGAGGAGATTCAAAATAGGAATAGTCAAGAGTTAGGGGATGAGAAATCACAGAACGTCAAAGTAGGAAATGTTCTGAGAACAAAGATATTTCAAAATTGAGAAATGTTACTAGAAGGGGAAAATAAGTCAAAATGGAACAAAATTAGCTGAGTGTGTGTGCAAATATACATGTGTGTGAGTGTTTTAGTAGAAGGGCAGATAGATAGGGCTATCGGCCCCATTTCAGTTTATTCACCTTGGCTGCACAAAGTAGGCCAGCCTAGTCTCGTACAGGGTGTGCAATAATCCGAGAGATAACGCCGCAGCAAATGAGGTCAAAGACGCCTTGTGCGAGGCTAGTTCATTGCACCGAGGGACTTTGAGGTCAAGCTATCCAGATAGCCTCACACAGAGTGCCTTCTCTGTTGCTATGGTGACAGAATAGAGGTCAGGCGTCGCCTGTTGCGAGGCTAGTTCATTGCTCCTGCCCAGACTTTTGAGGTTAAAGCTATCAAAAGGTTTGCAATTGAGAAAATAAGAGTACATCCCCACCAAATTCAAATCTCTCGCGCTTTGTCGCTCTTAACCAATCCACTATACTTGTCTCTCTATCTTTCCCACTCTCACTTCTCCCACTTTCTCTCTCTTCCTCTCTACTCTTTCATCCACATTCTAAACGAAGATAAGCGCCAAATCACTTTCAGCTGCTGCCGCACTGAAATACAAAGCTAAAGATAAGCACGCCCTCGATTGAATCAGGGTTATAACAGCTTCAAAAATATCCATGAATAATAATAATTATTAAATACCCTACAGTCCTTATCTACTCATTATTTTTATATAACTGAGTTTTGATTTCATAATTGCTATAACGAACAAGATTCGATTTAAATGTTGGGGCATAGCATCCAACACCAGAAAATTACATTGCTTGATTCAGATTGAGCAATACAATGTTTAGTACATGTATCCATTATAATGATTATCACAATAATGTTGTGAAGATGAATATTGGCGTTTTAAAACATTTCTAAATCAAAAGAAAACCACGCATATTGATTCAGTTTCATTCTATGTAATAGAAACTACTTTAATGATCTCTTACATCTTTCAGGTAGCATAGGTCCATTATCGTAACAATAGATTAAATGAATAATTCATTTAAAAAACTTGAAATCGAACTAACAATAGATACCGATTCTAGACATAGACAAATTATTATCGTCAATCTATAAGGTTGCAATACTGAGCTCCAAGCGCTATCCACAATATTCATATCCACAATTAAAGCACAATACCCTCAAGATATTAAAAAAAAATTAATGTTGAGGATAGAATTATAGATGGCTGAGTCTACAATTCCAAGTGGAAGAGCAATTTCAGTGAAGAACCTGAAATGTGAACAAACAAAACAATCCTACTTCAATTTTCCACTGATAAGTTCAAGGTATCATTTACTATTGTTTTGTACATTCATATTATATTAGCTTGTATATTTGTATTTGTTTATTCATATTAGTACAATGAGTAGTTTTATACAATAAAGATTAAGAAAAATTGTCCATTGGCTGGAGGTAGGATACATCGATCAACAGGTTGCTACACTGTTGCTACACTCCTTCTTCCCCCTCCCCCACAAAAAAAAGCAACTGCCGAAAATCCCGACCTTGAACTCACTTGGTGCTTCATCTTCTTCACACAACACGTTCTGCTGGTTGCCTCTTCAGATTGGATCACGAAAGCAATTTCCAGCTTCTGAAGGGTGAACCAGCCAATTTAGGAGCAAAATAGATTGCTCTACAATATGATAAAATACATCATTCGTCCTATAACTTGGTACTTTCTAAATAAATGATGGAGAATACATTTTTATTCTGCTCGTGAAATTTATTTCTAACATATCCCCTTGAATACATCTCTACTCGAATTCTATTCATAAAGCTATTATTGTTATTAATTTTATTTGTCAATGTGTCAACAGCTCATGGAGGGCCTAGGCCTACCAGCTGGTTGCCCGTTTCACTTTCACTCCAGTATACAGCAGAGGTGAATTACCAACTCTTATTAAGAAATCTTATGGGTTCTTCTAATGCATGAAATTATCCACTCTCATAACATGGGGTACACTACATACTACGTGAAATTCTCAAGAAAAATTGGCGCGTGAATCAGCTGATCAGAGTTACTTTCTCTTGTTCTCTATTTTTCCCTCTCTTCAACACCATGAATCTATTGTTTCAGCTATAATCCTTTTATTGGAAAAGAACCATTCGCCAGTCGCCAAAATTGGTTGGTTGAAGAAATCTTGCAAATGGTTTAGTAAGGTAGTTGCGGGTTGCATACCTTACTCCCGCATAGTAGGAAAACTGAGCATTTCACTCTCCCATTTCCTTTATTATTATGATGGTCACCTCTTATGGCTGGAGTTTTCTTTTTTTATCATCATCATATTCATTATCATAATCTATTCATTATGGCCGCCTGATCATCATGATCATAATAATCATCCAAACTGCCTAACAATAATCCAAAATTATTCAAGCTTTGTCAATAAGTATCAGACGTAACACATTCGCAATACAGATTAAACTTGACGACGAAACTTCGATGACGTAGGAGACGGAGTTTGGTGACGCAAGTCAATGTGGACTGGAGAAAAAAGGAAAAGAGAGAGAGAGAGAGTAAGTGTGACAGAATCAGCAAGAGGAGAAGAAAGAAGAAAGAGAGAAGAAGAATGGTGAGGGATACAGGGTGATTTGTAGTTGAAAAGAGGAAGAGAGGAGTTCAAAAGAGAGAGAAATAGAGTGTAAGTGAATGAGCGATAGAGCATAAAACAGAAAGAGTGAGAAAGAGAGAGAGATCAGCATGTGTGACGCAACACATTCGCATACCGGAGGTGGTACTGCAACAAATTGAGTACATCCCACATCCTGCTGGGCCTTAAAATAAAACTAATCTGCCTACTTGTTCTACACATATTAATTTGTCTTATTTATTTTTTCTTGTAGAATTGATGAAGAAAATATAATATGATTATCAAGAATTGGCTACAGCATACGAATCTCATTGAAGTTGAATCATAAGATTAATATAAAGAATTCAATTAATTGGACAATAATCTATATTTTAAATCTTAAATGGTTTGTTAAGTGATTATCTTACATGGGTTTTTTGTAATATTATCAGCCACACTGATGGTATTGTGGAATTGATATCACCAATTTGAGCCCTGAAGAGCTAAAAAATGATTGGCTTCAATCAACCAATTTAATCAATCAAGTTATTGTAATTACAATATTCTTTGGTACTCTTGATAGAAAGTAGCCAGTTTCGATCTACTTGACAGGCTTTGAAAGCCTTCATTTTCCACAGTAGTGCGGAATAAACGGCTGATATTTGGCCCTTATAGCCGTACAAGATAGGAAAAATCAGCTGTCAACAAAATTTTCCGTTGACTTAGCAGTGCATTCCATGCAAATTGGTCGATTGAACAGGTAAGTCGAATATTTCGAAAATTTCCAGATGTTTGCATCAGACGATTTAGCAGATGATCTTCTTCAAGCAATAATTTTTGTTCCGTATAATTCCACACCTAACCTTTTGTTGATTGAGAATTGATTTTAGCGACTGATAACCTTCATTGAAATTAGAACCCTGAATTTTTTTTTAAAACAAAAAAAAACGGAAATTACCAATATAGAATTCTGCAAGTTGAATTAGTATGTCGTCTTTATAAAAACTTTTTCATATTATTCTGATAAGCCTTTCTATAAAGTGTATCAAAATACAAATACACAACACGTTTCGAAAACATTCGCGACGTCGCGAATACTCACCTTTCCAGCCTCAGCTGATCGCTTCGGCTGTAAAGCTCCGTATTCTTGACGTCGCAAAACGACGTTTTCAAAACTAGTGGTTTAATATACTATTATCATTCTCAATTATTTCTAGTCTTCGCATTTCAAATGAATACAAAATTCGCATTAAAAATATATAAATCCAGTTTAATTTTATTGGAATTTCAACCAACTCAAAAACTTTGAACTTGCCGAATCCGACTTAATCTGCTGTTTTCCTATCAGCAAATTCATAACCGTAATATTCTACCGTCAATTCTGATTTCTTTGCACAGATTATTGAAAAACTCATTAAAAAATTTTGAAACTCCTAATGCTCAATTACAATCTCTAGTCATTGGCTGCTGAAACTTTAATCTCTCCCACAGCAAATTTAGTACAACCTTAACTGACCAAGCTGCAACCTGGTAATGGAAAAGAAGGTCTGTATAACAATAATTTGTCAGGAGAAATCAGCGGAGCGTGGTGATGAAGGTACTCCAGGACCTGGGTTAGGAAGACCTTGGTATACCAACGTTCTACAGCTTGCCCTACCTCGGTTCACTATACAGCCCACATAGACAGGCCTTAAAGTAGTTGATATAGATGTTCAACACCAGTTTTATATTACTATAGTATTTACTGGAGACTGAGAAGACCATGAGTTCGGTCGTCGACTCGACGGTTCTCATGGTCAGACTTATCCATTCGCTTTTCTAGGTTGCCTACGTAATCGACGAGTGGCCACTAAAATAAGAACAAACTAGGTAGAAGTTGAAGGCGAATTCAATTCGAGTCTTTTTATATCTGCTCATGTATGGCTTGGAAATTATCTGGTCAATGTTCTAGATTATTTTACCTTCGAATGAGGATTAATTCTGCGAAAACTTTTGTGTGATAGCCTGGACATTCCAGTGCTGTTTTCAAGGAAAAAAGGAAACTTGATCACTTCTTCATAAACAATCATTCACAAAGGTACAATCGTTTTCCATGAACTATCAACAAGATACATTATGCAAAAATGCACAATCATGAAACCATTCGGAAAAGCTTCAATTTAGGAAAATTTTGATTTTGATTCTTCAAAATCTTCTTCAAAAATTTGCTCTTCTCTTCTTCTGCCTTCTCTTCTATAAGGCTGAGGCCGCACTGCCGGTAGAGCTTGGAGGGTGGAGGGTAGTTGGTAAATCCATAGAACATACACACCATCCACAGTGATATATCGTATGAATGGTATGCGTTCAGCCGCCATCTTGAAATTCTTAAATATGGACAACATAACCAAAAAAAAAAAGAATGACATCATACCATTCATACGATGTATTACTGTGGATGGTGTGTATGTTCTATAGATTTACCAACTACCCTCTACCCTCCAGACTCTACCCATCGGCAGTGCGGCCTCAGCCTTACAGATAATAGCAACCTGTATATCCGAGTGTGTTCATTTCAATTTTCTCACACAAGCAAAGTAATCTAAAAGTGAATTAACAAAAACACTATACTCTGTCCACGGAATGTTAGGACCTAAGCTCCTCCCCCATTTTGACGTCGCAGGCGGCTTTAGCCAATGGCAAGTAAGGTCATCATGCTGCAGCTGTTACTTTTTAGTTCACAGTCATGCTGTGGAAATCTGGGAAACGCAAGCCTTTCAATTTTCAGAGAATCTATCAAAATTTATGTGTTTGCACTCTTTCAGCTGATTTACATAATTCAAACCTCTCATGGAAGATTTTTTGGCGGATATGTTTTGTTCTTTGTTTTACCTTCAACAAAACTACATAGTTCTTTAAAAAAATTGGTTTTATTGAATTCAAAGTACATACAGTGATGAGATTAATTTATTGCAAGTGTAAACTTCAGATTAGGTTATAATAGGCCTACTTGAATTTGCAGTAGTGTGTAGTTGAAAGAGTTTGAAATTCCCTGCTTGAACTGAGCAGTCAAAATGATAATAACAGAAATATTATGTTCAATCAACTATAATTCTATCAAGTGATATTGATAATGATCATTTTCATGTTAGAAGGATGTAAATTTTTCCGAAAAACCATAAAACATCAATATTTCTAAGGCCACTCAAAAATTCGATATGGAAGTTCCAATATCGATTAGAAATTTTTACGTTCCTGGTAATTACGACCGCTTGTGAGCTGGTCGGATCATGACGTCAGAACCTCAGAGGAGGAGCTTAGGTCCGAATACTCAGTGAACGTAGTATATAATGGAGTAGTGGAGACGGTGTTTTTTTTTGTTTGTTTATGAGGGTGAAGCCCACATAAGCTCATAGGCTTGTGCGTGGGTAATGAAATGGATGATAGATGACGACTACTTTTTAGGTAGTCGGGACCGACGGCTTATCGTCTCCTCCGAAAGACGGGGTGGTCGTATCTATGTGATTGTGCTGTGGTCAAAAAACTGTTCCCCGCTTGGGACTTGAACCAGGGTCCACCTGGTTATCAGACCGGCGCTTTATCACTCCTCCAACGAGCCACCCAAGCTCGTTGTTTAAAACAACAGTGAAGTTTTTTGTATATTTTAGAAGGTTTTTGAACGGAAATTGATTCATTATGAGTTCATTGGGTTTAATTTTTTAGAATTGGTCAAAAATTAAACTATCAAATTATAAAATTCCTTGATTGTGATCAAATTTGAAGTGGCAAATTGAAAGATAAAATTAAAAACTAAGGCATGTAACTAAGATGTGCGATTCAAGATATTCTATCAATTTTTCTAGTATGAAGTTGTTTCTTCCAAAAAAAGAACAATTGACATAGGCTCTACTTTTTATTCAAATTGTCTTGGATTGATCAACATCAACTTATAATGTACATGTTTTTAATCATAGCTTAATTTCTCATAACATATTTTTAATGTGATGTGAACATAATTATGAGCTGATAAGGTTTTTTCTCAAACACAAGAACATCCTATAAATTGTGTTGAGTCTTAAGATAGCACATAATATGAAAGTGTTAAGAGTTGTTACAGTCTAGTTGAAGTCGTGTCCCAAAACCCGAAAACCCTAGATTCCTAGAACATTCAGTAGATTCCAAGTTCCTTGAACAATTTTTCGAATGTCTGCATTGAAAAGGACATGATTGCAAGCATATTTTATCAGTAAGAGTAAACATAAGTCAATCCATGTGAGCTGGCGTGCGTGTATCACACTCACACAAGCACAAGCATGGAAAAGCACAAGGGCGTATCACGCAACAGCTTCTGACGTGTGAGGTCTTTGAACTCGCATCACCTTAACCAACTTTCAACAATTCAGCCGTCTAGTTCTGGATCAACGTGGAAATCAACCTAAAAACAATGTTCAAGCCATGATAAGCAGTGCCTTTGTATATGCATGGAGAACCAATATTCAATGATTGCCTTTTCAAGCATCCTGTCCTGTCACTCTCTCTCTCTTTCTCTTTCTCCAACTCTCCCTATCTATCTCCTTTTCCTACTTACTCACTCTTTCTTTCTCTGAATTCGTGAGGTGACACACAATTTACATTTCTTATCATACATATTTTATCATATTTTTCCTTGTCAGCCCAATTTTTTACCACTATTTTTTCGTTTTGTCGTGAATGTTTCTAGAAATTTGATATTAAAAAAGGTTGGTACCGAGAGATTTGTTGTTTGTTGGGCTATTTCATGCAATGTTCAAGGGAAACTGATTACTTCAGTAGAATGATTGTTGAGTTTGAGTTCTCGATTTGAACAGGCTGAGCAAATGGAGATGTTATTTTTTACATTTTTTTTCGATTGAATAAAGGACAGATTTATGTTAAAACAGAAAAAATGCGATGATTTGAAGGGAAACGTGAGCTTAAAAAAATATGGTATAAATTCAAATTCTAAAGAATTTGGAATTAACTAGAACAATAGACAAGAATTGGATATTATGTTGAAAAACATTTCACAATTAACTGAGGATAGATTAACAAATTGATAGTGGTAACAAAAATTTCTAATCAATCAAACAGAGGGGTTATAATCCAATTCAAAAAATTCGAGATAAAACGTCGTGAGCTGTGCAATTCCAATTGATACAGTACGAATCTTAAGATAAAATACAATTCATTATTTCCACTAGATAAGGTTGATGTGATAACATTATTAATAAAATACTATAATCAATATAAATATTGTAAATATAATATTATATAATATTATTATATAATATTTATATTATATAATTGTATAATATATATATATTAATATTGTATAATAAATATTATAATCAGTAACAATATTACTGATTATCGAACGATCGTTCTATTCATGAAAGATCCCAAGTTTGAAATGCAAGTGCATAACTACTAGGAAATGCATTGTAGAAGTGGACCGAATTCATAACCCTCATCCCAGCGCATTGTATAACACAGTAGGCCAATTTGTCTATAACAGTGCATATTTGCCCGATAGTAACCTATCCTCAGGAGAAAGCCAGTGCACTCTTCCTCACTCACTCTCTCTCGCGCTCTCTTCATCAGGAAACAAAAATAAGGAAACTAGAAAACGAAAGTGTAGTTAACCGGCGGTTACGAGAGAATATCGGATGATACAAGAATTACGGTCACTGGAGGTGGGAGAGGAAGAAAACGGAAAGAAAGAGAAAGTGGAAGATGTGTCGATGAGAGGGAGAAAGAAGTGGAAGAGGATGAAAGTGAGAGTAAACGGAGGTTTCTCTCCTGCTATGACCCACATATATGGTTCCGTGCATCTCGCATCCTGACAGGAAAATAATGAATTTTGTCGTTTTAGTGAATTGGACCATTTCCAATTTCCTCCTACAAGGACATTCTTGTTCCCTACTGCTGAGATTGACTCGTGTGTCGGTAATGGAGTGAATAATTGATGATAATTGAACTAATCTTCAACTACTGACCATAAGACAACAAATTTTGGATTACAATCATTGGATTTGGATAAAAATAAGATTTTTAATTCAACTAATCCTGAAAAGCTTGAATGGTGACTCATAAATTAATGTTTGTAAACTTGCAAAATATCTAGCAAATTCTGAGAAAAGTAAATCCATATTCCAAATTTTGATAAACTTAGAATGCTTTGATTTGATTTTGAATGGCCAAACTGAGGATATTATGAATTATTTATTCATATTGTAGATATTATATATTTATTTAATTTGTGTGCAAGATAAATTCAAACTCTTTTCCAACCTAAGTTAACTAGGTACTTTCAATGAATCTCACTGAATGCAACCTTTCTCTTCTACAAAACAACCTTATAAATTTTTTAAAATAATGAGGTTTTATAAGAACATCATTTCATATATGTTTCAGATTGGTCGGAATTTAAGAGCCAGTCAGCATGATCCAGCCCTCATTTTTACGGCCATGTTTCACTTCATTTCGCAAATAGCTTTTTGCAATATTGTTAAGAGATTTGCAACATTTTGAACTGAGCAGCGTCCAATATGGATGGGAGGGAGTATTGCACAGAGAGCCTTTAGCAGTGGGTTTATTCACAGCTTTCATCTTGCCCTATATTTTGAGCCAGAGTTTGACTGGGCTCTGAAGAGGTGAACGAACTAGCCTCGCACAAGGTCCCACTGACCTCCTTTCGCACACATTGGATACGTAATGGTAACAGCCTCTTGCCATTATCACTATTGACATCATCGCCCCCCCCCTACCAACGATACGCTCTCTTATATTAATCTAACCTCGCAGAGTAAGAGAGATGAAAACGCCAGAGAAAGAGAAAGATGGATGATAGTGGAAGGAGCGTTTAGAAGGCCGAGCACCGAGTGCAATGAACTAGCCTCACACCAGGTTCCCCTAAATTGACTCCTGACCTAGATGCGGCTGTTTCTGAAAGTGAAAACAGTTTTTGGACGCCTGGTGCGAGGCGTTCAAGGCTGGAAGGTTCCTTTTAATTCAACGAGCAAAAAACAACGAGCTGTTCAAATACAACACAGATGAGCAGTTGACCTCTTTTTCTCATCTTTATCATAATAGACAAGGATGTCATAAGTACATATGCATAACTATGTTTATTGTTCTGTTACAGATGATAAAAAAGTGCAAAAATCGCCACACAATAGAAATTTAAGCGGTTTGTGGAAACAGCTATCTTTCACTGGCTCAAGGAATGAGAAAAGAAAGGAGAATAATTGTAAAGTTTCCAGTGCAAGTGAAAAATTCATTATTACAAGCTCTCCAATAAATAAGAAAAATAAAAATTGAAAGCTGTATTATATAAGAGAATATATAGATTGTATTATATATTAAAGATTATATTAAGCTGTATTATAGATTATATTAAGCTGTATTATAGATTAGCCGATAGTTGATAGAGTTGATGTTCATAGCTAATAATAAGCAATACTAATAGGATGTTTGATCTTATGTTGGAAATAAAAATGCAGGATAACTCAAAATTCCATCAAGGAGCTGCAGATGAAAATATTCCATATAGAATCCATCTTACAGTGACAATATTCATTTCCCTTATCTATAGGAAAACCTACCATCATGAACTTCATGATTCATAGAGACAAAAGAAGTATTGTACATATTAATTGAAGGTATGTCATTAGCTGTGTATAATTATAGCATAATATATAAAAAATTTCGAATTTAATTTCAAGTGTTGAATTGAGCATATTGATGTGTTTACCTGCTAAAACTTGGCCTAGTAGATTTTCACTATCCTGTTGTTGATTGGAGACAAAAGGGTCCATACCCTTATCACAGCCTTCAGACTCAGGTTTCAGGTTCATAACCGTCATTTTGGCGATTTGTGGCACGAATTTACAAGTAATGACAAGAATAATTCAATGTTCTATCTACTCTAATTTCATAAAACAATCATGATAATAGTGTTCAAGCCTAACTTGTTGAAATTACTTTGTTTTCTAATAGAAACTACACAATAACAATTCACTAACACATTTCTAAGTCTTTGTATTTTGCACTGGTAAAAAGAGTTCAATAATGATCAATTTTGGTAACACAGGATGATACCGTAGGCTTCAAGTCCTGTTATCGAGCGAACCAACGCAGTCAACATAACCTCAAACGTAGAACGCTGACTTTGAGACCTGTCACCGTCGCTAGAGATCGATTTAAGGAGCTCACGTGAAACAATATCGATTAGCTGATAACCCGGAAGGAAAATATCGACTTTTCCCGCGATTTCCGGTAACAATACCACAGATTTCGATAAAATTTGGTAACCTAAAAGTATGGGTAACTATAGAGTGCGACGGGCAGGGGACAAGTAGCAACGGGAACGTAGGTTTGGAAAGTCGCCGCTAGGAGCGCTCACTCCCCACCAACTAGGAGAGACCTTCTCAGAGCGCTCTACCGTAACGGCAGAGCAAATTTGATGTTCTTGTTCTAAAACAGAGTTCTATAGTTTAAAGTTTGGAGTTCTAAGAGTTTTAAAACAGCATCAGTCACAAGAAATGGATTTTGAAATCAGCCACAAAACATCAATTCCAAGATTATATCAATCAATAACAATGATTGAGAAAATGTGTACTAGCTTTGAGAAAGTATGTGAAAAAAAATCATTCGGTCTGTGAAAATGGAACTCGACAGTTCCTCTCAAATTTTATAAATAATTTACATAAATCGATCAATCAATTAATTTAATTTAATTGAGGAGCATGTTCTTCTTCTTAAACATTTAAACACGAAATTCAGTACTACTTTATAGAAACAAGGTGAAATAGCTTCACCATGGCTATTTTATTAACTTGCCATGACCTGAGAGATTGTAGAAAGGGTTTAAAAGTTTATTTAGATGAAGGTTGCTCTTTTTCGCGCTGCTACAAAAAGGAACAGAAATGCACTTGATGCTTTCCTGAATTAAATACATTGTTTATGTTTTCATCAGGAACTGGTCAGGAATAGAAAACTTTGAACTTGAGTTTGAATGATGATTTTTTTTGTTGTATAGTAGAGTTGATGGCATAACTAGAGTGATCAACACTTCAACAATAATGCCTTTAAATATTCATATTCCCATACAATTTTCCACTGGATTGTGAGGTGAAATTCCATATTTTTGTCAAATTTTCAATACAAATATTCAAGGAATTAGATTCTTTAAATGTGAAAATCAAACAAGCCATATAATGAGAGAATTACTTTTAAATGGAAAACATTCATGAGATGGATTATAAAATGAATTTGAATGAATAGAGTTTTAAAAATTAAAATACCGAACCTTACAGAAGAATCTCAGCAATTGGAACATACCTGAAAATAAAAGAGAATTCTATTAATATACAACACCCGAAGCAAATATGGCCGATTTAAATAATAATCATTGTAAACTTACAAAGTATACAGGGCAAAGACGTTTTTGTTCTTATTTCTCATGTACCTAATCATTCAATTCTTGTTCAAGTGATTTAAATAGTTTTAGTACACAGTTATATTAAGAACAGTTTAGGAAGTATTAAAAGAAGGCAATTAGACTCTCTCATCATTAAAGATGTTTGCTGTCTAAATTTTTGGATTTTTTTAAATATTTATTTTGATTTATTAGTTTTTTATTTAGATGTTTTATAGTGTTATATCAGACTTCTCGAATTTCAATATGATAATAACAACATCACATTATATCTACTAACTCATAACATAATACATCAAGATGAATTAAGATTAAAATAATAATGTCTATCGATTAGCAACTGTTCATCATACGCACACAGATAAATCGATATTTATTTCATTTTATTGATATGAATCGTCACTCATAATATTGATGATTAAGTTAAACTGACATTTTTCAAATTGAAGCTGAGTTTTAAAACGTTGATTGTTGATTTGCAACGTAGTATAGACCTGGAGAATGGCTTATCCAATCTCTACTTCTCAGGTTCCATTCGAGACTATGAATCTTAACATCAATCAAACACAACTAAGAAATATTTTTGTGGGAATTCAATAACAATTCTGAAAATTATGAAAATTGATGAAGGTCTGTGAATAGATTAAGTCTTCAAATCAACGTATTTCAATAAATTAATCCATACGTCTATCCCTATAATTCCCAAGATACCAAAAAATTAATTTACTCCAAATTAAATCCCACAAACTCCAATAATAATATTTTTCAAGTATTTAAATTTAATTAAGTAGATTAGTTTGATGATTTTGATAGCTGCCATATTCAAAATTTTATAATTGACAAGATACTGTATTGTTTTATGTTGTCTTATTCGATGAAATGGAGTTATTTATACATTCATTGGAGGAAAAAGGATAGAGATCGTCCAAAAGACAAGGAAAGTGGTCCACAAGGTAAGACTTCAACTATCTTTGTCTATTTTGGGATATTTGCCCTCGTCACAAGAAGCCAGTTTTGTTAAGTTGAATGCACTCTGTCCGGGACACACAGTGGCCTTAAAACACATCTGTAACACCCTCTTCCCCACCACAACTCACCCCACTCATTACTAATCTGTCCAAGCAAAGAAGACCCTCTGGCAAGATGGGAAAATGACTCCAGCTCTGTCAATATTTGTTCAATAATCAGAAATTTGATCTCAAATTGTAGGAAACATTTTGATCTACAATTTGATACCAAATTGGAAAAATATTGACCGAGCTTGAGTCATTCTCTCATCTTGCCAGAGTGTCTTCTTTGCTTGGACAGACTATAATAACTCCACTCCATCCATGCTTTTACACGTGCAATCTGTCGACCGTTTCGCAAATATACTCTCCCTCTCAAACTCCCAAACTCTACATCACTCGAAACTCTACTGTCTTCACTTTTCTACTCCCACACACCCTCTCACTCTTCTGCTAATCGAATCTTCTTCCTAAATAAGTTTTTCTGTCACTCTAATAGAAAATAAGTTTCTTTAACATTTGTGTCTGATGAGTTATTAATTTGCCGGAAATTCAATCATGGTAGCCGAAATATGCATGAATTCTGTTACAATGGATAAAGAATGATTGAATATAGATATTTTTCCAATGTCTCTTTTCATCTTCAATATGTATATTGCCACTCATATCCTCAAGTTTAGTTCATTTATCGCAATCATGTCTCTCAAAATACTTAATATCGTAACTTATTACATCTTGAAAGGCATATTCAACATAAAATCTTCCTTTATACTCAATTAGTACTATATCTTCTCTTTTTGAGTATTTTTCTCTCAAACTACTTCTGTACAAAAGATTAGGGGAACTATTTTTTTCAATCTTTATTGCGATTTTTCACTAGATTTGAAATAAAAATCAAGGATAAGTTGGAAATGGAGAGATACAAGTTTCTTCATGTTCAACCATTTGTGCTAGCCTATTAACTCCAAGTATAATAGATTCAATATATTGAGTATGACGAAGGAAATATTGATAATTTGCTAGTGTACAATATTTTAAATAATCACTATAGGCTGTAAATTACATCAATTCAGGTTGATGGGAGGGAAAAGATTCCTTCACAAAGTTGTCTGAGCTGATTCAATCAACCACTCAATTTCTTTATTGTTGCATTTGCGTTTGTGACAGTGTAGATGAGTTTGAGTAATAAAATAATAATGCTTTGGAATTGCTTTCCTGATCTAGATTTGTCTGGTTCATGACTTTGATTTGGGTCATTTCAAGGGGGGAGGGCACCAACCCTTCACTGAATTTATGCGGTGAAATGATGGCAGCTTTGTCTAGAATGAGGACTGAAGATAATGGATTTGGAGTGGAAATTCTCTCTGTTGCGGAATGTAGGGGAATTGATTGATGAGAAACTTGGAAAATAGATGGTAATAAGTCAAGAAAGACGTGAAAAATGCAAGGAAGTCGAGAAACGGAATCGATGCTTAAAGTCTGATGCGGAGTCTTTTGTTGTAGTTGAATTGTTTGAAAATGGTTAAATGTTCGAGCTCTTTGTCGATGTCCTGACTATTATGACGAGAGAAAGAAAATTCCACTGAGAGCAAACTAAGTTCAAATTATTCCCATTTGAGATATTACTGGAGTCGACTACAAAAGTTCTAAATTAAATTCGCATCGTTTAAGGTATTTGATTACTTATTAATTCTTATAATTACTTATAATTATCAAGCGATAATTTTATCGGGTCATAAGAGTTACGAATAAAGTATCATGAATAATATTATAGATATTCACTCACATAAACATTCAGAACTTTGTGTATGGTATGAATTCTCAACAAAATTTTATCATCCATATACCAATTGTTTTATAAATCTGAATCACCCAGATAATTAGATGACAAGTCCGTTAGGGTGAGAGCCAATTGATCAATCAACCTAAACAATCTTATGAAGTTTCAGAAATCTGAACTATAGAGATCTTCAAAGATCTCAGGACCTTTAACATCTATTGCCATTTAGAACTTTCGTGAAAATTTCTCTTGATGAGATTCGAAAGGGTAAATTCATTCAAATATATTCAAATTTCATCCTAATCATTGCATCAGATTCAATATTAATGTCTACATGAACCTTGGTTCCAAATGTGAGTAATCTATTGGGAAGTGCCTTTGACAAAATCTGGTTTTCTAATTATTACGAGTAGAGTTATCTTGAATTTTATCTTGGATTTCATAAAATTAATTGAGAATCGGACGAGTTGATGATCTGATTTCTCAGCAAGGATCTTTACTCATAGAGTACTAACAGGAGTGTGAAAAAAAATTTACAAATTATATTTCTGAAGCACAGCACAGTGTCTTTGTATATAGAAAAACTAGGTCAGTTAACGAAATTAATAAAATGAATATCAAAAATCAATCAATCAAGAGAGAAAGAAGAAGACATGGCTAGCCAATATCTCAATAGATAATAGAATGGAAGAAAACAAAAAAAAACTTGGAAAGAACATTTGGTTTGATAACCAGTAGATATGGAAAGAAAAATCTACCATAAATAGTAATGGGAATGTGGAAAAGTGGGCGATTGACGAATTGACGATTGTCGAACTGGTCTGACGAAAACGAAAGTTCAATAACCTTGTGATGCTGTGTACCAGTTCACCCCACCAGGACTGAGTTTTGCAAGGCGCTGGCTGCTAGACACAGTACATTTGCACAAGTGACTGGTACTGTTTTCAACAGATCTCGCTATTGGGCCAATTGGGTCTACTTGATCTTGACTGAGTAATTCCACTAATTTAACAGAATCTTACACTCATCATTATTGTAATTAAATAGAACATCAAAATAATATTCATAAAAATGTTCATTCCAGTTATAGAAATTCTGTAGTCAGTTAGTTTATCGTACAAAACAGTTTATAATACTGTAGCAAAATGTAAGTATAGTTTGGAAATGTATATTACATGTATAGAATGGAATCATCTTAGAAGGACTGAGGATGAAAGAGTCCTTCCTACTATTTGCGAAGAGTCCATACTTCCTTTGTATCATTTGACATCTAGACTTCTCAGAGGAACTTAGAGGACTTCACAGAGTTTTCAAGATCATGAAGGAAAATAATTGGCTGATTTTTTTTAAACAATGAAGAGTAGAAATAGATAAATTTTCATTTTTAAAAAGACAAAAAATATATGAAAGAATAAGGTTCCAAAAAAGCTGGTTCAGCTTTTTAATGAACCTATAGTTTTACAGTTTTAAATCTGTCAAGAAATTTTCAATAATAATTCGAAATTTCACCAGAATTACTATATTAATATTGAGAAAAGTGTAAGTGGTAATTATCGATAATATAGCTTTTTTCCTGGAATATTCAATTTAATCTTCATATCAATGAATCATCAATAATAGTGAGTGAAATAATGTGAATGAAAATAATATTATGACATTGTGTTTTGAAGACGAGAAGAAATCATTGAAAAGATTTTGGTAAGAACTTGAAATTATGGAAAATATGGAGGGACTATGAGAAAGAGAACCTTGATCTCTACAAGGAAAAGCCGTGTCATGTTGAGAAAAAGAATGACTTTCACTACTCGTTCCATGTTTGTAAGTTGGAATAGAACAATTCCAATAGGATCGACTACATACAGTGCACATGCGTGTAATGTAACAGAAGGTGCAACACTAATGTCAATGACCCAACAATAATTGCAATCTTACAAGTGTTTCTTTTTTAAGACACGGTTACAATTCCAGTTTTCTTGTTATCCTTCACGCACTTTCACATTGATGAGTTACGTGGAAATGATTATACATTTTATAATGGCTGGAGAGATCTAATATCTGGAGAACAGACTCGAAATTATATAAATCGATTAGATTTCATGTTGATCACACTTTGATATTCATAAATTATGTTAATAGATAACACATTTTGTAACAATGCACAAACGTACATTGTAGGAATCGAATTTGAATGAACTAATTGATGGAACATAATATTTTAAATCTGGATTAATTTGATTCCAAACTCATTTTATTGTTGTTATTCATGAATTAGAAATTATAATATCATCACTTGAAGAGCGTTCCTTCATCTATAAAGAACAAGATGAAATAGTGATGCGTGAGTGAAATAATTTGCGGATCCACTGGATATAAATTGGACCCCTGATTGAAGCAGTGAACAATAATGCAACAATATGGAGAATTCCTAAATGAGGAAATTTTGAGACAAAAACTCAACATTGATAAACAAATAGTACATTCAATAAGCCTTACATTCTTCTATAGTAGCACTTGACTACAGGCTACAACACTCTAGAAGGATAATATTTTTTTTTTACTTGATTGAAAAATTAAATCGTAATATTTATTTATCTATAGAGATTTACAAAAGCTAAGTTAGGATTCACAGGTCCTCTCTTACTTTAAACCTTGGTAGAGACTTCTCACCTCAATCTTCTTAACCTTAATATTAATATGGGATTCGAAAATAATTGCAGGAAAAATTGATATTGATACAATATTATGTTAATCAAGAGCCAAATTAAATCATGGATGTATAGAATCAACGAAGTTTAAAGTCATCTATTTTCAGAAGGAACAAAATTCAACCAATTTATCCAACTATTGATTTAATAGCACGCACATGCTCAGTTGAGGTAGGTCATAGTCAGTTTGGAGTTCAAAGTTGGGTAAATTGTTAGGTATGTGAAGCACAACTTCGATCCAATGACCTAGTTTCCAGGCTCACCTTGTTTACTTGGGAATAAATCCCATTTCTCCTCTGCAAGCTGACCTGATTATCGAGGTAGCTATCTCTTCCAAGTCTTCTGAATTAATTCATGGGTCAATAAATCCATTCTAATCTTCACTCTATCCTTGCCCTGTTTGCCATTGCATTCTGACAATTCAGAGTTGGAATTGGATTTTATCGGAAATCTTACGTTTCAATGAATTCATCAGTATCATCTCTGATTTTGCATTTCTTTACTTTCTTCTCAACGGTAACGTCAGTTGATGAAACTACTCTTGTGGTGAACATCATAAATACAGTATAACCATAGTTAATGTTAGTTACCAGTAATTTAAAAAATGAGGGGTTGATTGTGATTCTAATAAAAATCACTCTAGTTTTTCAAATAAAGGTGATAAGAGCTCCTTAAGAATACAAAACACAAATTCTCACGTGATAAAATTGAAGTACAACTATCTAATAGCCTAGTTCAACTATCTACAAAATCCCAATAGCAAAGACGACATATATATTTACTTTTGAATATTCAATTGAATGAAACCTGATAATAGTAGTGAATAAATAGAGTGTAGTGAGTAAGTCTGTGAGAAATATTATATCACATTGAAACTGAGGATGTTTCATTATATTCGTTAATCTGAACAATGAATTCCATGAATTTAGTTCTAGTATATGAAATTCAGCGCATAGAATTTTCTGTTCACAATGATCTGTATAATATTTTTAGTTTTGCAATAGTTATAAAATTATTGTTCCCAGTTAAAAATATTCTTGTAATGAAATGAATTAGTTACAATAATATTGTGACCTAACGAATGAGTAAATTTTGATTATAAAAAGGTAGATTAAGAATATTATTTCCAGGATCTTATTAAAAACTTCCTTGAAATTAAAATGATAGCGTACATCTATGATACATCAATGATAAAAATGAATTAATCGATCTTGAATTTTTCTAAGAGTTGTACTTGTACAACTATGTTCTCGACACAGTCCTCATTCTGTCCTAAACCTTACTCCATCATAATAGAATATTAATTCTATGTTCTATGTTCTATGAGATGTTCTATGATAGAGAACGTAGTAAAAGTGGAATATGTAAGTGAAATAGTGATTAACCACTTACAGATAATAGAAGTCTTGTAAATTCATAATAACTCTGTTACTTTAAGATAGTATAAAACCTTGAGTTGAAGGTTAAAACACTTTAGAAACTATTCATTTCTTTTTCTCCCTGAATCTTATAGAAATTGCGCATTACAACTAACAAGGGATGACGATTGACCAGCATTAAAACCTACCACTAGATGAGTAAGGGTGAATAATTCATTGTTGCGATAAATAATTCATTTTTCTAAAGGGTCAGCTAAATGCCACCTACTGAATATTTCATCGCAGTTCAATTACACCGGAATAGACAATGATCACTAATTGAGTATTGGTGGATTGTCGTATCATTACTGTAGCCTTAACCCTCTTTCGAGTATTCACGTGTCTTTGATCGGAGTCATTTTCTCCATTAATTTTTCAACAACCACCACTTTCGCTAGTACATTCTGTCAAAGCAAAAATACATTCTGACAAGATGGGAAAATGACTACAGCTCGGTCAATATTGGATCAAAAATGTTAACTTTGGTCTCAAATTGTGTATCAGAATTTTTCCTACAATTTGAGATCGAATTTATAATTTTTGAAGTAGTAATGACCGAAATGGTGTCATTCTCCCATCTTGGCTGTATGTCTTCTTTGCTTGGGCAGTCTAGAAGAGACCAATATTCACTTTTCTTAATTTTCACGTGCTGGGAAAATAATACCTACTCTGATAATTCCAGCTTGTTTGCAAGAGGAAAAATTGTGGAAATGATGTAATTGTTTGAGGTGTTTACTGCGAAAAACAAATTTATTCTTATTCTCGTTACTCAAGGATAAAGGCTCATTTTCACTTTTAATTGACCTACCAAATTCGACCCTATTTCCATTCAGGGCAGGGTTAATAATTTATGGAACAAGAAATAAAAAATTAGCAAAACATGTACCAGAGGAAAATACGCTCAGGAACATGTACAATTCAATATGTTTTCAATCAGAATTGATTTTAATGGGAAAATATTTGAAAAACTTTCCTTCAATCATCTTGAGTTATTCATTGGGATATTTGGGGGCATGTCATAAAGTTGGCATCATTGAATTCTATTTACTCATAATATATTACAATGATAAATTTAGATGCATCTCACCTGCAGTGAAAGAGAAATTTTTTTAATAAATAAGATAATCAAAAAATCAGAAAAATCGGACAATTTGAAACATCTTTCTTCATCTTCAAGATGATTCGGGATATACAAAATACTATTCACTTAGAATACTGAATACTGCTCAATAAATTAGTGAGCAGGAACAAAATGAAACATTGAATACAATAGATGGAACACAAACCCATTCATTAAACCATTTCATTCTTCTACTATTCAAACACCAATTACAGCAGTAGTTGTTTTTCGGGTACCACGCATCGCTTCCGGGACTATTTCACGCACGACAGAATACAGGCCTCATGGTGCGGAAGTGCGTGCTCTAGATTTTTATTTCATTTTTTCTGGTGGGATGTGTGACCTGTGCAATGTCACAGACTATCAATGGAGAGTGATGACATTCCGGAAGGGGTCAGGGAGTGTCTGGAAACTGGAGACCTCTGGAGCGTATCCGCAGATCTCACGGCCTTCATCCTCTGGGAGGATCCAGGATCCTGCAGGGTGTGGTAGCATGGGAAACGGTCGGTGGAAATTTAATTTAAATCTATTGAGATTGGCATTCGAATGACGGGAAAATTGTTCTACACGAGTTCACTGAGAGCTGGAAATGTGGGTAGGCGTTATCGAGAGGTTCGAAACGTTTTGACACTGAAAAGTTAGTATTGTAGATCGTCAGGGCATTGAAAAAATGTTATTTCGGAGAACAATATACTTTGTGAAATTCAATCAAGCTATTAACAACTTCAGAGATACGATGTCTTTTATAGTAGAAGCTGAAGAACTCACATGGTAAATTCAATAGTGTCTGTATTTCACCAACAAAACTAATTGTTGACAAAACTCAAAACTCAAAAGGGATCAGAGGTTCCGAATTCGATTCTCGACCGGGGAACGAATTTCGATCACAGTGTAGTTATAGATACGGTCACCCCCAGTACCCATCGGTTACTTCGACTGCAGATTAGCTAAATCTAGGATTAAGTATCTAGGATTTAGCTCCTCTGTGGTTCGACCTTCCTGATTTTCGTATCTTATTGCAGTAAGAGAATAATATTGATCTAAAGAAATACTTCTAGAGGATATTCTTCTCTAGGAATACTTCGAGACTTCAATTTCCAAGTGACTGCATCAGCTTCAATTCATCACGATAAAATCAATCAAAATGAGCCGTTAGATGCATTTCTAGAATAGTTTATCTCCGAAATGGAAGAAGGTGCTCTATGCAGTAGCCTCATAGAGGAGATTTCCAGTTATTGCAGTAATGAAATATAAAACAGTCTTCAGTTCTGAAATATAAAACAACTGCAATCGAAGTTCAACAGCATTTTCTTAATTTTCCATTTAATTTGACGAACTTAATTGTAGTTAGAGAACTTTCCACCAAGGGTGAGACCATTACACTCGAGTCAAGTTTACTTGACCAAGAGCATACGTCGTATGCTAGACATCTCATTTGATCCAATATTTAATCCTTCTTCAAGAGGGTGATGCCCACATGGGCTTCTAGGCCTGTGCGTGGGTAATGAGAGGGATGATGATGAGAAATTACGACAACTTTTTTGCAGTCGGGACCGACTGCTTATCGTCTCTTATCGGTACACAAGATGATGAGGGAGTGGATGAGTCGACTATACTCATACATAAGTCACATGACTCACACAATAAGTCGACTTCAACATTAATGGAAATGCATTCCTATGTTTCTACTTGATCAAGTCGACTTGACAAGAGTGGTCGACCCCTAAGTTGCCTCTATAATCTTCGATTGTTACTTCATCTTACAGTAATAGAATAGGGTTCTATTGCTATGGCCTATCAGCTATCATATTCTTTTTATTAATTTGGAAACTCTGACACCAGACCTGAGCCAGCCAGGTTACACGAATATTTTTATTTATTATTATTAATTTGGAGTAGATCTGCCAGTTTCTGAGTAGGAGGGTGTGATAGTTCTTGGTGGGTGGGAGGGAGGGGGTTTTGACTTTGTTGAAAGATCATTGGCATCAGCTGCGGCCTTGGACTCAGCAAGCGGCCAAGGTCCGTCAGCAAGGTCGACAACCCCTCCCCCTCCACTCCAAACCTTTTCACCGAAAACCACTTGCTCCACACCAAAACAAAGCAGCTATCGATCTGCAACCAGCGCGCAGGCGCCAAGGCTTCGTCTTAGTTCCACAATTTGACGCTAGGTGCCAGCACCACATTAACAATATTGCTGGAAGTTGATGAGAGGGAGTGCGCTCCTGCCGACTAGAAACAGTACAACGCTTCTGTCGATATCCTTGTTGTGACGGCAGAGTGTTGTCGTAGTTCGCCGTTCATCGTATAGATGGCGTACAAAGCAGCGTAAGGAGCATGCTGTTCATTGGAGAATGCTGACTGACAGACTGACTCAGGAAAGTTCTTGCAGATGTTCTTGCCTCGGGGCGCTACAAACCACGCGACGGCCCTGACTGTATTGAACAAATCTGCTTCTTATTTCCTATTCTAATATTTTTTCCTTTTTATGGTTACAAATGTTTTGGAAGTATTGTAGTATATATAATATTAGATTTGATATGTTTGATTACATTTTAGTGAATGATGTATCCATCCGATAAGATTACATATTATATTTATTGCAATTAGAACAGGCCTTCATGGATTTCACAACGTGGAAATTTACAATACATGATAATATAAGTGATGCGTAGAAATTTCATCTTGAAAGTAAGAAGAGAATAAAATAGAATAGAATAACTCCCTTTATTTAACGTTTTACCATAGATGACTCGATATTGCAATCCTCTTTGGTTTTACAATTTAAACAATCATATAAAACATTCCAAATTGAAACAGAATGCCGCTGTTTTGCTATGATATTATTGTTACTTGGGATAAATTCCTCATTAAAATATATTTTTCTTTCTTGAACAGTTCTTCACATTATGATCATTTTAGCCTGCTGACAATCTGCTCAGGTGGAATATTAAATGGGTGATATGTGATCAACAATATATACAGACTAAGAGAAAATTATTATCGGTCGTCCACATGATCAACAGAAATGCTACTTACTGGAGTCTGAATGCTAGTCAATATCAATCTTGAGTCTTAAAAAAGAGGAAGTTTTCGAAGAAGATCCTAAAAATGTTAAGAAAGGGAGTTTTCTTTAATACTTCATCCTTCTTCTGAACTGGGTATTTTACGGGACTACAAGCTATCTTCATGGAACAGAAAAATAAAGGGATTTACAAAGAAGGTGGAGATTTTCGAGTTTACAAGCGATCCTCATGAAGTCATGGATTATATAAGTAGATATGTTCATAGAAACCATGTAGCATGTATTCATCTGAAGGATTAAATTGAAATAAAACATTTTTGAAAAGAACCTAAAGAACGAAGGAGTTCGTGAGAAAAAGAGAAGAGTGATTGAGAGCAGCAGCAAATTTCAGCAAAAAACAAAAAAAACAGACGATAGAAAGAACAAGATTGATTGAGAAAGCTGAACTGGAAGAGCGTTCAGAGTGGCAAGGGCAAAAGAATAGAATGCAGTTTGATGCACTTGAGGCCTAGCTGCATTCAATGCACCGCTGCCGAGGAAAGTCAATGCACTTGGTTGACCGCAGTGGAGGTTGGCAGTACTGTGAAAATTGCACGCTCACAAGAGCTACACGATAAAAAGAGACGAAGAAAAATGAGAAAATAGAGAGCCTGAACCGTCTACGCGGGTTGCATAGACATAGACACATACATAACTAGGCAAACTAGTCTGACCAGAATAAGAATATGCACTAATGCAGAAAGGCAATAAGACGCTGACTTCTTTCTCATAGGGTTGATGCAACGATTAACTCAAAGCAAAGATGGGCCAAGGCAGGTGGTTGCAGAAAAATTAATCCGAGTGTGGAGACTGGTTCAATTAAGTCAATTAGCCTTGAATACATGTCCTGCGATGAGTGATGGTGAGAATCCAATTATGGTGGTAACATTGTAACTGAGAAACAAAAAGCAGCATCTTGATTCTTTTGAATATTTCTCGACTTTTTGTAATATTTCTGTTGGCTTGTTTCATTTTTTTGCTTCAACTTTATTCAATTCATGTTTAAATGTTTTTATAAACAGTATTTTAATACCTTTTACTCTGATACGACAATCTATGAATGTTTAAAACATTTATGATTCAACTTTTGAATTCATGACTTTTATAAGAAAATCTAGTTCATTGGAATAGCTGAATATTTTTTCTAAAATATTCTCGCATTGGATATTTCGATTGTTTGCTCAATACTTCCAAGTCTATTTAAAGTTGAAAAATACTGATAACGAGAATATATCTCTGATTGGAAAGATTTTGTAACTTCTCGATCAATTGAGTATTGGTCTCACATCTTACATAAAAATTCTCACTCTTTTCCAACATTTCCGCTATGATGAGGAATCAAGAATTAGAAAACTGATTCAACGGGTCTTTCGAAATCTAACCTAAATAATTGAGAAAATAGCAGGCCCACTTATTTTATTGACAAACCACTACTGAGAATTATTTTTATGCATACAATATTTCTTTTTTAAATTCTTATTCGAGGAGTAACGGTAAATTTATAATGAAAACACAGACTTCCAAAACATCTCCCCCCAATTTTGTAATACAGAGTACTATGTCTAGTAATGAAACATCACTCATTAACTTGATTAAAAAATTCCAGATCCACCCATCCTAAAACTACTCATATTTTTTTCCCAAGTAGATAACGTCAAAAAGGAATAATATGCAATTGAAATTGATACGAGGATGCTAGGTTGAGATAATGGATTATGTGAATTTGACACGCTCAGTAATGGGGGAGAAGAAGCCCTTCAATAACAAGTACTATTGGATCCTATTTTCCCATGTTTTGTCTGGCATTTCACCTCAATACCCAAGTGTCCCAAATTCTCCCTTGACCTCATTCTAGCATCCAGACTTCTACGCAGGCGAGTTCAATCATTTACATAACACCAATCAACTCAACCGATTCCCAAGGGAGGTTTTCTGAGGCAATTTTCACAGAAAAATATCAAAGTTGTAATTGGATTTCATGTGAACTTTTGAAATAAGAGTAAATCCAATTCAACAGACATAATCTCTTGACAAATGCAATCACTCATAAAACATAATAAGGTATAATAAGACTTTTAAAATCTAACCTGAATCATTGAGGAAGTAGCAGGACGACTAATTTTAACGACAAATCAAGACTGAGAATAATTTCTATGCATTTAGTATTAACCTACTCTAGAATATGGTACGCCATAGTGGAGTAGGTCAATTTCCACACAGAAAACACTAAAACACGTAAAGACACATTATAAGATGTTTCTGAAGCTAACTATTGTATATACTGTAATTGTAGAGTTTCTAATATTCTGTAATTGATGTAGTAGTTTTAGTTTTTTTTTGGGAAATAAACTTTTATTTATTATTATTATTATTATTATTCACCTCCTTTGGGAGACTGGCCTTCGTTAGTAAACACAGTCAGTCTTTCCCCGTTTCTGGAGGAATATCAATTGTTGCATTACACTCTAACTGCATGTTATTCAGAGGTGCTCTGCATCTTCACTTGGTTGTGAAGACTGGCTTATGGTTGAGAGGATCGACGTGCTAACCACACGTTACCTCTATCCCGGTTGATGATTATTCGCCTGCTGTATTGCCTGTCCGGGCTGGCATTCTGGCGGGGTGAGGGTGGCTTCGGCTCGGTCGGTGTAGGTTCGGGGGCTGTGAGTTCTGTTTAAGAATTTATGGCTTTTGGGCCGGTAGTGGCCGGGGTGGAGTCATTTTCCCGTCTTGCCGGAGTGTCTTCTTTGCTTGGACGGGTTGTATAGTGGGGTGAATATGAAACTGGCAACCCGCTGGTAGGCCTAGGCCCTTCATAGGGCTGTTGCGCCATTGACATGACATCATTATTATTATTATTGTTAATTCTATTTCTCTTTTATTCTCATGATTATTTTTATTCTAACATTCCACGTCAAATGAAATAAGATGAAAATATGAAATAATATTAAACGTCAATCAAACATTTAAAAATTATGAAATAGAACTATTACAGTAAATATATCAGGCATCTTAAATGCCAACTCTCTCAAAACAAAACTTCTGATGTTTCTTAATAAAGCTCATCATAAGAGCTTCCCTGACCAACGAGTGTATGATTCCTCGTAAAATATGATAGTGAAAATTGTTACATTATATATATTGTTGATGGAACAGTATTTTTCCGTATATTTATCATCTAGTAAGGATCTGACATCTACTTTTAGTACTGGTTGAAATTTCAATGACCAATTCTTGTTGAATTGGTCTTGAAATGACCAAACTTAAGTTGAGTTGAACCAGTTTTTTTTAGCTAAATTATAAATACGAATGTAATAATATAATTATCTTGAAGCCTTGCTGAATCTATGAAATTTTCAATATGAATTCAAGAATTTATTTCAGCATTGGAATCCCTACTGAATATTTCATCCTTGTCAACACACAAGAAAAAGCTTACTTATTTTTCCTACAATAAGCATGCAAAAGTCCACTGACATTGGAACCCCTCGGCAAGTCGCTATCGATTTAACATTGGCTAATACTTTTTCGTTCAGTGCATATTTTATTAGGACGAGTCTATTCGAACTGAAAAAGCTCTGCCTAGTACCGAGATGTTCCGACATTGTATTATAATTTCTGAAACTATTATTATACACGAACTTGACTCACGCACCTTACTCGCTGAATAAATCAGCGACCGGAAGTGCGAGAGAGAGATTGAGAGTGAAGCTGAAAGAGTGAGAGTGTTGGAGTATAATTATTATTATCGTTGTAAAGGGATGAAGAGTAGGAGAAAGAACTGAAGAGTAAGTTTGAGGAAAAAATAACTTGCCTTGTTTTGTCTACCCACGCACTGAAAATGTCTGCAATGATTTGCTAGATTGCTAACTTTATGTTCAGATTTCAATTAATAATACACGAGTTATGAAAATATAGATAAGCTATAATTTCCACTTTCCCTGTTGTACGTAAATAAATTGGCTACTATTTTCACATCTCCAATATTTGTGGACACAAGCAGGGGCAATTCAGTGGTATATTCCGTGACAAGCAAGATTACTGTACTGTATTATTTTATAATAGAATTTACTGGTGACAAATTCATCTATCTTGCGAATACATCTGGAGAGCTAGAAAAGTATGATTAAAACTATTGAAATTATGTGGGTCGTGCGGAAACATGGCTATAATTTCCCATTCTACTTGAATAAATAAAAGCATCTTGTAAATCTTCACTGGGGGCTCGTGCCCACGAAACAGGTGAGGTGCTGTACAGTAAAAGATACGGGCACTTCACCTGTTTCGTGGGTACAAGCCGCCAGTGACAATTTACAAGTTGCTTTTAACATCCTCTTTCCTTCTTCATTCTTATTCTCTTTCTCACCCCTTCTTTATCTACTTTCTCACTTCGTGATAATTTTTCCCACTTCATGAATTATGGTCCTTTCGCATAGACACACTTCCAGTCAACAATCTTCACAAAATTTTGAAAAGAAAAATTGACTAATCTTTATTTCCATTATTACAACTCAACAATACTAATTAATTATTATTCCTTAGTACTCACTATTCCTTAGAACTTCTGGACTCCTCATTATGTACTTCATAAACTGGAATACGCGTTTTAATCAATGTTAACCCATTCAATATAATTAATTCATAGGCTCTTCAAGCCTAGTGTCAACTTCTATCCCTCTAGATTTAATCTATCTATTTCCCAGTAATAACGTTTGCTGAAGTTAAACTATGCAATCCCATTAATCTAATCTATGTGATTAGATTCGACAGTCTGAATAATTACAGGAGACTTGATATGGTGATAACATGATAATGAATGATCAATACTCATATCTGTTGTATTATGTAATGAGTTTTATGAATCAACCCACTTTCCCAGATTCCTTTGGATTCATTAATTTCATTAATCATAGGCTGATATTTTAATACTGTACTGTATTTCTGTATTATGCAATGCGTTTTATGAATCGATGATCGATCCACTTTTCCCTACTAGGCTAAAATTATATTTTCAGCTTTTCCTGTGATCACATTCACCTAAACATTCAACTCATTCCCTCGACATTTTCCCCTGAATATTATCAACGCTTTCCACCTATAGAAAGCCTACAACCGAAGTGGGGGGTCCAACCCCCCCATCTGTCTGGGATGTTCTCCTCCCTTGTTTCTAGGCTATTTGGTGGGGGTGTAGGGGTAAAATACCCCTCAACTCGTCAACACAACCCTATGTTTGCTAGGGGAAGTAGTTTTGTGGGGTTGTTTGGAGTTGAGGGGGTGATAGGGGGGTGGTTGGAAAATAAGGGTGGGTATTGGGGGCACCACGACGCGCCAGCCTATGCGTCTGGGCGTCTGGACTCTACGTACTTTTCTGAAAACATCCGTCCTGTGCCCAATGCACTTCCGCAAATTCCTGCACTTTTAAAGGGCGGTTGCAGGTTTTCATTCTACTATTGATTGGAGAGAATTGTGGTCTTTTTCATTCTCATGATATTTCCATCCTCTTACTGTTGTAACTGGATCTTCTGGTATTTTCAAGCTTATTCTCACTGGATGGGAAAATCAGTGAATATATTCCAAACAATCTAATTAACTGGAATGAATGGGATGAATCCACTAATTATTGTCATGAATTCAAATCTTCTGATATTCTCATCCTGTCGGAAATCTCTGATGAGATTTCAGTTAGAAGAACTCTTAAGAATTCTCAACTTAATCTTCTGGCATCTTAAACTAGCTTTCCACTGATTGGGAGCTTATGACTTGTAATGAGAACAAAAAAGGGCATTCTTGATGAATTTTTGAAAAGGCATAAAATCCCTAGAATTATTGCATGCATCAGCCACACTAATATTGTATTCCGTATATTCGATTGATAATAGCACGGTCAGCCTACCCCAAGCTATTTCGAGGTTACATTAATTAACAATCGATAATTATAACATAATAATACTAAATTTTCATCAACCAGCAAAATATTACTGAATGCTCTCATGGAAACTATTGTTATCACACATCTAGTATGGATTATAACCATAATTAATGAAATTATATCCATACTCAATATATTTACATACATACTAGAATACACGGTAGTGATCATTAGTGATCGTGATGCGAGTATCACCAAGCTAAAACCATGAAAAATGAAAGTTAAAAATGTCATCAAGAATTTTGTGATCAATAACAAAACAAAAATATATTGTGTTATAGACATTTGACAATCGAGTAAAATTACTATTCATTTATTTTGGATCAGAATGTTAATTAGCATTGAGACAACAAAACATACCAAGAGAAACAATTTATATTAATTAAATCTCTAATTAATGTTACCCCAACTTTATACAGTACTTTTGAAAAATAACCGAATACCACACAAATGTCATTCATTAACTCTTAATTAAAACAAAATATTGTATGCATATCCCAAAATAGGCATACATTACAATGGTTCAAGGCCAGCTCATTATTTCGGGGCATATCCCTTGGTTCGACGCCCTATTCTCGTTACCGATTCCAATGAACCTGCTATACTTAGTCGTGTACTTGTTCGCCTCCCCTATAAAGGGTGCCACACCCTAAAGCTGCATGCCTCTATTTCCAGCTCATATCGGGGGTGAACCACATGACATGGGGAGAAACGTATGCTACCAGACACAGTCAATACTGTTTCTGACAGATCTGTTCAATGCACTTGTAATCTGATTCAAAAGCCTTTGGTCACGTGGCTATAGTCTGTCCAAGCGAAGAAGACATTCTCAAAATATAGGAAAATGACTCCATTTCTATCAATATTGGTTCAAAAATATAATAAATTTGTTCTCAAATTGTAGGAAACATTCTGATCTACAATTTAAGATCAAATTTATAATTTTTCAACCAGTATTGACCGATCTGGAGTCATTTTTTCATCTTGCAAGAATGTCTTCTTTGCTTGGAGCAGACTATGCCATACACCAAAGTGCGATGGCCTAGGAGGTTTTTCGAAATACTTCAACCTAATGAACGAATACCAAACTAAGATGACATATACCCAATGTACTACAACTCTAATGAACGGATTACGAACTACGATGGAGTATTTCCAATTCACTAATGAGTGGGTTCTATACTGGGATAGAAAAGTATTCCCAATATACTCCAACCTAATGAGTGGATTCTGTTTTAATTGGACTTATGATACTTCTAGAATATTCAATAACTCGAATAAGTAGTAGAGCAAGTACTTGAAGAATCATCAATAGGCATACAACAAGCAAAGAAATAATCGAGTATTACAAATTATCCAATTACAATAATAATTGATAGTTGAATAATGCAATAAAATTTCGTATTCATTGCAATTTATAAAGAAGTAAAACCGCTGAAGATCATACCCAAATATATAGCGTGAATATTTAATGTTTGGAAATTATTATATTCGTATTTCTACAATACAGAAAAATTTGGAATCCATGCATAAAAGACAAGATAAATTACGTTTCATTCGATATTTTTAAGATAAAGACAAGCTATCAGATCAAATAACTATAACGTCGAATGAGATCCAACTATGAATAAAAAAAGGTAATTTTTTATTATTGATAATTTTTATTCGAGCTGACCAATAAATTCTTCGTCAGCCTATTTTTTAACTACTTGCAAAAAACGTAAATGTTAATAGAAAAAAAAATTTCCCATGAGTCAAGTATGCAGGTCAGTCCAAATACTTTATTGTTTAGAGGATGTTCAAGACAGGTGTTAACGAATAAAACAGCCTTATAAATAATAGGCTATCAGATAAATGAGTGATTTTCCCCAAAATGCAGTGATTTCATCGGGGTAAATCTTTCAGATGGTTTGTTCTATAGAAAGCGTATAAACAGTCTGAGTGTACAATTACAACTAACCCAATTATGGAGACACATAGGCGTAATTTGGGGGGGGCACGGGGAGGCAGTTGCCCCCCCCCAAACATTCCCGTTGCCCCCCCAATAGTCCAGTCAAATAAAGCAACAAAATTAAAAATTAAAAGTCGGAGGACCCAGCTGAAAATTAGCAGATATGATCAGAAAAGGGCGCTGAATAACATACTAAAAGTTCCCAAGAGTCCCAGAATAAATTCATATACTATACGTCAAATTTGATAGAAAATTCCAATTTTCAGATTGTAATGGTACTGTGTGTAATAATACCTCCTCTTTGAAAGCAGAACATTTTTACATTAGAGTGACTCCCAAACGGCAACCTGTGGGCGCAAAAATCTGAAAATTATAATGAAATGTAGAGGAAATCTTCCTCTTTCAGATGGTTAGTAATTGAATTCCAAGATCTGAAAATTGGAGTTTTTTATCTAATTTGACATTCAATATATGATTTTATATCGCCGCCATGAGCTGAGAACGATGAGCTATCACAAGATAAAATCCGAATTACCGTTCAGTTCAAAAGTTATGAATATATAAAACTTAGAATATAGGGGATGCTGTTTAATCCTATGATATTTTTAGTCTCATAACATTGCTCACAACAGCCTAGGGTCTCGAATCAGGAACATAATTCCAGAAAAATAAGCAAATAATTTATCCCAATATTTTTAGTAAGTTTTTGTGTTATAATATGCAATTTTTGTGTTTTTTTCGGGTGTAAGGGTTATTTTAAATCGCTGTAGTTCAAAAAATATTGAACATAGAAGTTTGAAATTGGTCTCAAATGAAATAAAATTAATTTCGCCGATAGAGATTTGGAATACGATAATGTACGGGTGCTCAATTTATAGTTACAAACTTTATAAGTAAGAAAAACCTCAAAATCTTGATCCTATGAAATAATTACCAATTTTTAAAATAATTGTACCTCGAAAACATTCAATGATACAAAGTTGCAATTGGTCTTATTCTTCTCAAAATTTTATTGTCTACTAAAAAGTACCTATAAAATTTTCTCCTCCAGCGCCATTTTCTGATCATATCTGCGAATTTTCAGCTGGGTCCACCGACTTTTACTTTTTTGGCTTAATCTGACACACTGGACTACAATATGATTTCAAGATTCTCATGCTTAAGAAGAATAAAGAACTATTCTCGAAATACAATAGGTCAGGATAGAATGTCCACTAGAACCAAAATTTACTATTTAACATCATAAAACTATTTTAAGACTATAACACTTTTCCAATTAAAACTATAAATATTTATAAGATCAGATTTAAAGAAGTTAGGCACATTGATTCTTCAAATGAATTGGTCATCCAGTTTTGTTTCATTCAAACCTGATCTCTGAGTTAGTGGGTCATTTTAGATTTAGACTGTTTATTGACTGAACACGTTTTATTCAAAATTGAATCATCTACAAGTTTCACCCACAGAAAAGTAAGTTGAAGCATCAGGTAACCATGTTAAACCCCTTTGAACTTGAAAAATACTGATTATTTTCATATGTTAGCAAATATATCAATATTCAATAACCACTGCAGATACGAACTTCCAACAAGTTCCAGTCAACCAGGACCAGTGACCAGTTCTCAGTCCTATAGGAAAAGTATTTTGTGTGTACGTAATCGCACGACACGAAGCTATCAAGTTGTAGACGATTATTCACACTCAACAAGATTAGTCTAGTTTTTAAAAATAAACTTATTTAAAATGAAATTCTGACTCAGGGATTTGAGTTAGACCCCTGTACTTGGTCTCATTTGGAGATAATAAAAAATGAAGGTCTAGTCTATAGTAATTTCTCTTACCCTGAAAAAAATCGCGAAAAATCCGTTTAAGGTTTCAGAAAAACTTGAAAATCACTCTTTTTCAACTTTAACCACTAAAAAATACTGCTCAATAATCGACTTTGGCATGTAGAATACCTTAAATTAATGTGAAATTATTTCCTCTTCCCAACAATATCTTCAAAATTCAATTTTGACAAATGATTCTTAAGATATTGATAATTTAATTACTTGAAAAATATCTAAAAATGTATGGTTTCCGGATGTATCTATGTTGAATCTTTCGTGAGACACTCTGTATCAATATTTTATGCTAAAAAATAGGGATTTCGGCATTTGAATGGCCACAAAAAAGAGGCCTCCTGAAACTGTTTTGACGTATACTTTCACAACATTTCCCGGGGGGAGGCCCCCACCCCCGCTTGGCTGAGGAGGTACACCCCAGTCCCATTACAGCCCCCAGTATTTGATTCAGTTTGGTATTGAAGTAGATTATGTCTTACATACTTCTTCTTCTTCTTCAGTAAACCACTACCCAGAAGCAAATCTTGCTCCCCGCTTGCCCCCCAATGAAAATTTTGAATTTACGCCCCTGTGGAGACATGATATTTTTGAGAATTGGATGTATCAAATTGATAATCAGAAGAAGTTACAGAAAAAGCGTAATTAAGATAGACGCAGAACATTAACAAGTTGATTTTGAAATTAGTTACTTGTTTTTATGCAAATGTGAAGATATTCCTGCACTGCACACTCCCTGGGGAGGAGTAATTTTTGAAAAAGGTTCGGGACTACCCCTATAAGATAAGTGGAAGGGTGCACACCACTGCAGTAGTAAAGATAGTCTGACACGTGCCTAAATAGGTACGTTAAACTCATCCATTTATATATATTCTAGTATATACTTTATATTTATGTATATGAATCACCCCTCAGATGAGACACGCGTACTGAACTGATTTGACTTTCTCTCTTCCGCTTTCTTCTTCTCTCGTTTCCTCTTACATGATCTATATTCTCTCTCCTTCAAATGCTTTTCTCATTCTCTCTAACATAATCTATATTTTCTCTCCCCTGAAAATATCGTTCTTCTACTACTTTACATTTTACTCTCAGCACTTCGTGTCCACCTCTCTCCTCTCTCCCTTTCACTCTCTCTCTCTCCCTCTCTCTACTAATGTACTTCTTTATCTCTCTCATCCGCACGTGATGTTGAGGAAATGCAACGCTCCACAATCAAAAAAGGGAGAATGCCCCAATAGCGTTTTCAGCATATATCACCCTGAAACTAGAGGACTGTGTAACCAAGTCGACCCCCTTTGATACTAGCAACCCCACCCCCTCCACCATCCCTTGATAGGGTGGGGAGGGTTGAATTTTCACCCTTTTTTCACCACTACCACACTCTCGCAACCCTCATTCCCTAAC
Organism: Sogatella furcifera; assembly: GCA_017141385.1. Lineage (NCBI taxonomy): Eukaryota > Metazoa > Arthropoda > Insecta > Hemiptera > Delphacidae > Sogatella > Sogatella furcifera. The sequence goes on along the minus strand of CM029555.1, from coordinate 13,363,536 downwards.
ACAACAACAGCCCCTAAATCAAGGGGAGCAGAACAAACTCATACTGTTTAGGGGGTGAACTTTAATCGGGAATAGTCTGCAGCCCCACACACATGCATCCCTCAGGAGAATTCTTCTACTCGGGAAAAAGGAAATCATCCCCACCACACCCACACAAAAGCGGAAGTCCGCAAAAGTAACCCCTTTTAAATTTTGAGCCGCAGTCCAAATCACCCCTATCAGCCTGCACAACTACCCTCAACCTTCCTTTGCAAAAATAATTATTATGGACACAAAAAGCTGAAGAAATTGAATTATTAATCACTTCAAAACAAAAATATCTCCTCCCATTAAATACGGGGAGGACTGTCATGTACAGCTCGATAATTTAATGCTTTTGTTGTTGAAAGTGTTCCTTTCATTTCAGAGAGATTGCAATTTTGTTTCTTGCCATAATTACAGACCATTTGTAATAGGTGAGTTGAATTTTTGTTTCCCAACTAGTCCGTCTGTATAAATTATTGAAAGTTTCAAAATTGACCTGTAATCATACAACAGAATCTAAAAATTTGGCAAAAACTATGGCGGCTGGCGGAAAAATTTGATAATAACAAACTGAAAAACAAAGCACTTCACACTCTTATCAGAATGTGGTTATAGAGGCTCAATAGATATTCTACAACGTATAGTACATGTACCAAAAATAGTTTCAAAGCCCTCAACTTGTGTAGGCGTGAAAAATCAAAACCGAGCTTCCAAAGGCATCATTAACATGTCAGCCAACATTACCAGATGATCCATGAACAGCGGAGAGAAGCAGGGTCAACAAACTGCGGTTACAGGCCAACAACAAAGCAACAAAGCAGCAACAGAATGTTGTTGAAGCTGTCGCTGTTGCTGGCAACCCTTTGTGCCGAATCAATTATTACTGATCGTTCTTGTTCAGGTATTGCATGATATATAGGTGTATAATTATTATGGTGATGGTGATTGGGTGTATGTATAGATATACTGTATACACGTTGATATATGTGACAGTGATGTTTAGATAACAACCACAACAGAGGTAAGTTAAGGTGATAGTGGTAAAATACTTGATAGAAATGAGATTGGAACTGACTTATGAGCATTATGTACAATTTTTGCTTATGGAGAAGGGTAGAATCACTAGCGTACTCTACAAAGGGTAGAGTCACAGGAAGGTGACGATGGTATCACTGAAAATAGCATAAAAGCACTATGGAGTTTGAACGTGATTGAATGAGTGGTGGCTGTATAAACAAGGTGGTAATTATCATTGAAGTTTTCATTCAGGAAAAGTAGTGGAAAATCATTCTTGGAATTCTAATACATAAATAGTTCTAATGATGGGAGAATAGATAACTAGATTGCTCTTGAATTACTCAATGTGTAATGATCTGCTATGTACTCATACATTATAGGACAGAGATGGTAAATTCTTCTATGTGATATAACTTCTCTGTGATTATTTACACTTGAAAATTATAAGGTAGGTCCACTGGAACTTAAATTTTTGTAGATTTCGCATAGTTTCAAGATTTTTTAAGTAATATTATATGATGATTATAAAAATTTACTCACAAAATTGAGTGTTGTACATCGTTAAAAGATTGAATGGAGAGTCGTTCTTACCTGTAAAAGAAAATTAGCAAGATTAGCAAACAATAAATGAAACCATAATTTTATGAACTACACGTAAAGATATAAAATTAGAAATTTCAAATGTTCAACTAAGTGAATATTGAATTGATAATAATTCCTTACGAAAACGAGTAAAATACTTTCAATAATATACGGATGAATACGTTCTGTTTTCGCATTCATTGATTTTCTCTCATCCTCTAGCCTAGGAGATTCCCCGATAACTTATTTCCAGTATGACCATATTCCAGAACCAATTCCCCTATCACTTAGCGGTCTGATTTATTGTATTCTGGGTGTCGTCATTGGAAACAAGCAATCGTTATGGAAAAAGTTTCCCCAAAAAGTACGCCCACTGTTCAGAAAATGCTTGTCTTCTTCTTCCTTCCAGCTCGAACCCTCCACAAGAACGACCCTCGTTCTTGAGCCTGTGCCATGGTTGGGATAGGGGAGGGAAAGCAGAAGGAAATGATAAGTATAACAGCAGAGAGCTACTAATGCTGACAGTAGGGGCGGAGCAGAAAAGGAAGAACAAGGAGAGATGGCAAAGAGAGATCAACGATGAACCGCACAGGAGAAAGATAAATGGGGAATGGGTAGATGAAAAAGAAAGAAGGAAGGAAGAATAGAGGAAAAATGGATTGAGGTGAGAAAAGATGATAGGGTGAAAAGAAAGATGAAGAGGTAAAAAAATATTATATGAAGTGAGAAAAGGAGGATGAAAATGGATTGAGGTGAAGAAGAGATAATATGTTAAAAATAAAGATGGAGAGGTGAAAGGATGGCAGATGAAGATTATAAAAGTAAGTGAAAACAACGAGGAAAAGAATAGGAAGGTGTAAATGAAATACGGACTGTAGGGAATAAAAATGTGACAGCTCGAGAGTAGTGAAGAATGAGAAATTGAAAATAATAAAATAGATAATTAAACAGTAAAATAAAGGGTGCGTTGGTTAGGGAAGATAGGAAGAAGGTAAGAAGTGGAGAAAGTGGAGCAAGATAAAGAGAAGAAAAAAATGAGGAAAAGAATGTATCAACAACAGGAATATTGAAACAGAGAAAATTAGAAAGGGCAGTAGGAAAGTTGAAAATGGGGGGAATTGGGGAAAGAACGCAACAAGAAGTAGAGTGTGGGAGAAATACTGCGGAAGAAAATAGTACAGGAGAATGAAAAGAGCAGAAAAATTAGAAAGGGAAAAGAAAATGGAAAGAGGAGGATAAGAAGAAAATGAGGAAAACGAAAAGGGAAAAAGAAAAACTGATAGCAAACAAGAAGTAGGGTGGAAGTGAAAGCCTGCGATGACTCACCCTTCCGCACACTTTTCACAAGGAAAACTTTCAACCCTGTAGAGGGGGTTGGAACCCTTCGGAATAAATTCCAGCTCGCGAACCTGTCCGACTGCGACCCTCTTTCGCAGAAGAAGACCCCTGACAACCACAGGCAAGTGGATCACCCTCCGCGTTCCGTCTTATCTGCCGGAGGGAGACGTCTTTTCGGGGCCGGGAAAAAGGCTGCGTGGAAACCCTGTCACCAGGGAAATAGGGAAGCTGGGCGCCATATTGGATAGAAGGGGAGGTTAGGGATAAGGTGCAAGAACTGTCATGAGCATAAATCATGGTTGAGAGAAGGCAATGAGGAAGGATGGAGAATCAAAAAGAAGGGAGAAATTGTGCTGGTGAAAGGGAGCTGATGAACCATGGTTGTTGAGGAAGGATCCATTGATCAGGATCTTCAAAAAATTGAATAAGATGTTCTATCATAATATTTACCTATATTATCATATTTTACCTCTATCATATCTACCTATTATTCTAAGAAAAAGCAGGTTTAATCGACAGTTAATTCTTGTCATCTGATTTATAGAGGTTAATATAAAATAATTATAGAAATATCTATCGGTTTTTGAAGGTGGAATCGAAAGTTTCCTACTTCCCAATATGATTCAATAAAAATTATTGGATATATAATCATTGTATCTTATTTTATATCGTATGTCAATACCGTATTTCTTAACGATGTTAACTGTACAGAGAAGAGAATAAATAAATTTCAATTTCAATTATCAATTTATTATTGTATCTTTCCAAGATGGAACGCAAAAAATTTGTTTCAAAAATGTAGAGAATGGTCAACATCTTCGTTTAAAATAAGCAAAACAAGGTTTCAACTGAGGATCCTCAGATTCGCAGTGAATTCTCAGTTTAAACTGTAAAAGCCAATCAATAATAGTTATTAAGCTACCCCATATAAGCCATAAGAATACTACTTTAATGAGATTTCACAACTTCAACATCGGATCTGCAAATTCAATAGACCACTACTGTATTGTACATCGATCCATCGATAAATTAAATGAAAATCAAACACCCTTTATAAAAAACTTTAAAATTATTAAAGTTATTTGAAAAGGGTATTTGATTTTTATTTAATTTATCAATTATTTTAAATAGCCGTAAGTTTTAAAGTTTAATTTTTATCGATCCATCGATATGGAAGTGATCAAACGTACACCTTCATGTCACATAACACTGACACAACTGATAAATTCTGTCAAAATATGTATGAGCAGATAATTCTTAATTAGGAAGCAAAGAGTCCACCTCTGCAATCGAGCCATATCTTCCTTGAGTGTGTTTGTGTTTGTCTAGCCTACAACCCAATATGAATTTGGAAACATGATACAGACGGTGGCCAGTAAATTGTTAATGTATGCAGACCTTCGCCTTGACAACAGCCTTGAGACACTAGAGTTTCAACCTTGCTCGCTGCTCCGTAACAAAAGACATCACATCTGTAGCCTGCTCTCAGTTCAGTGGTACATTTATTTTTAATCCATTACCACCAAACAGACTGACAAAAAAGGAGTGGAGTTCTCTTTCTCTCTCACACACCCAATATTCTGCCATCTACTCACAAGTTTGTTTTGTTTCCATTACAGGTCTCTTCACAAATCACCAATATTACTGTATTCTTGTATCGTGCATTTATTGTTATCATTTACGAAATAAGTTTAATGTACACGAGAAACATGAAGGCTGCGTGAAACATAATTGTATTTGTAAATGAGGAAAAATCTAGTTCTCATGCTATTGAAGGTAAATTGTATTCATTTTACACTCTTAATACTAATGATCGCTGGTATAATACGATTGAAATTATATCAATTATTGATTACTGACAAGATACCTTTGGAAGATGTGAGCATTGTAAAAATTCTTATTTTTCCATTTCAATTGAATTCTTAATTCTTCCTAAAGGTAGAAATAGCAATAAAATTTATGCATTAACAAGTATAATACTCTAGTACATTACAATATAATCTTAGATTTTAGAATAATGTAAAATGAATCAGTGAAGGTGATTAGCAACATAGCAACCAAGGAACTTAGGAAACAAAGTTTAACATATAAATAAGAGTGAATATTGACCTTTTGTATAGTAGGCTACTTTTTCTAATTTTTCCGAAAATGGTTAACAGCAAGGATGGAAGTAGTGCACAAATGAGTGAATTGTTGTGAAAAAGTAGAAGGAACTAATTCTTTAAAAGTCATAATCGGGTATGATATCAAATAATGTTCAATTTTGGATAGTACAGTTTCTCGAAGTTATTTAATGAGTTTACAATAAACAATTCAAACTATTATAGATTCTAGTGTTTGATAGTATTCATAAGCAAATAATCTTTGGTTGGAATTACAAAACATTTCATTCTAAATATTACTTGGATATGGAGTATAATATTTGTTAGTTGAAACTGTAAATAAACAAGCTTGAAGTGAGGCAGTAGTAGACTCTTCTCCCACACTTCCCTCTCAATTTACCTCTTATACATCCCATTCTCTTTTTCTTACTGTTCATCTCTCTATGTTATACACTTTCTCACTCCCTACAAAGCAGAAATTCGGCCTAATAGGGTTGTTGGAATAGTGCAAGGGTGACTGCGAGAGGAGAGTATTTTGGGAGAGAGCTGAAAGTGAATGGTGAATCAATAGCACGCGTACACCATACCACGTTCTGTTGGCCCTGAAACCGAAATTCAAGGTTCCCCAGAAGGGAGGAAGGGCTAGGGCGCAGGTCCTATACCTTCGGAAAGCGTCCTACTGCAAGATTTATCCACTTTCCCTTCCTCTCCAAGCCTTTTCTCTTACTCTCTCTTTCATTCTCCCAACCTATTCACCCATTCTTTCGTATACTATTTTGATTCTTCCTTTCTCTGTTCTGCTTCACTACTTCAGGTCCTCAGCCTACTCACTTTGCAGCCTCCTCAGTGAATTTTCCTCTGACTTTTCCTTGTTTATTCTCATTTTTTTCTTGTTACGATACTTTTCCAAAATTATCTCGTTCAAACCCCTTTTTCGTTTCCTTCAGACTTTTCCGTGAGTTTTCCTGACTTTTCCTTGTTTATTCTCGTATGCTTTTTCGTTCCGATGCTTTTCAGGGAAAGGTTTATCCGTTCCTTTGTTCAAGTGCCTCACTTTGTGGCCAAAATTTGATTTTGGCTTTCAGAAGTGCACGTTTCATATTTCCCCATTCCATTTTACCTTCACTAAGCTGTTTCTTCTTTCTATCAAGGATTTCTCTTTTTCATCTAATATTATTTGGAAGAGAATTTCGGTATAGTTTCCTCTACAATCCTAAATGATCATCTTTGACACCTTTCATCAACACTACTAGAGCAAAGGGACAAATAAGATAGGATTTATCACATTTCTAAGTAGCCTAATACAGAAGAATTCACGATAAAGACCTTCAATAACTATCAAAATCAAGAGTACGTGCAAACATAAGTACTTATTCTATTTGTCACTTTATTTGTAAATTATTTTGACTCTCCAAATTTTCAATCACTAAGGTTCCAAATAAGCTGTGGTTTAGCTTCATCTGTTGTAAGGTTATTATGTTAACAGAAGTCTCAGATATCTTATGAACCCGAAACTTCTATAAAAATTTACCAAGATCCACTCGTATTACAAGTAGACAAGTATTACAAGTATAAACCCAATCACTCGAATTACTAGAAATACACAAATTGGTTCATTATTTGATTCAAAACCAAACCTAGTCCTAATCATTTTCTCCTCATGTTCTCAGACAAGACTCTTGTCTAATCTTGATCCAGCCTGGACTTGCTGTTGTTGCGGGGGTGATTATGGTCAGAGTTAAGACTAGTTCAAATGGGAAACGCGGCGGTAGGTGTGAACGCTGCCGTTGAAAAGCAAGGGGAATAAACGAGGATATGGAATTACAGCGAAGACAACAAGAACTAAAACTATAATGCGCTAGTTTTGTGTGGGGGGGGTGTGAAGGGGGTATAGTGCGTGAGCAGACAGACGCACCTTATTGATCAAGAAGACGCAAAGGAAAGTTTGTAAGGGGCTGAGACCCCACTGAGTCAGTTCCGTACTCCATCCATCGTACTCTGACTGCAGCGCTGGTTTCCCCCTAGTCATCAGGATCGAACCCAGGACTGCGGGCAGGTTTAGCCAAAGTGAAGGGGAACAGGAAGAGGGTGCAGTAGTCATAGCAACACCCTCAAAACGTTTGCTTTTTAAAGCCACCCCCAAGTATTGTTACCACTCTTCTTCCCCCTTTGTAGTACGTGCTGTGCTGTAGCCCCAAATAATATCTATAGATACATTAACTTTAGATATAGTGGTGAGTGAAAACCATGTACGAGTAATACAACAGTATATAGTCCCTATGCATCAAGATTACTATTCACCCTTACTTATAGAACAAACTAGATGTATATTACATTGTATATGTATGTATTACTACATATTGGTCTGTCCGAGCAAAGAAGACAATCTGAAAAGATGGGGAAATGATTCCAGAGTGGTTAATATTGGTTCAAAAATAAAAAAATTTGGTCTCAAATTGTAGAACAGAATGTTTTTTACAATTTGATACCAAATTTATAATATTTGAACCAATATTGACTGAGCTGAAGTAATTTTCCTATCTTGCCAGAATGTCTTCTTCACTTGTACAGACAAATATGAGTAGTGATAGATATACGATTTAATATAAACAGTTATATACATCTACCATATTACTACTATATATATCATACTATATAAATTACTGTATATATTACTATGCTGGCACTGAGTTGCGAATAGTACTATAGTGTAGGAATGCGTCAGATCCCTCTGTACCCTTCTGGCAGCACACCCCCACAACAATTCATACTTCAATTTCATCACCCCTCTATAAATAACCCCCCTTCCCTTTGCTGGGGTGTTGCTTTGTTGTTGTTGTTATTTTGTGCCAAGAGCCATTAACCCATCACGTTTGTACAGTCACTATCAAAGCGGTGTATGTGTGTGCATGTGTGCATTGAGTAGTATTGGTCACAAAGTGTAGAACACATGGAATTACACAGGTGCTGGCAGGCTACTAATCCGGGAAAACTGAGAGAGTGCGGATCACTGGGTGGAGAAACAGAAAATCAATTAGATGTTTGGCAGATGTTGAGGAATTCAATATTTATAAGAAGGTGTGCGTACTGTACCTGTTTCGTGGACACAAGCCGCCAGTGGTGCTTAATTATTTACAGTATACTGTGTAGTACACAAAAATCCACCAAATTCGGACATAGCGATTTCTCAACCTAATCGAATGCCTAAGATGCCATGAGCTTGATATGAGTAGACAGAAAATTGAAATATTTCAGATTAGAATATTAAATGTTTGGGAGAATGAAATATATTGTGGCAAAACCAGATTAAAAACAGATTTAAGTTGGCTATTGTACTATCAAGTACTTGTACTAGTATTAGTACTATTAAGTTGGCCATTCGAAATCGCTATTCATAATAATCAAAGAGATTGAAACTAATAATAAGAATATGATCGCACTGTTTTAATATGTAGCATGTAGTAAACCTCTATTTCTACCCCTATCTTAATTTATCTATTGATAATTATTGTAAATAGTATATTGCATAATCTATGAAACTATTTTGAATTTCCTATATTGGAAAAATATCTATTTAGAAGTAATAAGTGGCAAGAACAACAATACAAGCAAAACCAGCTTGGTAATAACGGAATTAATTTTTTTAATATTGATTGTATAATTATTTCATTGAGAATTAGATGACTATGAATGAACAATATTGCAAATTGCAAATTTGTTTGAACAATACTTTCTCTTCAAACTCAACAATATTAATCGTAGAACAAGAGATTATTGTGTACTTGAACATCCCCAATAATATCAAATTTACCTCGTACACTTTTTTTGTTTGTATTTTCATTCGCTGGATAGCATTTACTCTTTGAATTTTAATAAAATCTAATCGATGCAAATTCTCACAAATCATTTTTTCAGAAACAATTTATTTATTTATTTTTGTCATTTATTACAGGCGGAATAAGATCCCGCAGGTCCTCTCTTACACTTAACCTTAGTAACTTATTCAATTGAATAATTTGAATGATTCAAATTACATTTCATTGTTCTTCAATTGGTTCTAAAAGTTTCTCAATTCAACTTGAAAATACAATTCCGATGATAATAATAGACGAAAATGCACCAATTCAAGACTATTCAAGAACGATATAGGTCGTAGACTTTAAAATAGGTCTGGTGCAATGCATTACAGAACAACAGCACTGCAACAATAAACGCAGCGCAGGCTCTGTTCCCAATTTAGCCCCTGCGTAGTTGGCAGCTGCAACCCGGCTGACATCAGTGCATTGGGAACAGAATAATGAAGGCGTCAACTGCATACACTTTCCTACGCATGGCTCATACTACAGTATATAGCTACAGCCTATATACATAACACGTTATGCTAAACGAGTTTAAGCGAAGTAGATAGTACAGCTGTTTCTAGACATAGATATACTTGAAACTATTCTATATTGGGCAAGTTCATGCGTTTAAAGGCAAATAGACCGAGTTGTTCTAGGCATTTGGATGGGGTTATTGGCTTGAAAAAGAGTGAGGGAGGTAGGTGAATTTCCGCTCATGCACATGAGTGCGCGTAGTAGATACTTGTTTGCAGGGAAATGAGAGTTAGATGATGTGAGTATGTGTAACTAATACTGGCTGGGCAGGGGAATAAACGCTAATGCACCAACAGCGTGCACGACAATTTGTCATCTAGTTTGTCTATTTGAGGCTTTCTAACTCTATCTATATCATGTCCTGTCCTCTCTTCCACTTATTTCATTTTTTCCTGTGTAAACCCATGAACAGTTCACTTAAAAATAGTAAGTATGGAAGGCTAAATTAGCTAAAGGCTGAATATCCTCAGGGGGAAATGGTAATACAAGGCTAAATTGAGAAGGAATTGTACGAAAAAAGTGATTTTGTAAATTAGCAAGTACATTTTGAGCATTTGTTGAAACCAGTAGGAATCTACAACATTAATTTGATACTATGATTATGTGGAGTGAGAGAGGAAAAGTAGCAAATTAATTCCGAAAAATCTAATTTCAACTTTCGTCAATTACTTTCAGGGAGATGCAGGCATGTGAGTGAGCATAATAGTCTGGTCGGGAAAAGAAGACATTCTGACAAGATAAGGAAATCACTCCAGATCCGTCAATATTGGTTCCAAAATTATGAATTTGGTCTCAAATTGTAGAAAACATTCTTTTCTATAATTGAAGACCAAATTTTTAATTTTTGAACCAATATTGATTGATCTGTAGTCATTTTCACATCTTGCCAGAATGTCTTGACCAGATTATACAACTTGGACTAATATAAGTAGATCGGGCGAAAGTTTCAGTACCTACTAAAGTTGGAATCATTATCTCAGATGGCATTTGACTTTGAAGAAAGTGGGTGATGAGATTTTCGTCTCGGTCCCGAAGTAACCGAGCTTGGCAACTACGTATCAGACAGATCAAACCGCTCGAAAAAGTCTTTGAAGAATTTTAATTTAAATTTCAAAGAAAAAGAACAATACACTTTACAATAATTGTGGTGGAACTGTGTCTGGCTAGCGGCCCACTCAGTTTTTATCTGGCGAGAAAATATTAAAACTTTGTGAAGACACAGTTCCTATAAATGAAAACTGTTTCAAGTTCTGGGACAAACTGGAGATTTGTTACATCTCATGCAGTTGAATTACTTCCACGGAATAAGGAAGCATCTAAATGATTTTCAATTAATGTATAGAATTTTTGTGGTATAATGTATGTTTGTTCTGTACAAGTATGTAGTTACTGTAATTGCTTGCTGTTTCTCGATGATGATTATGGATTGCCGTTTTATTAGGGATCATAATCCTACATAGCTCAAAGTTCAAGAAATTCTCAATGTATTTCTTGAACATCGATAAAAATTTCCTTCACTATGATGAATTTAACTAAAAGTCCTTCATTCGATTCTTTTCAAAACAACTTTGGCTAACATCAAAATTGTATTATTTTAATCGTACTCAAATACTCTGAACAAAATATCAGGGCAAATAAACGAATAATTGTGAGTCACAGTAAAAAGAGAAACGTAGAATAATATGAGCTGTTTCGACAAAGATTTGTTAGCAAAATTCCCATCAATACCCGATAAAACTAAAATATTTTCGAAGACAGACAACTATTATTGTTGTGATTGGATAGAATTGTTTCTAATTGTTCCTAATGAAGGTCCTACAATTGTTTTGTGGGTTCTTGAGAATTTTGGATTGACTTATTGAACTAATTTTTACTGACAAGGTCATGGAACTCTAAACAAGAGTACGCAGTAAAATTTTGTTAATCAAGCGTCTTTCATTTGGAGACAAAACACTTGGCCTTTTTGGGAGGGTTCAACTTACAGTGGGTCAGCAAAATTGCGAATGTCATTATTCGATCAGACAAGAAATTTCCCAATTTTGAACGCAATTGAAATTTTTGATTCAATGGATATGGATTCAAATGAGGGTACAGAACACAAACAATTGCCACAACTAATCGGAATTAAATTCTTGGGAATTGCATGAAAATAGCCTTTGATCTATATTTACTATAAAGGAGCTTGTAATTTCATACTCCATCAAAGTAGGGTGCACAATTATATTGTAATTATTATAATGTCACATTGGTAAGTAATAGGTTGAGAGTGGAGTATTTATTAGCAGTTCGTATAAATTAATTGTATAAATTCATGTATTTTTAATTTTTCAATTCCTATCAGATAAGAATAGTCTTATATAGTCAGTCCAAGCAAAGAAGACCCTCTGGCAAGATGGGAAAATGACTTAAGCTCGGTCAATATTGGTTCAAAAATTATCAATTTGATCTCAAATTGTAGGAAACTCAATCTACTATAAAGACCACATTTATAAATTCTTGAACGAATATTGACCAAGCTGGAGTCATTTCCCCATCTTTGCAGAGGGTCTTTTTTGCTTGGACAGACTATAGCAGCAATTGCAACTTGCATCTAGCTATAATGAAAAATTATTTTTTCTAAAAATTTACCAACAGATTTTATTTTATTCATTTAATTGGTGAACATTTGAGATGAAATCTAAGAAAACTTTTCTATATATTCCTATATATTTAATCAGTTACTATGATTATTATTTTACTAACGCCTTAGCGTTGAATAAATCATGAAATTAAAAAAAACTATTTTATAACTCAATCATGATTAATAGAATTCTAAAATTGAAATTAAAAAAAACTCTACAAACAATTCTGATTACCTAAAGCCTTGAGCTCTGGATTTTCTGAATTAGAATCTCTCACTTTCCACCTACCTAGTGCACTGCACAATCACCAGCATTTTTAATAAATATCGTGACTGGTTTAAGAAAGACAGCAATATTAAAAAAAAGTGCAAGTAGTTGTTCTAGTTGGCATGCAAGCGCCTCCATGCCTCAAGCTGCATGCAAGTTGACACAAAAATGTGTTGTTGACTGTTGTGAACTGATTTCACCTTGCCTCTGACACTGAAACTGAAAGCGTGATACGAAAGTTGCCGTCCTGTATCTTGTTTTGATTGTTACGCTACCACTTTCATTTGTATCATTATTGCACTGTTTCGATACACCATAAACAACCAGCTAGCAGTATAGACCCTTAATTTGTAGTTGAAAGTGGTCTGGTCAGGTTTATTGGTATACTTTTTCTGCTAGAATTGGATAATTTATTGGAATTTTCTAGTTCTGTAGCTGTTTTGTGGCAATTATGAAATTCTAAATTAGAGAAACTAGGATATTGGAATTTATCTGTTAGATGTGATCCAGATTGATCTATCCAATAAATCTTTCAAAATAATAAATTAATGTAATATTCTACTGTATTTCAAGATGATACGGCCTGGCCTATAGTTTTAAATACTAACTGTTCTAAGAAAATTAGATTGCGAAAGGAAATAAAAAACAAGAAATGTCTTCCCGTATAAAAATAGACCGTGAATGAATTCAATGAATTAATTTAGCCGGCACCCAATAGTACAATGGATACTGAAAGTATATGTATGAATCTCTATTCTAATCAAAATTTAGGAAAGAAATAGTACAGGCTTTGCCAAGCTTTTTCCCTCCTAGTTATAATAATGTTATTATGATTTGTGTTCTGATATAAACTATCGTTTCAATCACTTAGTAGATTACAATGCATTAGTATAGGTATCATGTAAAGAATTTAAGTAATTATAAATCGATAGATTGATGTTTTTTAGAAGCAGACAAGAGTGATGGAAAACGAAAACCACAACTCACTTTCATACGTAACTTTCAGTTTCATTTCGATCAGGTAAAAACGTCAAGTATTACGTAGCATATATAACCCTTGAGAAGGGATGTGGATTTAGGGCTTAGGCTGCCAGATGACACCTGCCCTTAGTAGGTCACTGGCACTAGACTCATCCAAACTCACACACGCACAGGCACGTGAAAAAGATGGAATGAGAAAGATCAAACCATTCATAATCGATTCAGAGCGGAGGCAGACTGAGATTTAGGATTACTATACAGTAGACTGGTTTCAGCTATATCGGATTCCAGAGGGTTGTGTCTTGTGTGGGTGGGTTTAGGGATGGGGGTGGTAGTACTAGACAAAAAACCTGATGGATCTAGGTCTGGCTACACCGAGGTTACCCCCCTTTCAACGCCGCATCTGCCTATAAAGGTCCATTGTGTTTTTACAGCACACTATTGTGTTGTCCTTACGCAACTATTCCCTCTCCGAAAATCTGTCCTTGTCTGAAAAATCCTTGAATCTCATCCCTTCGCCCTTTACATAACATCCTACCCTCCCTGACTTCCTCTCCCCACACACAGGTATAGTCTGTCCTAGCAAAGAAGAAATTCTGACAAGATGGGAAAATGACTACAGCTCGGACATTATTTGTTCAAATATTATAAATTTGGTCTCAAATTAAAGATAAGAATGTTTCCCACAATTTGAAACCAAATTTATAATATTTGAACTAATATTGAACGAGTTGGAGTCATTTTCCCATCTTGCCAGAATGTCTTCTTTGCTTGGACAGACTGTAGACTGTGAGCAGGAATTTCTTTTGTTATATTCACTTTCCCTCTCACTCTCAAACAACTCCTACGCCAGATGATTTCTGACAGGGTAGAAAGGATGCGGTTTCCTGCAGGTTTATCAGATGGAACATAAATTGTTATAAAGTTGTGAATCACAGCGTTTAACCATTTAACAGATTGTTTGTGATGAAGAGATAGGATTTTAATGTGATGATCTCACTCACAGATTATATTTTTGTGAACCGTACTCCAATCAATGATGTATTCTGTACTCTATTGTTTAGAAGACTTCATCAATTAATAGAAATTCTTGTTGATAGCTTGAGAAAATCTCAAATCAAATACGATTCCATTAGAATAAAAATTTTGAATGGTAGCTATTTGCTGGGATTAATGTTGGTAGGTTAGATAAGATTGAATTATTTGAAGAGACGGATCGAATTATTGTCCAATTCTACTATATAAAATTTCACAATTCAATATGCCTCCGTATTCATTGAGACCTTGTCTAACAACAAATATTCTACAGGAATTATTTTAGTAGGCTAAATAAAAATATTTTATACATGAATACGTGATAGATACTTTAATTTATAAAATTCAAAATGCTTAATGGCATTCAAACGAATTCAATAAAGCTAAAAACTTGGCTCTTCAATAATTTCAAGTATGAAGGATGTGCAGATCAATAATGTTTGATGTATGAATTGGACGTGAATCACACAATGACAAATCAATTCCAAACGTGAGTGCAGAAGGACAGTGCCCTAGTAATAACCATTGCTTTAGGGAGAGAGTCACTATCCCTTCTCAGACCTTGACGGGCCTTCCCTATCGAAATTCTGACGTCATAGAGATGTAGATTGCCCTACATGTGCCCAAGGGCATAAAAATTGGTATTGCACATGACTCACTCACATGAACTCATGATGAAAGTGGTACGGAGGAAATGAGGAAGAGAGTAGAGAGAGAAAGAATGACGATGGGAGGAAGAGAGAGAGATTTTATTTGAACAACAACTCACACAATGACAAATCAAGAACGAGAGAGAGAGAGAGAGAGAGAGAGATGTATATAGTAGAAGAATATGAGAAAGTGAACGAAGGGTGGTAGCTCTTAAAGGGGGAGTTGAACTGATTCTTTCTAAATAAATGATAGATCACAGAATATAGTATGACGCATGTAGATGAGACGTTAAAACAAGCAAACCGATCACTTACGCACGCACGACCACGAGAATGCTCGATCCCTTTTACAAACTTCCTGAGTAGAGTGTGTCTCAAAAAATTCTTCAACCCACTTTTGTCGTTTTTTTGAGCGATTTCGTTTGTAAGAAATGATCAAAAAACTTCTACAGCTGAGCAATCAGACGCAGAAAAATTCAGATCATTATTTCAGGCTTACCTTCGATTTCATTGTATGGTAGAGACGAATTTGTGTCATAGACCATGTAGCTTTGTGTCATTCATTAGTATATTTTTTTGGAGTTGAGAAAAAATCGGGTCACTTAAATTGGGAAGCATTGTACCTTGAAAAAATTGTTTTGAAAATTTCCAAGTTTCTAATATAGGTGCTGTTATTGCTTTTTCTTATATAACAGTATATTATAATTCTATTTAACCAATTTCGTCAAATAATGTTCGAGAGTTGGTTCAGTTTAATCAGTTTGAGAGTAGTCAAAATGATCATAGAAGATTTCAGTTTTTGAAACATCCACAATGTCAAAAAAAAGTTTCTTCAGAAAGAACCCTTCTTTCTTTAGAGAGAATTCCAGTTTTGGGAAAACATTCCAGTTTCTAGATGCTGGCAAATTCGGCCGGCTTCTTCGTAACCAATGAATCATAAATAGTGCAGCTAAAGAGGCAGCCTGTTGTCTTTCATGTGCTTAAATCATTCAAATTAGAAAGAAACGAGAACAAGCATAACAGATTAGAATCAACATGGATATAAAAATTAACACGAACTGTACGTAGACTTTATTTGATACAAGGTTTAATTGGAATCTTTAAAAAATTTAATGCAGACAAATTGGCTTTTATTCGACTAAAAATGTACTTCAACTACATATTCATTAAAAAATCGATACCTGTTTCGGTTACTACACTATTAGTCCTATCAATCTCTAAACTATATTTAGTTTACCAGAGATAAGTTAACTTTGTTGTAGTGTGGTGTAGTAGTGTAATGATGTAGCAAACTAAACCAGTATCTCGATTTTTCAATAAACGTTGTCTTTTCTTTTAATATCGATACAGGGTAACTACCACAGTATCACCTTCACAACTATTCAACAAGTGAAAAATGTCTTTAATTTGCTCAAGAATCATTCTATTCAAAACAACAACCCGTGAGCAAGCATACTAAATTGATTATAGAAATCGAAAATAACTTGATATAAACATAGACTACACTGAATCGAACGTAGAAATCGAAAATAACATGATAGAAAGTGGTAAATATTGCGGGTAAAAGGGAATTTCGCGTCCAAGTCGAGGGAAATTTCGTATCAGCCGGCTTGCAGACCTTGACCCTAGGAAAAGTGAATGACCCGCTGGTCTTGGATAGAAAAGCAGATCATCATCATCATCATCAGTCGTCGAGTCTATTGCCCTCGTCAGCCGCGCACTCGCTGGCCCATGCTAATCATCAACAATTCGCTCGTGCGAAAGAGAGAAAGAGAAAGAGAAATAATGGAACAGGAAAGTAGTAGAAGAAAAACGAGAGAGAGAGAGAAAGTGGGATATTGGGTGTCAAGGGAGGAAGAAAAAATAGTCTTGGCAACATAGCGAATGAGTGTTGAGTGAGAGTTACAGAAAAATGAAGAAAAAGCGAGAAAGGTAGGGAGAGAGAAAGAGAAAAAGCAGAGAAGATGATAGGGAAGGAAGTGTGTGAGAGATCATCAGCAAATAAGGAGAGGAACTATAAAATGAAGGAATGTAAATAGGAGAAAAATACCACGATGAAGAGCATCCAAAAAGTAGGTGATGAAAATATAACCAGATTGAATTAAGTTAGAAGACAACGAGAGAGAGAGAAAGAGAAAGAGAGATAGATAGATTAGATTATTCACTTTATTCAAGTAGAGTACAGCATTTTCGATCTTAAATCCTAGATTCTAAAAATTAAACATAAATCTAATTACACGATTGGTTCAAATAAGAAATACATATACAAGGAACTTACTAAATTGCGAATATATAGGATCCAATATTCTTACTGTTATAATATGATTGTGATGTATCTACATGAAATGGCGGAGTTTGGACAAAGATGTCCATTCTTGGAGAAGGATATGAAAGGATATCCCTCCCATTAACACTTAACAGTATAGATAGATAGAGAGAGAGAGAGAGAGAGAGAGAGAGAGAGAGAGAGAGAGAGGGTGAGGAGGGGGATTAAACAAACGTAAAATGATAGAGGAAGAAGGATAGGGGATGATGAGAAACCGAAATAAGAAAGGAGGAGGAGGAAGGAAGGAGAATGATGTTTGAATATATGAAGATAATATTGAGGAAAAGCAGATTATAGGGAAAATGAAAAAAGATAGTAAAAAAAGTTGGGAAGATAGAACGATATAGAATAAAGAGTAATAAGGAGAATGAGAAGTAGTAAAGGGAGGAAGAAGAGGGAGGAAAAAGAAAAGCAGATAGGGGAGGAAGTGAAAAAAGATATAGTGGTAATAACTAGTAGATGAGAAGTAGAAGTGATGATACTCAGTAGTGATAATTGGTAGATAAGACAAACGAAAACGAACAGAAAAGAACGTAAAAGTGAAATGAAGAGAAAAAGTGATAGTTGAATGAGTCATGGGGAATTATTGGGTGTGACAAAGTGAGAGAGAGCTAGAGTGGGTAAGTGAGAGAGTGATAGGTATAGAGAGGGAAAGATAAAAAAGAGTTTTTGTGGGGTAGTGTTGAAAACAAGATCGAAACCTGTACAGTGTACAAATTGTTATGCACGTTTCGTTAACCTTCTATTTAGAAGTTGTAACAAATTTTAGCGTTCTTAATTAGAATGGCAAACGATTTTACACTGTCCTTGGCAGGAATTTTCTCACGGACTGATGGAAAATAATTGGCTACCTCTGAATGAACTTGATACTATGGGCCGAGTTTGTTGGATATTAAAATTTCCTTTACATTATTATTCATTGTAGTCTGACTGTTGAAAGAATGAAAATTCCATGATAATGATTAAAATAGGCAGGGAAGCTTCGAATTGTTTATATATTGCCTATTGAGAAGGCGTACTCTTTATTTTATAACATCATTCAACAGAGATGTTTTTCAACATGAAAATAATTGGACAATAAAAATAGAGTACAAGGGTGGAGAAATTAATAAACTTCATTATTTTAGTGTATTGAACTGAAAAAATCATTAACAAGTGGTCGCCGATTCGCACGTGTACATTGTAATCAAAATATGAAAAAATTGAATCCAAAAACTTTAAAAAATTTTATGGTGATAATTCCATGGTTTTTATTCTTCAAATTAGAAAAAAAATGTTGTACAAAATGCATCATTGTGCAATCCATCCTCCCTTCAAAGAAATTCATTTGGAAACCTTTACAGCGAAAATAAAACAAGTCCGTAGCTGATACGAATCCTAAATTTTGGTGCCTCCTAGAAGAAGCCAATTCCATACATGAAATAAAGATGAGTGAATAGTTACTAGTTACTACCTTCAGAATAGCATAAAACATCGTAAAATCTTAAAAAAATCGAATTTATAGAAAGGAACATTTTTTGTTCGCATCAGACACCTGCTCTATCACAGGGAGGTTGCCTTATTTTCATCATCTAAGGTTACGATGCTGTTGTTGATTTTTGAAAAGATACGAGATACGCACCCTTTGAAAACGAATGAAAAGCTGCGACCCCTTTGAGAACTATTAAAGAATAGACAATCGCAATTTTTATGTTCTACCTGAGAGGAAACGACCTTGAGAATTCGTAAAAACCCAGAAGGAAAGGGATCAATCTTTTTTGCTCTACACAAACAACTCTGAAAAAACTGTGACTCGATCAAATCCAAAGATGCAGGATGTTTTTTATCCCAAAACTGCATATGCTGTCTGTTGTATGACTACAGCCCCATCCTTCTGGTATTCATCCCTTATAAAGCAATTTCCCCTTTACCTACTAAGAGTCTACGACTCATAAAAAGGGTGAATCGTGTAAAAATAGAAGGAGAACGAATCTGCTCAAGGGTTGCATCAGAATAAGTATCTACTCCTGAAGAAGAACCACCACTGAATCTAATCTTGCAGTAATGTATGACGGCAGTTGTTTTCTAGCTGCCTGATATTCTTTTACAATTTAGGGGTTAATATCTAAAAATATAACGACTACTTTGAAAAAGTAATCGCTCATCCAATTAAGGGGATTTGGGTACAGAAATACTATTAGTTTGAGAGTGAAGTTATTCCTGGATGGAGTGAAATTTAGTATTTCAATTGGGTTTGAACACCTGAATTTGTGAATCTTTGAATTTCACGACTCAACGTTTAAAAAATAGCTTCGAGAATAAAAAATATGGTATTTGTGAGAATCTGGAACATTTATTAATATACAGAATAGCTTCAAGAATACAAGATAAACAGTTCTAAGAATATACAGCAGCTACATTGTATGAATTATTAATTTATACATATGTTATTATTTATGACCTATTGGCTGGAAGTACATTTTTTCAACATTAAATAGTTGACAGGCTTGAGGATACTAACTTGTCTGTCGTGATTGAGCCATAAGCCGCACTCCCTGAGAAAGCTTCATTCACAAGAAAATGGAAGGGGAAGCAGAAACGATTTTTGTCTGGCCACGCCCCCTGCAGTAGTTTCCAACATTCAACAGGTGGCTGAGTCGAGGATACTTGTCTGCTATTGGTTGAACCATAAGCCACGCCCCCAGAGAGCTTCATTCGCAAGAAAATTGAGGGAGAAACAGAAACTATTTTTGTCTCTGGCCACACCCCCTGCAGTAGTTTTCAACAGGTGGCTGACTTGTTGATACTTGTCTGCTATAGGATCAGCCATAAGCCACGCCCCCAGAGAGCGTTATGCACAAGAAAATGGAGGGGGAAGCAGGAAACGATATTTGTCTTTTTTCCATTTCCTAATAAAAACATGAAAGGATGGTGTAATGTTTTCCTTTTATACATGTCTCTGACTAGATTCTCTATATACATTATAGTTAAAGATGCTTGATCTATGCTATTACTTTCATAATCACATAAGTTATGATGTAGGTAACCTCCAACATAGACATTTTTTTCAAAACAAATAATTTTATTATTTCAGAGACATAATAATATAGAATAGAATGATTTTTTTCTTTGAAGAATGAAAAAGAAATGAAAGAATGAAGGGACCTATCATGGACTCATCCAGAAAAGTTTCAACGACCATAGAAGTGATATCCTCTCATTTTGATAGTTCAAGTTCAAAACAGTAGCTCCTAAAAATATACAAACATAGTCCTACAGTCCAAACGCCTCCAGTATGGTATAGTCTTTCCAATCAAAGAAGACCCTCTGGCAAGATGGGTGAATGACTCCAGCTTGGTCAGTAATTGTTCAAGAATTATAAATGTGGTCTTTAAAGTAAATCAAATTGTTTCCTAAAATTTGAGATCAAATTGATAATTTTTGAACCAATATTGACGAGCTTGAGTCATTCTCCTCATATTGCCATAGGGTCTTCTATGCTTGGACAGAATATACATATTGAACTGGACGTCTGGTCTAGTTCCGTCAGTAAACGAATTAAACAACATGAAATTAGATTGATGTGTGCATGCGTGCGTACTCGCGTCCGTGAGTGTGCTTGTAGGTGGGTTGTTGGGAGTGTGTACACGTGTTTCCTGTCTCCTAGGATGTTTCGGGAGGCGTTAATAGAGCCATGGTTTAAACTTCGAATGGCTCATTCCCCAATGTTTAGTGGGCGCTAGAAGGATCCTTCTCACTTATTGAGATGATGCAGTTACTTATGGCTTTCGAAATATTCCAGTGTTTCAGAAGAAAGGAAGGGGCACTTCATACTTGGGAAATTCCAAGCGGCTCGTGCCAACGAAACAGGTGAAGTGCCCGTATATTTCACTCTACAGTACTTCACCTGTTTCGTGGGCACAAGCTGCCAGTGTTGGGAATAGATTTTAGAAGCAAAGATATTTATTAAAAAAATATAGATATAATTTTATAAATAGAATAGAATGACTTCTTTATTTTAATGACGTGGCGAAGTTTGGACAGTAATGTCCACTCTACCACTTAACCACTTAAAATATTGAGAAGTTGGATAAGAGCTTATTCTGTCCAAGGAAGATAGTTGGTTGTTAGAACTTTAAATAATTACAAAGTACCTTTTTTTAAATATTTTTATTTTACACTACATGTTTTGGCGATAGAGCCATTTTCAATTGTAATAATTTAAAAAAAGGTACTTTGATTGTTATTATTTAAAGTTTTAACAAATACAGTAGCCCTAAGAGAAAATAAGTATTGGGTTGTTAGTTTTGAAGAAATGAAATTTAGAGTATTTTAGGATGGGTGAACATAGGAAAACTACCAATTTGTAGTCAATCAATAATACAGTACTACAGTAGTTTTTTGAAGAATATGATACTTGTCTTTAGCAATAGTAGCTACAGTGGTTCTCGAGATTATTAGTAAGTTTTTTCCAAAACTCTCATCACTACACTCTAAGCTCTAGATGAAAGTAGATGAATTTGAATATAAATATTGTCGAAAGACAGAATATTAGTCTACAAATAGAGAGTTCTGAAATTATTTATATCACAATAATATTTCTGCTTAATCCGAAATTTATTGAATAAAATTTCTTCTTCCTACAAAGCAAGAAAGCTATGATCGTAGATATAGTAGTTATACTTAGATATAGTATGTATACTTAGTCTATTCTACCATGTATTCAAGAAATAGTGTATTACATTAAAAGATGTTGTCAAACTACTGTTTTTTGTTTGTTTTTTGTTAATTTTTAATAAATCGACAAAATCTCGTCCTCTCATTTGATATGGATAACTACAATATCACCTCCACAACAATTAAAAAAGTGGAATAGTGTATTTTGATCATTTCTAGAAGACATAATGGGAATTAAATGAATATGGAACTCAATGTTATGTAATAGATACTTACTCTGCTGTACTCTTTATTTTTCGATCTGTGAATTCCATAAATAACTATCTATCAATACATCTTCCCTCAATCTTTTCCAACTAAACTCTTTCCCTTCACCCTTCTTATTTACTTATTTCTTTTTTCCTCTTTCTTTCTTCACCTGGCACTCTTCACTAAAATGCAATCTGTGCCTGCTTCACCAAAAAAGATGAGCAGTGCGAGGCCACCTATCAAATGATTTCCGGGATATCATTTATAAATTTTATAGATGAAAATGGAAAGGCCTGAGATGAGTAGCTTGCTATTGTCGGGCAACTGAATAGCTCTCACCACCCAGCTGGTGTATCTAGTTTTTTCTTCGTTTAGAAAGTAAAAGTTCTACAGCTTTTAATGGAGGGTGCGGAAACAATTATCAAGATACAGCTGGTAGTAGATTATTATATCATATTGTTAAAAGCAATAAACAATGCATTTCATCAAGTTAGTAATAAACAATACAGGAGATTTTTTGGCACTATTTCCAATGTTTCAGAAAATTCTAACTCTTTCAAATGAAAAAGAAACTTTGCTATTCCCATCCTTTCCCTTTCCACATTCTTGAAGAAGTAAAATAAATTATTGAATTGAATTTACATTTACTCGCATTTCTAAATATTAATACTAGATTACTGAATAAAAAAGCACTGGACTGATACAAGAGTTTTAAAGAAAATAATAGGAATACTCATCCAATCTGTATATAAATATTAGAGTAATCGTACGAGAAGATTAGCCTATATTTGAAAACACAATTAATTCAAAAGCAATCAAGATATTGAGGCTTGGGTAGTTGAAGTTCAAATTCTAAAGACAGCCAGGGATTAGAGAAACTGTATAAACTATAAGAATACACTGGACTAATATAAGAGTTTCAAGAAAATTATAAAAATACAAGAATACTCGTATAACATGTATATTAAAGTACTAGCCAGCAGGCTCGCTTCGCTCGCCTTCTCTGCCTAGCCAGGGGGCTCCGCCCGCTGGACCCCCGCCAGTATCGGCAGTGTAAGTTGGTCAAACAGGCTCGCTTCGCTCGCCTGCGAAACCTCTGCCACTGTCAGCTGAGACAGACAGGCTCGCTTCGCTCGCCTGCAAATTGCGTTCAGAATGGATTAGAAATTTATTGAACACAGCACTTCTTGACCTTATTTGGACCTGTTTACCAAATATCAACATTTTCTGCCAATTTGTTCTCGGAAAATCTAAGAAAAACTCCGAAAATTATTAAAACGCTAATATTGAGCGTAACCTTGGGAAGTATATCGGACATAGTTTGAAACTTGATTCAATATATTCTAGATAATTTTGAAAACCTGATTACTGGCGTAATCTTGAACAGATTTCAAAAATATTTCAACACAACATTTCTAGACCTTATCTGAACCTGCCTACCGAATATCAACATTCTCTACCGATTGGTTCTTGAAAAATCTAAGAAAATGCCGAACAACTATAGAAAAACTTAAATATTTAGCGTATCCCAGAAAACTTCTTAAATTTTTAGCGCGCGTCTAAACGTCCAAATGAACATGCCTGCCAAATTTGAACGCATTCGGTTCATTGGATTTTCAGTTCTGGTGATGAATGAATGAATGAATGAATCAGTGCCATTTCGCTTTTATATATAGAGATTATGAGAGAATTATTAGAGTAATCGTACGAGAAGAGTTAATAACATAATTAATTAAAAAGCATCAAAGGAATTGAGGCTTGAATTGAGGTGGTTGAAGTTCAATTTCTGGAGACATTCAAAGATTAGAGAACTATCAGAATGACAACCCATTCCAAATGTGAATCTAATCAAGTAGCGATTTGAACACGACATTATCACAACAAATATTTGAAAAATTATAATAATGTTTGAAATATCTTGCAAGGCTAATAATTGCCAAACCAAAGTTCATAATAATCCTTCATCTATTCTAGGAGTGACATGTCTTTCTATTTTACCTTCCCAGTTCAACCACAGTAACGTTGAATGAGGTCAGTAAGAAAAATAGCAGCTAGATTACAATAACAACAACTTGACATTCACAGTTTACTTCCTGACTACCTTGGCTACCATAACTTGTTTTCTTGATTAGCGGCAAAACTATCGTATGTCCAATAAAAGAAGACATTCTGGCAAAATGAGAAAATGACGCTAGATCAGTCAATATTAGTTCAATAGCTTAAAAGTTACTCACAAGGTGTAGGAAACATTCTGATCTAAAATTTGAGACCAAATTCATAATTTTTGAACAACTATTGACCGAGTTGAGGTCATTTTCCCATCTTACCAGAATGTCTTCTTTGCTTGGACTGACTATATTTATTGCGTTACGCGATTTGCAGTTCTAGTGTGAAAAGAACCGTTTATTGCTGATAGTATCGCATCTATTTATTGATAGAAGCCTACATAGTTGATATTCTACTAGTACAAGATATAGTCTGTTCAAGCAAACAAGAATTTCTCGCAAGATGGGGAAATGACTCCAGCTCACACAATATTGGTTCAAAGATATAAATTTCGTCTCGAAATGTAGATCAGAATGTTTCCTACAATTTGAGACGAGATTTATCATTTTTGAACCAATATTGACCGAGCTGGAGTAATTTCCCCATCTTGCTAGAATGTCTTCTTTGCTTGGACAGACTATAGGTGTTATGATAAATATCTGCTACAATCATAATAAGTTACGTAAGTTATTCATTAAAAACAACTTACCAATTCTGGAAATGTAACGATAATCTCCTTGTAAAGCGAAAATACTACAGTGACAACTCACCTGCAATAAAAAATAATAGAGATTAGCTATGCAAAGGAAGAATAACTTAGCAAATATTGACAAAACTTCAAGAAAACTATCAAGCATTGACTTTATCAATGAACAAACACGGAAACGTGAAATATGTTGTTCTTGTCAATGACATTCGAAAAACCATACTATGAAAGTGGAAGCAAATCTTGGAAATAAATAACAGTAAAGTAAGCAATAAATGTGTTAACGAATAACATTATTAAAATAATGATAAATGTGTAAAGAATTGAAAACTTTTCACCCAAGACATGGAAAACTACTGTAAATCGAATAAGACTAATTCAACTCACTGGCGGCTCGTACCCACGAAACAGGTGAAGTGCCCGTATCTTTTACTGCACAGCACTGTATTCGATAGTATTGTAGTTCTCCATGTAATGTCTTGGGTGAAAAGTTTTCAAATACAATTCATTGAACCAATACAGCTGAAACATTTTGAACATTCAAGTATTAATAATTAAATTAAAATAATTTGAAATGATTTACAAAATTTGCATAGATAAGAACAGAACAAATGTTGAACCACGTATCTTATGTTACATGAGAATTTATTTAATTTTGTACATTCAGTATAATTATGAAGAACCATAGAGAAATATTGATCATATTGATCGATTTTCTATACGAAGAAATAGGAAATTCTACAAATCTATTGTTGTTTTTTCCATTTGTTCATTTTTTTCACTTTGAAAAGGATAGTAGAATTTTCTGGAAACGAAAAAACTGTTCGTCAAAGACTTACTAGGAAAGACGGTTACCCTCTAACGTTTAAGAACAGTATTATTTTTTCATCAATTGTCTTTCTTAATAGAAATCAATTTTCTTCAACACATTGAAGATGAAAACAAAACGTTTTTTTCATGGAGTAGTATACTACAAAGGACACCCAAACAGAAATGCTACCGTGGTAGAAGTTTTCAAGAAGTATTGTTGAAGTTTCCTACCCACTGCTTTTTCACTGTCCACATTGAAATTGAAAGGGAAGAGTGAATTATTACGGACTATTTGTGGAACAAAACACAAGGTCAAACTAGGATCGGATCGAGGGTCCACAACAGTGGAAAAGTAAAAGTGAAACACTTTCGGTTTTGTTTTCTGAAAACAGAAATAAAAAGACAGTAGTGTTACTGGAAATTAACACACCAGACCCATGTTGATCTATTACGGTTCAAGGGTAGATCTTCCATTTGTTTCTCGGAAACCAACAAAAGGTCCATCCAAAGGTCAAGACTCTCGTTAATAAAATGGGAGGAACCTGACCAACAAAAACTGAATGGAATGAGTGTAATTATTCTTTTAAATCATTGTCTCTAATGAGTCAAAGGGATTCACTTTCTAGCAGGGGGGCTGAAGTCAGAGAGTATAGATTAAGAATAAGAAGAGCTGTAGCTCAGAGGGTCCAGAGGCTCTGAGAAGTGACATTGTTGATTTTCAACGACACATTGTTTCAAAACTATTTATGGTTTTACAACATTGACTGGGTTTGTGGAAACGGTAAGTGATTCACGTTCTCTATCAACTGGACGAGTTGATTAAAATAAGATAAGAGATATTTATTTATTGGTATAGCACACTGACGGCTCTTGCTCACGAAACAGGTAAAGTGCCCGTATATTTTACTGTACAGCAATTCACCTCTTTCGTGGACACGAGCCGCCAGTAGCACAGCACAATATCAAAACTATTAAAAAGATGAAAAAGTATTTCAAAGTGTAGCAAGAAAATATGAGGAGTTAATTGAACAAATTACAACTTCATAGTTCAATGTTTCCTTTTTCTCTATCAATGAATGTTATCAAATGAAAAATACTAAAAAGGCTGTGTGGTTTCAATTTTTATTCAATAACATAGCCTACATTCCAATAATCTATTTAATAACATATAACATAATCGTAAGTATTTATTCATTCTGATTTCATTCATATTGAAATGTGCGAGATTAGTTACTGTTACAGAAAGGATCAAATTCATTTTTGTTATAATTCATGCTCTTGAATTCTACCTCGATGTCAAATAAATAATTCCACGATATTACCAGCATGATTGAAGAGATCCTACATTCAAAGACGTTCCAAAAGACTTTTCTTTATAGAAACCTTGACCGATTCAAGTAATCCAGAGAGAAAATCTTAGAATAGAATGACTTCTTTATTTTAATGACGTGGCGAAGTTTGGACAGTATCTTACTAAGATACTGCTAAATAAACTTTGTTTACAACTTTGTAGGGATGACGTGAATAAAAATTCATGAGCCTGTACTACCAGTAAACTGTAATATCGCTTTACAACACGAACTTCTGATACATTTAGCTTGCCAATAAGTAGCCATCGGCCTATATTGTAATTTGGGGAGTAGAGAGTCCCCGAACGGTCCATTTTGCTCCATCAAAGTAGGCCCTAGGCTATCAGTATAAACAAGGGAGGCTTGGACCATCAGATCGTCCAGACGAGATTGCGAGATTTGATGAGGAGAGAAGGAGAAAAAGAAGGACGAGGAGTAGAAGGAGAAGAAGAAGGAGGCGTCACATCAGAAGAGGGATGAAAATTATGCCAAGGTCGTATCAACCATTTTTTCTACCATCCCTTCTCAAAACCACCCCATGCTGAAAGAGCAGATTGCGAAGACTACATGGAAATGTCGATTATAGCAACCCTCTCTAGGACGCTGCGATGCATCAGTCTACCCTTTTATTATAGCGCTGATAATACACATCCTTTCTCTAACAGAAGTCCTTCTCTCTATCACTCTTTCTCTCTCCCTCTCACACACACACACTCCCTCTCTCAGCGATTTCTGACTATTGCCACTACCGTGATCATTTTCCTCTTTGTAGCCATTTCACTCTCAATTTTATAGTGGTCTCCATCACTTTCAATATTATACTAGGCCACTGACCGATACATCTATCTAAATACTGTGAATAATAGTGATGATACTATAGAATAGAGTGATTTCTAAATTTTTATGGCTTATGAACAGCGAATAATGAACAGTAATGTATCAACCAAATGTAACAAATCAAACACGAGGCAATACACTATAGTAATAAGTAGAATGATAATAAAATATAGAAAGGATATAGAATATTGTATAGAGTTATAGAAGGTTGAATAGTACACATAAGTACTGAAATTATAGTAATGTGTACAAGGAAATGATTAGGAAATATGTACAAGGTAATGTTCCAATGATTCACAGATTCTAATTCTTGAAAGAAGATATTATATTTCTGAATAGCGATAGCCGCTGTAAATACTGCTGGAAGTAATTATATCTCTTACAAGAAGAAAAAATAATAATAAGGTAAAGTGAATAGAGTAGGATAACAGTGACAACATAGGAGTACTGAACATGCTGCCAAGTTATTCGAACAGTAAAATCGATTAATTGAAGACGGTTTCTCTTCAGACAGATGTAATCATGCATGAACATTTAATAGTGATTCAAATCTTTCAAATTAAAATTTATTGCAAAATCTGAAAAAGTTTCTCCTGATTTTCAGAAAAACGATATCAGTTGGTGACTTTCAAGATTTCGATGGTATAATCTAGAAAAAGGGAACTACTCTCGATAATGAATATGGAATAAAACTGAGAACTCCCTTCTCTATGAATGAAGTTATTCGATTAATTCATAACCAAGGTGTTTGAATACGATACAGTAGTAGCTGCCAGGCATCATTCTTCACCGGCAACAAATGGTCTTGCTGGAACTTTTACTTTTCTTCATCCACTCTTTCTTTCTCTTCTCTTCCCACTCTTCTATTTCACCTGTCTTTCTTGCTCTTTGGCGGTCAAATCAAACAGTGTTGCCAACTTTATCCATTAATTCCTTTTTGTTTGACGTTCGGTTCGTTCAACCTATAACTACGCAGTGTTTCCTCCACCAAATATTACTATAGATAGGAAGTAGTACTATATTTACAACAGTTCATAGTACAATCACAATTATTACTATAGCTATGGATTGGTACTATAGGTATAGTACTATAGTAGCAATTGTTCACAGTTCACACACTATAATATACTATCTGATAGCAGCTACCGAATTTGAATTCCAAGCTGTCAACATAGGGAACTTTTCCAATTCAGTGAGTTCATATCAGCACGCCTATCCTTTCCCTAATCAGTTTTGAATATTCATGAGCACGCGGATTGATAATGAGAGAAGAATGGAGGACTCAATTGGAAAAGGAACAGCTTGCCACAAAATGTATAGAACTAGTGTATGAGTACTGCTGTATTAGTAGAACTATTTTATAATGATGATACAACATTTTAAACGTTTCATATGAAAGAAAAGACTGAGCAAGAAGAGTCATGGGAGGTTTATAATAATTCCAATAAATCATTAGAAAGGATAGATGGCTAACAATGTTACAAGCTCAACTAAATTGTAGTACTTAAACGTTAAATGGGCCATTCCAAAGAGGATACCGTACAGACGTTGTGAATAAACATGATAAAATCCTATTGAAAAATACATTCACATTATTATTGGATCATTAAAGAGTGCTGAATTATATTTCAATTTTTCTAGATGAAATATAATTTTTAACTAATCAATGAACCATTTTATTTTGATTGGAAATCTTTGTGTTGAATTTGGATCCCAAATTATTCAGGACACCTATGTAACTATTATGCTAATTATTCCTTTGTACTGTAATGTGTAGGAGACATATTTGGGGAAGCCCGTTGTCTCAATTGTTAATAAATAAATAGTGAACTATTTAAATTTAGAGGAAAACGTTTAGATGAAGCGTGTTCATCCTCTCACAACTATCAATGTCTGTATTATTATTATTATTTACCGTAATGTTAGGATAAAAAATATGGAAACAATAAATAATTTGGATAAACGTTATAAAATGTTATTATATTTGGAATAGAATGGATCCAATGTCTGTCTTTTCACCTTCAAGATAATTGTTCTCAATTGAATAAATAGATAACAATTTTTTTTATTAGGAGCTTTTTTTAAACATATAAGTTGCAACATTTAATTGGATGAATGTTGTTTGAAGCAAAGTAATAATTTTTCAATTAATAACTGTTAATTGGCTGTTTGAGAATTTATCCCTGTACATCAGAACACGTTCTGCAACCCACCCGGGGAGTCAAGTTCATATAAGTAATTTAAAAAATCCGTTGTTAATAAATTATTGGAATACACATTAAAATACCAGATTTTTCCTATATTGTATGTTATTCATAGCGATCTCTGAACTGAACTATATGTTCCTTGGATGAAAATTACACACTCACAGGAGAAGAAACCATAACTAACCAAGAAACTAAAGCCATGAAACATAACTAAGATAACATGCCCCATCACTCCATGAAACATGAGTGCACTAATATGGAGAACCTATGTTTTTCATCATATTCTTCAATTTATTATTACAGTCAAGTTCGCAAGCTAAATAGGAATGGATGAGAACATAAATGTGAAGAGATGATAAATGTAAGGAAGAAGATGGGAGATTATGAAGTGGGAAATATATAAGTTTATATGATTGATGAGGTAGAAGAAATAAATGGAAGAAAATTTACGAGAATAGTTGAAGGATTTAGGAACGAAGAGGGAAGAGATGACTCTGAAGTAGAAGTGTGAAGCATGCTAGATCTAGCAGAATCGTAGATAACTGGAGGAAGAGAAGAAGTTAGCAAATTGACAGGATGTGGTCATCTAGGGAGAGGAGAGGAAGATTTAATGAGAGAGAAATACAGGTGTGAGAGAGTGGGTGTGTGAGAGAGAGTGATTGAGAGCAGAATTCAGCCAAAGAGAGTTTGATGACACTCCGGGTAACGACCTCTATCCTAGAGGTCAATGGCGTGATCCTCCTCCCTCGGGATCCTCCTTCCAGGATTGCTCTTCCACTGTCTGTCTCTCTCACTCGTTTCTCTCCTGTCGTTCACTTTCTCTCTCACGTCGACAGTCGGTAGCTTTGTTCTGCAGGAATTAGAGGCGGATTCTCTGGCAAGGTAGCTCTGCCGAGATTGAAGGACAATAGAGAAGACTTGCAAAGAAGAGTAGAAGTAAGAAAAGCAACAATCAGAGGGAAGAAGAAAGAGGAGAGAAAGAAGATAGAGATGACGGTTGCTCTTGAACTTAATTCTGTTGAGAGAATTTGTAGTCAGTGAGCCTGTTCTCGGCTCCAGTATAATTTCAGTTGCATCACAGTTTCACAGTAGGCCTACTATCATAGTCTAACAAGTATGAGAAAAATTTTTGATCCTGAATATATTCCTCACACGGAATAAAACTTTTGACAGATAATAAATTGTAGAGGGTGATGGGATAAGGATATTGCAGCATAGAAAATCTTTCTTACAATAACCTGAGGAAAGAATCAGTTAAAACATTTTTTGGAAAGTTGTTACAATCGCAAAAATTTTATTTGTTTTAAGTGTAATTCATCAAATAGTTTTCTTATAATCTGAAGGAAATTAATTTGATTAATTTTGTAAGTTTTATATTTTATAATTCGTCTTTAATGTGTGATTCTCCTTTACATATTATTTTCCTATAGCACTGAAGTTGAAAGTTCACAGTGAAGTACAAATTGTACAATATCGTACAATAATAATGTTAATGTATTTTACAATATAACAAAGGCCAATTTCATAGTTTCTAATTCAGTTATTCAGTGCTTAACGTTTTTAAAAATTCGATTTGACCCAATTATTTATTTGAAGATGGTTTTCACTGTTAGCCTATTGGCCATTAAAAAAAAGGAAAATAAAACATTTGACTAATTTCAACAACCGTTGAATCAGGAATTACGATGTTTTATCTTAAGATGAGAAATTAACTATGAATAATAGCCTTCATTTTTCCTTTTTTATCGCAACGTAGTTTCACTTACAACAAATAAATTGCATCATTTGTCTATTTTATTGCATTCGCTTTGTTTATACCAACTCTGATAAAGCTAAAATATGTTGGGAAATTCTCACAACAATATTAACATAAAGTGGAAATTTTTAATAGCTCGTTTGTACCAATTAATATCATGTCAAAAGTAAAATTAAAGGCCGCTGAAAAATTGCATTTAGCATTGGTTCAAGTATGTAATATTGAACTCTTGATTGCTCATCAAGGTTGAATGATATCAAAGAGCTTTGAATCTTATCAGCTTTCATATAAGGGGAATCCGGGGTGTAATAGGCTAGTATTAATACACCGAACTGAATTGATACTATAATTATCAATTTTATTCAAGGTTCCACCTACTCAATATTCTGTGAACTAAATTTATAATAATAATTTACATCCATTCACTATAAGAAGTATTAAAATTATTCAAGTACATTATTACTATGATGATGATGATGATGATGATGACATCAGTCGTATTTTATTTTGTGATTTATGTTGATGTAGTGAGCAATTTATTTTCTTGTACTATGATAGAAGTTTGGCAATATGATTGTCAATTAAACTTCATCTGCGTTCTAAATGACGGAATTGAAATCTAAAATCAAGAAATTTTAAATGATTTAAATTCGTCAAGACGTTGAATCCATATCAAGGTTTGTTATAACGACGGCCGACTATATAATAACTATATAAATAAATATGGTTTAATTTCTGAGGAACAGTGCAAAATATATAATTGAAAATTATCTATCAACAGTGGAAATTATTGTATGATTATTATTGGAGAGAAAAGAATTGAGTTGAAATTTTCAATTCTATAATAAACTGAACCTTTGTTATCTGTGCAATTTCCCGTTCTAAAGCAATAAATTCCATAGAAAATTTTGAAAAACGTCAATAAAAATATTTAAAAAATATATTTATGTTTATTGACAATTTTGACAATCTGCTCTACACTAGTGACCTATATCAAGGAAAAAGTTTATAATTTCATCAGAAATCACAAACATATAACTCGTCATTTGAGCATTGGGGATCATGACTAAGCATCCACGCAACCGATAACATTCATTTAATTTTTTATCACTGCTTAATTGCTGAAATATTGTGTCTGTACATCACTACTATCCTTCACAAGTTCAATATATGCGATTAGTCGATACTTTTTGTTGATTTTTCAATGTCAAGCGATAATTTCAAGTGTACAGACAATCATTTTTAGGTTATAGTTTATCGTTTATTTTCTCAAATAGTAAACCGATTATGTTTGTAGTATTTTCAACAACTTTCAGATAACAACATTGATAGAAAGTGACACGTTTCAATTATTTAAAAATTATTGTTATTTTTGCAATTCTGAATTTGTGAAACAGAGAGAGATACAGTATTTATTACATGATTTTAATTATTCAACGATTCAACCATCCAAAAGTTGTGAAAGCATTGCTCTATAAATATATATATATATATATATATATATATATATATTAATGTAATATTATATTAATCTTTATTGACTAATTTGTAAGTGCTCTTTGTCAAGCTCTCCTTACATTACGATCACTCCCCCTCCATGCTGTATTTACTATCTTTTCTATAAAATTTCCATTATTCATA
Organism: Sogatella furcifera; assembly: GCA_017141385.1. Lineage (NCBI taxonomy): Eukaryota > Metazoa > Arthropoda > Insecta > Hemiptera > Delphacidae > Sogatella > Sogatella furcifera. The sequence goes on along the minus strand of CM029555.1, from coordinate 13,329,960 downwards.
TTCTTCTCTGCAACTCTTCAACACTTCTCTCTCTCTCTCTCCCCACTCTCACTCACTCTCTTTAATGTACATTTTTCTATTATTATATTGTCAATATGCCTCTCACCCAATCACTTTTTTTCTCCAATTTCCTATCTCTCTCACGACATTTTATCTCTGAGTAACAAGCAGCTCTCTTTCAAAATAGTTCTCCAACTTACTCGCTCTCTCCCACCAATGCTCTCTCTCTTTTCAAAAATTCGCACACGGAAAACCGTCGACCTTACTGTAGTTTCTGTAATTAAAAACAGCTCTTCATAATATAATAAAACACTTGGTGGTTTCATATAGGTCCACTGTTGAAAAGTAAAGGTGATTTGGAGGCCAATAACGCAATTTCCCCTCACCCCCTCTTACCAACACTTCCTACTCCTACTCCTCCCCACCACCTTTTCCTTCTTCTCCTACTACTCCTCATCCTTCTTCTACTACTCCCCCAACTTTTCCTCTTCCAATTTTCCCTCTCCCTTCCTCTAACACGTCAAACATCCACCCCCTTCTCAACATGTTTCTCTCTTTTCAAACTCGTCTCTCAACCCCCCCTCCACCCCTTCATTTGCGAATAACACAAGCTGAATGCTGCTTCTCTGTTTTTTGCAACAACGATAAAGAGCGGTGGCCCCGAAAAATTGTAATGAACGCGCGCGCGCCATGTTTAAAAACGATTTCGGCGACCGTGAATTTTTTCAACAAGTACCAACGACCTTGTGACGTAACGCCGCCAACTGTTTGATTTGTTTCGGATTCGCGTTCGAGTGCGATTATACTGATATCGCGTACGCACGCGCGCCCTCCAGCGCGCACACCCTTTTTTACACTCAGTTTAAATAGTCAACACAAATAATATACAAATACAGTCTAGACATTTACTGTTGTACCTTGTACCTCTCCTACACAATCTCCCATCTCATCATGCAAGCACATTATTAACCACCTCTAAAACAATGTTTATACTGTGAGAGGTTTTCATAACAAAAAACAACTATTTAGTTACGTTACACATGATACCATCAAAATGTTGCTATGATATTTATTCATACTCCTATTCTCCATGGCCTAGACGAAATTTCATTATAATTTTAGTACGCATCAAGACTAAAATACAAGTTGATACCTGGATGAAAGTTTTATTAGAGTAATAATGGTGAATTATGTTTTAATACACAGGAGCCGGAGCAGAGAAGAGTACTTGAATTTTCTCTATATTAATTTTCAGTCATTTTTTATTCTAGAATAATTCTTCAGAGTACTAATAATTTATTAATTCAATGTTAATTCTATATTAATTTTCAGTCATTTTCTATTCTAGAATAATTCTTCAGAGTATTATTAATTTATTTCATTAGCACATTTTATTAGCTCGATTCGAAAGACCTTTGGGGTTTTCATTGAGGGTGAGTTCTGTAGGATAATAATTATCGAACACGAATAATATTATTAATTATATACAGAAAAATATTAGACTGTATTGATGTTGGGGCTCTCCCGTTCTCATTGCATCAGAACCTTGCTAGAGTGTTATTATGTAACCTTTTTACGTATTCATTATCAATAAACAACAGTTATAATGCAGAAGTAACAGAAGTAGTTGGAAAAATCATGTTTGTTAACAAGGTAATAACCTTGAATTCAATATGTATGAGAGCTTGATTGAAGCCTGGAAACCCACTGACTGACTAACATTCAATATAATAGGCCTGAACAAATAAGATATACAGAGCTACTAAGTAAAAGAAGGATAGGAAATCTACTTCAAGGAGTGGGAAATCATAGAAATTGTACAGTAATGAACACTTGCCAGCTTGCTTTCACAGTTTTAAATTCCAATTCAAGTTCTAATGATAGATTAGATATAGGATAGAAAATTTTTCAATGATATGATAGTGGATTTGTATTATATGTTGTATCATAAATATCCCACCTTATTCAATTAAATGTGAGTAGCATTCTATGTTGAACAAGGAAGTTGAACTGGTTATGGTTTTTGCGTTATAAATGTACAGTTCATTTGATACGTCACAACGCCCAACATTATAAGCAGTGGCCTCCGAAGGCTGAATAAAGTTCTACTTCGCAATAGATAGGAGGAAATATAGGTTAAAAAGCAGACCGATTAGATCTGTTTATAATACTTGTCATTGGGTATTATGGTTCAGACAAATAAGGAGCAGAACTCCAGGGAGGGATATGAAATGTCGTTTGAATAAAATTATGATTGTGTAATGAGGAATTGTGATTCATATTTTTGCGATATAGAATTAATAAAAGAATTCATTGGAAAAAATTGGAATGAATTTGTTTTGTTCACAGAGTTTTATTTGAAATTATTTTAGTTGGATTGCAACTGAGTTGAATCATAGATTATGCGTTATTACTATACTGCATGGAGTAATTTGTATATTTACAATATCTTTTACATTTACAAAAATGTTTCAAAATTTTCACTCTGTCCTATTTTTACATTTCTTAACAATATATTCAATCAATGAGATCTCATTGAATTTCTCACACCAAAGTTCCACAACTTTACATGCAAAAGCATAAGCTTTTGAAACACGGAAACACGGAGTTAGTTCTTAATCACAACCATTCAAATATTGAGTTCGAAATCAAACGATCAATCATACTTAGACGGAATCAAATATCATTTGCACAGGCTTAGTGAGAATTCATTGAGATTTCCATGAAAAATGAGACTTTAAAATTTTTAGAATGGTCTAGAAATAAGTGAGAACGAATGAAAAAACAAGTAGCATCACACCAACTAATTAACATGACAAATAATTAGAGAAGTGAAGTGTGATTGCATTCAAGTGCGGCCAAAATACATATTGCTCGGTAGCAATAGATTTAAAAAATTGTTACTGATAAAGCTTAGAATTTACGTGACGAGGAAACAGAATACCGTTTGGCCGTAGCGAAGGTTACTTTTTGCAAAACTCACGCCAAGGTCTTCAAGCCCAAGTTAAATTTGAAAAGAGTTTACATAATTTTTTGTGAAGACAAAAATAATCTGACAAAATTTTTATTCACTCTTCAAAAATTTACAAAAATTTCTGATAGAACATGTATCAATTGTGTTCTAAAATATACAAAAAACACCCTACATGTTTTAAATTTCCAAAAATAATTTGATTTCTGAATTAAAAAACTGTACTGAAAACAAAATTCCAACAATGAGGCTACTTCCAGTAGGGAGGCTACTTCAGAATAGAAAATTCAACAAAAATAAATTTCTACTGTTGTTATTTGATGATAAAGACAGGTAAAAATTTTACTTACACCGATTTTTCTAGAGTAATCCTATAAATAAATTTCCTATGATTAAATCTAATGGAAATCAACTCAAAGATCAGCTTTTTTGTATTTAATGTATGATATATATAGCACACTATAATAAAGATATAGAGTTTCTAGGTTGTGCGTGATAGAAAATTGAGTTTTTTGGAAACAGTTTTAGTTCCTAGATTAATTTTTTCGATATTTATTAACAGTGAAGTTACAGTATGTAGAGATTGAGTGGGAGTTAACAGTGGCCTTCCGCCAAGGTCGGTGCTCTAAACGTTTGTACAAGAGCGAGTGAGATACTGATAGCTGTTTGATAAAAGAGCGATTGAGAGAGAAGATGAGAAATAATCAGGAAGTCAGTTTTAACCCAAATATGACCTTACGTAACAATTCCATTGCCGCCATATTGTGTTCATTACCTACACCACTATTGGGCGTATTGAGCTACAGTACATCATCTCTCTGTTAATAGTTGAAACAGTATTCTAATACGTTCAAGTTAAAAATAAATTTATTGATACTTGAAACCTGGTTGGATTACTAGGAATTTTTTTACCCTAAATTTCTCAACATATTGCCTACATTTGAAAATAAATAAAAAGTTCAATGGAAGTGGAAAAGAACACTTCAACCCAATTGAACCACGAGCACTAGAATACATAAATGGACTATAGTATCCGTGAATTGAACTATACTTGAAATTATTTCGGTAACTGATTGTTATTCAAACTGGGAGGTTATCAGGCCATCATCAAAAATAATAGGCAGAGAATATTATAATAGAATATTATACAGGTCTACTATATCTACAATTTTACGTACTTTATTAAAATATATTATAAGGTATAATAATAAATTATTGAGTCTTATTTTCTCTAACTATGTATACTGTTCATGTATTTATTTCTTCTCTGACATGGTAACAATAATGACGTAGTTCATAATATTATCCATGATCAAGGCGTAAATAGGCAACACGCATTTCACTAAAGCAGTACCGCTGACACAGTGAAAATTTCATTATTTTCATTACTATACCACAATGTTACAGCTTTAAACATTGTATAGTAATCTGAATAGCAGTATAAAACAGTTTCTGGGAAAGAGACTAGCGATAATCTTCAACTACTGTACATTGGAAATTAAAGCTAGAAACGATCTTCCATAACACCAGATCACAAGCAACCAATTTAAATGTCAACTGTGAGTCAGAATCACATCAATCTGCCCTGTTAATAGTTTATATTATGCTAACTTTCAAAAAGTCACCGCCCCCAGCACAAAGAAACGGTTGGACGGTCGCACATTTGGATTGTATACTATATAGTCTGTCCAAGAAAAGAAGACATTCTGGCAAGATGGGAAAAATACTCCAGCTCGGTCGATATTGATTCAAAAATTATGAATTTGGTCTCAAATTGTAGAAAACATTCTAATCTACAATTTAAGATACTTATTTATAATATTTTAACCAATATTGATCGAGCTGGAGTCATTCTCCAATCTTGCCAGAATGTCTTCTTTGCTTGAGCAGGCTATATTAGTGTCGACATTACCACTTATTATACATTCATTCTCTCATTCCTATCTCACTCTCTCTTTCAATCTTTCCCACTCTGTTTTACGCATCATCATATATACTCTGTCATTTTCTTTTTCTGTCGCACTCACTTGTTCGTCCGTAGGTCATTAATTCGTTTTTTAAGCGTTAGCCTTCAGTGGGTCACGGAAGAAGCGTAGACGAAATTTAGACGGCATTGGACTTGGCAGTGACGGCTGCGACTGAAACCGAAACGCGCGCGAGAGAAAGAGAGAGAGAGAGAGAGAGAGAGAGTGAGTAAGAGAGATGTAGAAATCGAGAGTTGAACAGGATAGTCGGCTTCTACCTTCATTGCCAATGTCGTTCGGTCTCGACCGCGGCCTTATACCTTGAAAACTAAAGGATAAATAACGTTAAACAATTTCTGTGTTTCCTGTATTACACCCACGTTAATTAGTGTAGTTCTTCGAATTTCTTTGATACACATTTTGCAATAATTTATTGTTTTGGTGAAAAAGTTTCACGGAAGTAGTGATCAGCATTTTGATAGTAGGTCAATCGGTTGTTATAGTAGTTTAGTAGTCGGTATAGGTAGTAGTTGGTAGTTTTATAGTGGAAGAATTTATAAACTTATAGTAAAAGGAATAATGATACTATTTTTGTAAAACAATTGTGATTTCATTTTACCTGAAAAATCATCCATTAAATTCAATCAATTTCCTGATATTTAAAGGCCTATTGAGGTAAAATAAATCGATCTTCCTAGAGCATTTCAATCCTAATATTATAGGTCAATCAATCAAATTGTATTGGGATTAGTTATCTAATTCTAATTGATGACCAACAATAGTTTCAAGGAAGTAATGGTTAGAATAATTAATGATTCTGGTCATAGTGATCAATAATTTTGGTTAGAGACTAAAGTTAATTGGTTCCGGTAACCTAGTCACTGGTAAAGAAATCAACTGGAAGTTTTAACTCAGTAATATATTAATGTACAGAATATATATATAGAATTTTTCCGTGAAAGAACATTTTACTACAATCTTGGTTGCAAAGGAATGAGCTTTGAAATAATTATTTTACTCATATGAAAGTTTAAATTAGTAATCTATATTCATTAGATTCAATCTATCCACGCAAAGCAACTCTAGATGATAAAATTGTCTCTAACAAAGTTTGTTTTATCTAAAGGTATTTGCAGAATAATCATCAAGCGATAAAATTTTATTGAGGGGCCACTCAAGATTTAACCTTCGTTAGCCAATTACTTGTCATTTTTTGTTGCAAAAATCGACCTCAACTACATTGAGAAATATGATTTGAAAATGTTCAATTGAAAACGTTTTATTGTTTCCCAACACATTTTGGATCTAATTAGTCAATCAAAAAATAATTGAAAGAGATGAGAAATCAATTATGAATTTGCAAATTTAAATTATCCTTGCATCATATTTTCTATGGATTATTTGAAAGTCGAAAATGTATTCATTTATTTTTCGAAAGAGATATAACCCTTTTTCCAATAGTTGAAGATAATGTATTATCAGAATAATGTATTGAATCAGAACATGGATACTTGCTAGTTTAATTCCTGCAATATTATTTGGACTTCAATAACTGAAAAATAAATAGGAAATATCAATCAGCATTCAACATTGAAATATAACTTTAGAATAATTACAAGAGAATTTCTCTGTGAATTAACATGCATTCTTGATTTGTGGAGATGGGTGGATAAGTAGGTCACCAATATGAATCAATAGAGGGAGCTTCAAGATGTTTAACCACAGTTGAATAGTAAACTCTATTAGCTGAAAAGATAGAAGATTTTGATATTCCAAATTACTCAATAATAATCACTTCTAAGAGTAAGATTTCCACAATATTATTGTACTACTCAGGATGTAGAGGGGTGGAGTGGAATCACTTTCGATCTCATGCAAAACATTTTTTAACTAAATTGGGTCAGATTTGAAGTATTGTTTAGTAGTTTATGTTATAAAGAAATCTTAATACAGAGAAAATGTAGTTTAGGACAGTTTAGAATAGAGTTTTAGATAGAAATTGAAGAAATTCCTTACAAATTACGAGAGCAGAGCTGTAGCACGGTATCTTGCTTTTCCTAAGCATGACCTTGACAATGAAAAACCCGGGTGAAAATCGTTACGACAGCTTCCAGAGTGGGATGGGTTTCCACTTTCACAAATCTGGGAAAATTGGGATTAACATTCCAGGTTTCAATAGCACAACCAGAATAGAAAACTTATAACAAGTATTAGAAAAACAACAATAAGTTTCCAAGCTCGGAAAAATAATAAATAAAGGAGTTTTACATTATTGAGCAACGATCAGCTGTTTTCTGATAGATTGACTGGGGGAAATTTTGCAAAATGCAGTTGGCTGCACTGTTTTCCCCGGCTATCTAGTGCATACGTTGCATCTAGTGCACTATGGAAGTGAGTTTTCCATTTCCCAAATATTATGCAGTTTTCCCAGATTCGTTCGCGATTTGTTTAATATTAAATTTTGAATTGTGTTGACGGTAAGTTTCATCACACTAAAGTGACTCCACTCACAATCCCCATCTAAATATATTCTATTATATTCCAGTATAAAATGAAAAATCAATAAGTGATACTAGGATAAGTCTGGGGCTGATAAAATTGTTTAAAATGGTGAAATATATTGGGGACTTTCTACATTGATCACTGGCGGCTCGTGCCCACGAAACAGGTGAAGTGCTCTACAGTAAAAGATACGGGCACTTCACCTGTTTCGTGGGTACGAGCCGCCAGGGACATTAATAATGATCTGGATCAGGATGAATTGCAAGAAAAACTATCTAGGGGTTAATTACTGTATAAGAAAAATGTGTTTTTCTATGGAAAAAACCATAGGCAACTAGAATTATAATTCAATAGAGATTTTGATCTATGATCATGACCTACGACAGTACTGTTCTTATAGAATCTGATATACTAAATCAATGAAACTTTGATAATATTAATTTATTTGTAGCTTGCGTCACTATTACGTAATTGTCATCCACTCTCTTAAAATAATTATTATTTTGCTCCTAATTTGGTTCGAGATATTCTAGGTACTGTATTGAGATGAATATTTAACGTTAAAATCTATATTCATTTACAATTACTGTAATAGGCTCATACAGTGATTAATCATTCAACTCTTGTGCTCTCATTTAATATATTGATTTTATTTTCACTATACATGAAAAAACTTCAATAGTTTCTTTAATAACTAATTAAATTTGAAATATAAAATGAACAATGACGTGTATAATAGCAACATATTCAGAATTGAAAGCGAAGTTAATTAATTCATTGAGAACTTATAAAATGTGAATAGATATTCAACGAAACATTAAATGTAGTTGATATCATCAATGATTTCAAGAAATTATACATATTGAATTCTCCTATTAGTTAAACAAGACTAAGTCAATCAATATTATATTGAATAAATTAGAGTAATATTCTTGTTTTACTCTTCTAGAGTAATATTCCAAAGATTTAGTAATTTTAATATTGGGAAACCCCGATGCAAGTAAAGATAGAAAAATCAACCAAATAACCAATATTAATAAACAACATGTTTGCAATTATTAGGTAAATATAGATGTGTTTGATAAAGAGACCTTGAATTGACCCAAGAGGTCTCAAATAAAACTCGGTCGTTCGTGACCTATAGCTGAGAGACCCAAAGGTCACAAATTCGAGGTCAAATGTATCAGACGGTCATTGATTGGTTGATGACTGAATTTTACGTTCATTTATTGAACCCAATGGAACAAACCTGTCTTTATTTATTCAAGAAGAATCCAATTTGCAGTGTAACCAGCATTCAGCAATGGTAGGGAAATCACAGAATTTACTTCCCTTGAACCTTGAATGAATTGATCTACAGACCTAGATCCAAATTTAGATTTGTTCTTTTCTATGGGATAATATTAATGAGTCATTTGCTATAGGACTCGTGGGTATCTATTCTCTTATCAAAATGACTTTTCATCCACTTCTTTAACGAAGGAATTTTTCAAGTGTTAATCATTTGCATTCACTTTTGAGAATTATTTATTCCATCAATTCAGATTTTACATGAGACTGCTATCAATGCAGAAAGGAAATCTTCATTGTAACATTTCCAGAACAACCTGTGCTATAAAAGGAGTTATACCTTCTACTATGAGCCATGATATATCTATCAATATTTGATGTAGGTATACTATGATGTTTCATCTATGAGCTTCATCACCTTGATATGGGAAATTATGGAGAGCCTGTGGAATATTTTGAAATGCAAACCAAATGATAAAGTCCAAATTAATCTATTATAATGAATTCTGTAACAAAAACTTGAATGTACAATTGGATCACAGTCATCAAATCCGAAACTTTGATGCATTACTCAATGAAACTATCTCAATTGTGATTAACTATTATTTACAATTTACTATGAAGGTCACCTTATCAACCTCACGCTACTAGGCCTACATTGCATTCACTGATAATAATTATTGTTTGGAGAATGTATCTGGCATACTGTTGAATACAAGCTGGCAATATGCTCAGCATTGACAATTCACACGTAATAAGTGTACAATTGTACAAGGAAGTAGAAACTGTGACATTTATTTATATCTACGGCGCAGGCACAACCACTCAATAAGTAGAAACTAGTTATAAGCTGCAATAGTTCTCGTTAAAAACATAGTTGTAATTTTAGTTCCAGTAATATAACCTACTGATGTAGGCATATTGAAAGTGAAATTAATCTACATAAAATTACAGTAATGGCAATAATCGAAAAGAAGTAACAAATGATTTTTACTCTGATGCAATAAATAATACTTTGAAATACACTTTGAAAAATGTATTTCAATGGCAATAATCGAAAAGATGAATTATGATTGATTGCATCAGAGTAAAAATCATTCGTTACTTCTTTTCGATTATTGCCATTGAAATACATTTTTCAAAATGTATTTCAAAGTATGATTGATTGCATCAGAGTAAAAATCATTCGTTACTTCTTTTCGATTATTGCCATTGAAATACATTTTTCAAAATGTATTTCAAAGTATGATTGATTGCATCAGAGTAAAAATCATTCGTTACTTCTTTTCGATTATTGCCATTGAAATACATTTTTCAAAATGTATTTCAAAGTATGATTGATTGCATCAGAGTAAAAATCATTCGTTACTTCTTTTCGATAATTGCCATTACTGTAATTGTATGTACTTCTAGATATAATCAAGGAATAATTAGTACAGAAAGCTACTGAAATCAATTCAAAATACTTTATGAGTTCAATTATCATAGATTGATAAATAAGCTATATTAATTATCACAATTGATAATAAATTTTATCACAAGAATATTACAAATCGGAACGAATTCTTGGAATTGGAAGTATGGTTCATGGTTCAAATAAAATGAAATTCACGGGCTATGAAGCGAATTAGTATTAGTTTTAATTTAGAAAATTATATTTTTATTTGAGGACTGCAGCTGCAGTAACGTTGTTTTCCAGATCAACATGGATTTTGAAAATCTATTTCATTTGATAGCGATTTTGGGACAACAATAAAATTAATTCGAAGTTGAAGTGATCTGGTGAAGCAGTCACCAGGGGTCGGCTGATCAATTCACATAAAAATGCATTACAGTATTTGCAAAGGTAAATATGTAAAAGTGTAGATGACATCTCCGAAAATATTCTTCGTCGATGAAAATCAATAATAATTATTACAATTATTCCTCAAATGAAGAAATGAGCATTATTTTGAAAGGAGCAGAATCGAATAGTGATCCGTGTAGTCCGAGCCTGACGGAAGCTTGAATTGTTCGCAACCAAGCCTCAAAGAACTTTTTCCGGTGATTGAACGAGAAAATTGATTGCCGTCCTCCTGAAGCATTCAGTTGATGTCTTGTGAGGAATGACATTGGCGGTCTTTTGCAATGAACTAAGAACATACGAATTACCTCCTTTGACTTCCTGCTGCTATTGAAACCAGTTTCAATGCGAGTGGTTAGCCTCCTCTTCTGTGCTCTGCGAGTGGGCACGTCTACCTGTACCTATGTCTGGTTGTGAAAAAGTTCCTGTGGTTGGAAATTTCCATATCTTGATAATGGTCATATTTTCAGTTTGCTAGAATTTATTGTGGATTTATCAAATCCAATAAGTCATGTACTGTATTTGGATGGTGATCGCAAAACAAAACATTAATGAGATAATGATAAAACAAAACTAAATCAGAACTTAGGAAGTTATTATTCTTCCACTTCCATTGAAATGAATTACCTACCCTGCAAAACAATGACAAATTCTAAAACTGGAACAAATATTAACCTTTCTTATTCATAATAAAATTACTTTTCAAAACATTAATGACCTTCTAGAAACGAAGTTAGATTTCAACCTAGGAAGTTATTTTCTTTACCACACAAAATAAATAACTCTTCAAAACATCAGTCGTCATGATAAGAGAGAAAACTGAAACAAGATGTTAATTTCCATTGAAAATTTTATTGACCTTACAATATCAATTATCAGGTTACTGGAATTCTTTGCTCTTGAAACCTTCAAGGACCTTATAATAACTTGAGGAATTAAATTGGATAATTCAATATCCCTTATGGAAACTTGAGAACCTGAAAGACTCTATAATAATGATGTATTGCATGAATTTTGAAGAATTTGAGAACAAATGTACTATCAAAACACAAAAAAGTCAGATATTGACTTGACTAAAAAAAGCTCAAGACCACCAAACCGTTTTTCTTCAAGACTATCAACAAAAATCTGAACAGCCATGAAATTCAAAAATTCTGTTAGAACCTTGGAAGACTTTCTTTTGTCACATCCTTGAGATGTTAATGTAACTTTTTAAATGAATTATTAGGACATCTAATACTGGACTGTCTGGGTGATGGTGAGGGGAGGGGGATGGTCGGACAGCCTTGACCAAACGTCTCCAGACAAAAAACATGTGCATGAGTTGGCAGAGGAGTATGTAGTCTAACCACGCAAAGAAGACATTCTGGCAAGATGGGAAAATGACTCCAGCTCGGTCAATATTGTTTTAAAAATCATGAATTTGGTTTCAAATTGTAGATCAGAATGATCCTACAATTTGAGACCAAATTAATAATTTTTGAACCGATATTGATCGAGCTGGAGTCATTTTCCCATCTTGCCAGAATGTTTTCTTTGTTTGGACAGACTATAGTCACACACACCAAGGGCACACTCGGTGAATTTCGTTCTTTTTTCGGCCTATTTCTTAGTTCCTATCCTTGCCGTAGCTGCAAGTTGGGTAAAAATAGCTGCAATGCTCGAGAAAGACTGGAAGAATGTTGTTTTTAGACGCGAACCAGGCTAGAGTCGAATAGGTGTGCAATGGAGAAATGAAATTAAATCACCACTTGCTGGATAGGACGTGTTGGTTGGTGCTTTACTGGAGAACAGCCAAGCTATGAGTGCTCTTTTTATGTTTTTTGGCCACTAAATCACTCTCAATGCTCGAAATTTGTTGAACAAGATGTGTATGTAATATGTTAGAATACACAAGAAAATAAATGGATATCGAGATCAAGAATACAGATAAGAAAAGAAGCTTGTACAGAGGAATCCAGTAAACTAGTAATCGAGGATGTTGATAGGTCCCTTGATAGTATGTGATGTGTATTGATTGATAATGAACCTCACAGTGTATCACTGTGTCTTCGAATTCACTTTCCCTAATAAACAATTGAATCCCTAAAACTTTTACATTTGTCCACCAAGAATCCACTCAGTTGTGAATAGTTGAAAATTAGAAGAGCTACATAGTTTTCGAATTCTCAAAAGGTATCTGTATCACTAATATTTTCTTCTAATTGAAATATTAATATTGTTAGAATTATCGGTAGTGTCAAGTGTTTTTCGAGCGGAATAAATTTTTATTTAATATTTTCTCATTTCAATCTTGAAGTTTCAATTCATTAATTTCATTCAACGCCTTTAATAATGATTCATTAATACTGATTAACACATTCAGCTCTTCATTTGTATCTCTACAATGGATAAATATGATTTTGATTACCGTTAAGTGGTGATACCGATTAGTAGTGCCCTTGATTTTCATTAAAATAAGGCTCCAGCTCAGTGAACTCTGAATATAAAAGTTGACTTTCCATTAGGCTAAAATCAATGCAATTCAGTTTCACAGATTAAAAGTGAGTAGAAAGTGAGTGGGAAGCATTGCGCTGATTTTATACGTCGAATCTAGGCCAATGAACGTGTTGAAAAGTCGCCGCCGTGAAAGTAATTTCGTTTTCGAAAATTTCTCCGTTGCACCTTGATAATGAAAAGTGGACTGGCTGGTCCGTAAAAGCTTACAAGATTGATCACAAGTTTCGCAATGGAATTATGTGTGGCTAGCTTCTAGTAGACATAAACTACATTCTAGATTCCAGTAAACATATCGGCAATTTCTCTATTTTAAGCGGTGGAGATGGAGACACATTTTGTAAACAAAAGCGACCTTTTCGAAACTGGGTCAGTATCTTTTTAGGATAAGCCGCCTTTTTTAGATACTTTACCACGGAGGAAATTTCTGATTATCAAGCCTAAAATTTTTATTATTCATTTTGAGTGTAGAAAAGATGAAGAATATAACTTTCAAAATTAAATTTCAAAATTTGTAAGTGATAAAACTGCATCTTCTTATTGGTCTTATCATATGAGTATTCTACTTTCATTCATGAGAAATGAGAATATAAGATATGGAGCATTCAAAAGTGAAATGGATATAAAATTAATATAACCTCCATTCAATGTTCATAATTGATTATTTATGCTGAAAAATCCTATCATTATAACATTTACTTGCATTCATCTTGATCAATAAATATGAACTGAATAGCTTCAGTGATCGCTTGTTCCCTCAACTCTCATACTCCAGCCAATAAAATATAATTGGGAATCACAAATTAGTTTCTGATGAATATTTTTTATACATAAGTCTTTGAGAATCATTTCCATTAGGAAAAGTATGAGTGTAGAGAGGTTCAGGCTCGTTGGGAGGGGTTTAGTCAATTTCTTCATGAGCACAGGGTACATCACTTACAATGTGTTTCAGGGTACTCTCAATCCATTGTAAATGATTATAGGCCACTTTCAAATGAATATCCACAATCAAATGACTATTCTATCGTTCGCGCCTTCAATAATGTCCAAAAATAATGAACAATAATCAGACAACAGTAGATATTGTTCAAACAGTTCTTCCTGTTGTTATACCAGTGGCACTGTTAACTAAATAATAAATCTACACCATTTTGTAATGAATGGCCTCTCAGATCAAGGTCTCACAGTCAATAGGCTACTTTGTCAGCAATTGAGAGCGGTTCAATACTTTTGTTCAAGTACTGACGCATCTGATTATTGATAGGCAACTCATCTCAATGTCAAAAATTGCAAACCTTTTAATATTTGCAAAATTTGAAGAAAGTCAATTCTTGTTATATTAGGCTATTCAATAGATTATTATCTAAGTTTTCGGATTTTGGTTCAACTGTTATTCAATACAGTATTCAAGAAATTACAATAATTCTTGAACGTAAAAACACAAACACTTGTTCAAAACGTCTTCTTTTCTAATTTTGATGAAAGTAATACCAATAAATATCACAAATTTTCACTTCCGAATAAAGAAAACGACGAGTTATCAATTTAAAATTTTGAATATTTCCCATTATTTTATGATGCTCATGCTCAATGGTTCCACAACATTATTATTACTGATATTGTAGGCAGAGCTCCTATAGCTCGTTCTTATCTCTATAGATTAATTATTGACTTCAATACACCGCATATACAAGATGTGTTTCACCTGATATGCCTTTCTCTCACTTACTTAAACTTTTCTCATTGGTTTGACGAAAACTTTTTGTTTTGTTTCGTTTTATCTAGTGTGGGAGCACTTGGCAGTTTGTACCGATCGTAAATGGAATTTTCAATTCGTCGATTGTTATGATTATTATTTATGGTCGATCCATGGTTGAATGGTGAAAATCGTAAAGGACTCTCTTGTATTTTCAATTCTCTTTCAAGGCGGTACATTCAAAAATACACCATGAGACATTATAGAAATGGAGCCATCGGTCCCGACTGTCTAAAAAGTAGTCATCTCTCATTATCTTCCATCTTATTGCCCACTCACAGGCATTGGAGCCCATGTGGGCATCACCCTCAGAAAAAAGAAACAAAACAATCGAATTTCAAGGTCTAGTATGATTATTGAAACGTCTTGTATAATCAATATCGTCTTAATCATCATACAAGAACTTAAATTCGATATTTCATTGTTTTGTGTAACTTAGAGAACTATTGAATGTTCCTTGCTAATAGAAAATTGAAACTTTGATACTCAGCTTAATGATTACTCTCCTTAATAAACAATAAAATATATTCATCTCCGGGTGAATAATATGTCGTGATGAGCCCCATGGTCTCAATCTCTAGTCCTTTCGATACTTTCAAGACGATTCATGCAAGACCATATACATGATACCCTGTCTGTTCAAGAAAATAAGACATCCTGGCAAGATGGGAAAATGACTCCAGCTCGGTTAATATTGCTGGTTAAGAAATTATACATTTGATCTCAAATTGTATATGGGAACGTTTCCTACAATTGGTCTCAAATTGTAGATGGGAATGTTCTCTACAATTTGAGACCAAATTTATGATCTTTGAACCACTTTTGGCCGAGCTGGAGTCATTTTCTCATCTTGCCAGGATGTCTTCTTTGCTTGAACAGACTAGGCCTATACTATAGGTATTATGAGCAAAACGACTCACCTAAATCAGGGATGGAGCTGGACGGCTCTTCGTGGTTGATGCGTTCGGCTTTGACCTCGGCCGTGGGCTGGTGATGGACTATGCGGGGCCGTGGGGGCGGCGGAGGCGGCGGCCGCATGAGGGGTGGCGCCGGTGGCGAGCACGTCGACGACGACACCACCGAGGAAGGCGCCGAGGGCACCCGGAAGTCGGGGGCGGCGGTTGGGGGCGGCATGAGTACCCCCGATGGCGATGCCGTGTGTCTTTCGGGAGGAGGGCGGTTGGTGGCGAGTGGTGGCGAGGTTGAAACAATAATACTCGACGAGGTGGTTGCAAGATGCACCGGAGAACTTGAACTAGTAGCTAGCGCCATTTTTCAAATCACTTGCACAAAAACACAGTTTACAAATCCAAACAAATCCAAAATTACACTTTCAAATTGCACAAATTCCGTTCAAACCAATCAACTGTTACACACTTACACCAAATTTTCACTTTTTAATTGCACAAATTTCTCAACGATTTAGATACTTTGCAGACGTTTTCCAATTTATCACCTTTGAATTGCACGAGTTTCGTTCAGACCACTCTAACTTTTCTCAACGATAATACTATGCAAAACCTTATCGCTGTCATCGTAGTCACATGGTACTGTTGTTTTCCCCATTTTAATTATTCCAAACATTATTGAAAAGAGTTTTTCAGTAGGGACAATATCTATCGATAAAATATAGTAGAAATTATTATAATAATGTTCACGAAATGTCAATTTAGTTAGTAACAATATAAGAAACCCGAAACCACGAAAATTATTCTAATATATCTAGTAATAAAATATTATGAATCAATGTGATATTTGTGTTTGTAGGGCTTGCTACAGGATTCAAAATATCAATGTCAAGTTCATAAAAATGTCAATAATACACGATGATTAATAGCGTTCGAAACTTAACGTTATCAATTTATTTTAATTGAAGAAGTTTTTTGAAACAGTCACTGAAACACCAGACAACTATGTCTTATCACGTAATATCAAGAGTCACAGATAACAGACCAGTCTTCAAGTAGTAAATTTATCGAAAACAACTTACAAAATACACGATGAAAACTTTTCAAAAACGTAGAATTTGTATAAAAAAGTAGGCCTCGAATAGTAAAAAACAAACGAGAAAATTCGTTGAAAATACACAAATACACTTCCTGAGAATTATTTCAATTCGCTGAGATTTCACCTGGATTTGTTGAGTAAATAGACTACTAAATGCACATGGGGGGAGTGTGTGTTTTTAGTAGTTTTTGACAGTTGAGTTGCAGTTTTGAAACTAATTGATAGCGCAGCATCAAAGAATCAAAAGTAACAATTGAAGCACTGTGACACAGTCAAGTCAAGTGAGTCATCACCACCACTGTCACTCTGACAACCGGTGTCAAAACTATCATGACACAAACAAAACCAAAAGCCGATCCTCGCTGTTCTCAACCGATTGCATAGGCAGGGGCTAGTCCATCACTTTCACTGGCCGACTGTTGTATAGCAACTGAGCTGGTGTTCTAACTATGGATGGGGTGGGTGGGTAGGGGGGGATCTGGCCTTGTCCTTGAAGTCGGACCCTGAACTCTACAGAGAGGCCCGCTCTGCTTTTGGCCCTGCGCGCGGGGAGGGGGGTGGGTGGAGCACGGCCAAACCCTCCCCCACTACCTACGAAACTTGTGCGCCAGCGCGTAATTCGAAACGCCTAGCGACAGCGCGATTTAGAGCGAAAATTGGCGTTTTGACGGCGCAAGAGCTGCAACAAGCAACAATTTTGTTATGCATGGCAAACGCATACCGAAGGAAAATGTTTATGATGATGAGAGAGGAAAAAATGTGCGGACTGCAATTCCTGTTTTTGAGTCACACATGATACTGTAGTGATTGGAGTACTTTTTGATATTATGAGAAAAACTATGATAATCCGATATGATACGGTAAGGTTGAGTGGTAGAAAGGACATCCTAGTCCCAACTCCGCCTAATAAAGAGTATTTTCATTTCATTTCATACGGTATAAGAAAAAAATATATGGAAAGAAAAATGTAAATAGGGGAAGATACTGCTAGTCGTTCAGTTTTCAAGTTTCACATAAGTATTTTTTCTGATTCTCTGATTAGATAAATCATAAAAGATTTGAATTCAGTGGTGTAAGTATGATTATTATATTGGTTGTGGATAGAAAGATTCTATTCTATGCGAAATGTGTTTACCATCTTTTAATATTTCTAGGCTATGAAAGACTTGTTTGAAAGCTTACTATCCGATTGAAACCCCTTCTGGATTATATGAATAATTCTAATTTGGCAAAGAGTCATCATTATGAAGGAGATTAATTTTCAAGGAGCCAATCTTCAATCCCATTGAATACTAAAACAGTGGAAAATATCATGTAAGGTGAAACAGATTTTTTTCAGGAGATCATCATATTATAGTATGAGCACGGAAAAGGTCATCTTTGGTATAAATTGGTTTTTTATAAGCATTTCAAAATATCATAAGAAATTGATCCGTACAAGGTCCCCTGAAATCATATAACTTCGATGAAGGAGTATCATTATTATTATTAGCTTATGGCTTTATTTGGTGGAGAGACCAAAAGGTGTTCCACCTCGCCGACATAACCTTGTTTAGTAGAAAACATGGTAGAAGTTCTTGAAAATGTTCACAGTTGATTTGATTCGGAAGAGTTCTTTTCAATTTAGAAGGTCCAAAAACACCAAAGCACAAGTCAAAATTACTAATCAAAAACAGAAAACTTTTGAATTTAAGAAAAGAATCTTTGATGAAGGAGTGAATAACTAAGAATCATAGCATTAATAACCTTCTAAAGGAATGTTGGAGCTCGTTACATAACCCCTCGATCAACCAGTTAATCTCGTTGGAGGCCAAAGGGCTCCATAAGTATTCAAAAAACTGATTGATGAGAGGGTCAATGAGATATTGCATTCTATAATTGGGAAAAAGTTGTTATTGATAAGCAAATACATGAGAATCCTAAATTCACACGAGGTTATCAACAATCAATGAATAGTAAATACAATGCATATATGAAGTAATCAAACACTAATACGAATGTCATCGAATAATATCATAGCGAAAGAATAGCTAAGGGATACTTATATTCTTCCTCAATGATAATACTATGCTGAAGTATGATGTTGGAAGTTATAGATGCAAATCAAATATATCTGAAGAGACATTCTGCATGCATAAAAATTGAGAAGCGAACCAATTATCTGAAAAGAAATAAGGAAATAGGTGGAAATGATGTAGAAAAAGTGAGATAGAAATATGAAGGAGATGCGTTTGGAAAGGAATAGAGATGTAGGGAAATAAGTTTGACAAAAAAAATAGTTGTAGAAAACAAAGAAGAAGAAGAAGACGAAGAAGAAGAAGAAGAAGAAGAAGAAGAAGAAGAAGAAGAAGAAGAAGAAGAAGAAGAAGAAGAAGAAGAAGAAGAAGAAGAAAAGAATGTAGAATGAAAAGATGAGAACATTTTTTTTCCTTATTGAGATTTAAAGAAAGAGAATGAAGCCTCCTAATGCATCTATTAATGGATTGAATTCTTGATACATGAGAATGAATAAGAATGAGTGCATACTGGAATAGTTGGGAGGAATAGAAGAAATTAGAAACGATGGGAAGAAAAATGAAGAAAACTAAGATGAAGAAATGAAATAATGAAAAAGACTCATTATAGGTAGAAATGGAGATTGAAAATTCTACGAAAGAAGAAAAATGTAAAATCATTGAAGGAATAAAGGAGTGGAATAAAACACAATAGCTGTATAAGTAATCGTACATATTACTGTAGGAGAAAAACAGGGATTATGTGGCTGTGTGAATCGGAGAATTAAAACCAAGTAATTTGGCATGAGTAATGCAAACTATCCCATGTTTGGACATTTCCAATGCCTCATTCCATCCTACAAGATAGAATGAATGAATGAAAATAGGAAAACTGGATAAGAATAATATTGATTCAAGAATAGGAAAACAACAGGTATATAAATTATTATCTGTACTCATTGGAATATGTGCTCCAAAATGCTGCATTATAATACTTAAATCATTATCTCAACATTTTCACGTACAAATTCATGCTCTCACTTTTGCGTTCGCGAGGAAAATTTCTGCTCACTTTCGTTCTGTTTTTAGGCGCGTGCAACTCTTCTGCCCTCATACGTAATGTTTGGACTATGTGATTCCATTGCCAGCAGTGTAGGCAAGAATAGACGGCCAAACTAGAGACAAGGCCAAAAATACAGATATATCCAAGCCGACCCACGCACGCGCAATCATGCAAGCGGGCATTACCACCAAAACTATACGTTCGACCCACTGAGCCTTCTTCATTTCCTTTTTCTTCTTCATCTTTATCAACATCCTCTCTTTTTAATTTTTCCTCTCTATTCGGATTGCACCCTCACCAACCCTCTTCTACTAACTCCCACACCCTTTTCCCTCTCCAGCATTATCCGGTTTCTTTTTTCATTATCAACATCGGTATCTATACTAACACATTTTTAATATTATCGGATGAATACTATTACCACCAGTGAAAAACGTTCACTTTTATTAAACCTTCCCACTTCTATAACATAATCAAGACAGTACCGAATGAGATTTTACAACTTTCGGAGGAGACGTAAAGCCGTCGGTCCCGACTGTTTGAAAATCAGTCATCTCACATCATCACTTTTCTCATAACTCATAACGTACATGATTGAAGCACACGTGGGCATCACCCTCAGAAAAAAATTGAGGTTATTAGCATCAATTTCCGGGAATATTCCCGTCTGATAGGTAAATTGTCAGATATTAATTAAATATAGTTACATAATAATATATAACAACATATGATAAAATTATAAAAATAAAATCAATAACATTTCAAGTCACAGTTATAGAATATTCATTACTTAATAATACAACAAAATTCACCTCAAAATCTATCAACAAAAAACTCTGCCACTGAGTAGTAGACTCTCTCATTTAACATTGACCTGATAGTCTTTTTAAACAGCGGCAATGAATCTATTTTACTGATGGACTCAGGTAACTTATTATATAATCTTATTCCTGAATAAGAAGGGTTTCTTTCGTAAGAGGCATGTCTGTGAATAGGAAATGATAGCAAGCTTTGATTACGCGTAGAATAGTTATGTCTGTCTGTGCAAAAATTGAATTTATGGATAATTACTCTTTATAAAAATTAACAAATGAAATATGTAGATGGCAGGCAAAGTGAGGATCTGCGAATCCCGAAAAAAAGATTTACATGTATCTCTAGCTCTCAAACCAAAAATTACTCTGATAATCTTTCTTTGAATTAAAAATATTTTATAACTGTCAGTAGAATTTCCCCAGAAAATTTTTCCATAACATAGATGGGAGTAGACATAGGCATAATATACGGTGATAAGTGTATTTCTATCAACTGAATGAGATAGCTTAAGAATTACATAATAGGCACGGTTCAACTTCGTTGTGAGATTTTTTATATGTTCTTTCCAATTTAGTCCCTCATCTATTGTAACGCCCAGAAATTTTAGAAATTTAGCTGTTTTTAGTCCACTATTACCAAGAGGAAGAAAACTTCTCATGTTGGTTCTCCTGTAACTAAATTCCATGTGATAAGTCTTACTGAGGTTGAGAGAGAGGCCATTTGCTTCAAGCCAACCAGTTATGTTTTCCAGGTCTTTTTGTATGTTACAAGTAAGAGTTTTGTGATTTTTGTCTGATATTAATGCGGTCGTGTCATCAGCAAACATAATAAGTCTTGACTGGGTAGAATTACCCAGCACGATAGAATTACCTAGCACGATAAAATTACCGTGACGTACGGTATCGTTAAGGTTATGACAGTACTGAATGTATGCAAGTTTTATGCTGTAAATACGATTTGTTCCTAGAACGTTTTTGATTGTATGTAGTTTGGATGCATAGCCCAATATGTCTTTCAGGTGAAATATTAAGCCATCGGTCCCGCCTGTCCTAAAAGTTGTCGTCATATCTCATCATTTTCGTCTCTCCAATCATCCAAGGCCTACATCTACAGGTTATTTGGACATTGAGTCATTGACATGTAAGTGAGAAAAATTAACAACTTTTGTTGTTCAATTTTAATCGAAATGGCATTGGCGGCTCGTACCTACGAAACAGGTGAAGTGCCCGTATCTTTTACTGTACAGGACTTCACTCATCATCCAAAGCCTTCATCTACAGGTCATTTGGACACTGACATATAAGTGAGAAAAATTAACAACTTTTGTTGTTCAATTTTAATCGAAATGCATTGGCGGCTCGTACCCACGAAACAGGTGAAGTGCCCGTATCTTTTACTGTACAGCACTTCACTCATCATCCAAAGCCTTCATCTACAGGTCATTTGGACATTGACATGGAAGTGAGAAAAATCAACAACTTTTGTTGTTCAATTTTAATCGAAATTTTAATACTGCCGTACAGTAAAAGATACGGGCACTTCACCTGTTTCGTGGGCACTACCCGCCAGTGCAAAATGGATCAATTTCAACACCGATGAATGAACTTGAACTAGATGAAAGGCTCGATCACATTCTTTTGATAGAATGAAAGATTTCATGAATCTAGCTTTTGTATTGTTAACAGTTTTTTAATGACTATTATGTAACAAATACAAAAATCAACGATAATCTACGCATGACCTGAAGTTCACGCCCTCTACTATCCTAACTTCATGAGTAAATGAAAAGATACATAGTTTTATCCAGTCAGTAAACATATTATTACTGCTTTGATTCTACACATTTTTCACCTAACATGATTGGAATTACTTCCCCGCAAAGATAAAAATAGTATGCTGCTTTTTGTTCTTCTACAGTAGAAGAATATACTAACAGTAATTTTACTTCTGTTACTATTAGTATTACTCATACAAGTGTACTGATTGAATTCCATCAATGTAACCAAAAGATAACTGTAATTAGATTTCTAATCAATGCTGAAAAACAAATAAGACTAGAATAATTTACAATTCTTGAGCTGAAAATTGATAAGGAATTTTTTTCTACATAAACATGATTGTCCACAAGCATTTATAGGAGTCACAGAATTTTAAAGCTTATAAGAATTTTCTTATTTAGTTATTAAGGCTTAATCAATGATGAGGTTTACTAAATTGATAACTAGATCACAGTTGAGATGTTGGCCTGTTGTTGACAAACTGATAATGAATTAAGGTATTTCCGCTTTCCTGTGAAAGATGTAAGTCATATTTCCTAGTCGTAAAATATAGCTTATAAAAATTAATTTAGAATATAAAGATTAATCATATCTCTAGCATTTTGCATTCCTGCATCGGCGAAAACTGTATTCTGCGTCGCAGTGGGAGCACGTTTTCTAAGCAACCAAAAATCTCTGGAAATAAATGCTGCTGAATTCGGCACATAAATAAATTTAATATGGGCGATCATCTCCCATCTCAAGACAAATTTAGATCTTCTAAACATTTTGTAATGTTTGAATAAAACGAACTATACGTAAAAACTTCACAAAATAAAATTTCAACACAAGAAACTAATGCCGCTGAATTTGGCCACGACTCTCGAATAGACTATCTATCGATAATCAAATCAACTACAATACCAGATCAACTTTCGTTCCAATATAGTTTGATATTGGATCTGAATTTCGTTCAGTTGATTCACTGAGAACTAAAGGTTTGTTCGGTTGATTCGGTCTTGAGTATAATAAGAGACTAGATGAGAATTTATCATATCTATTAGAAATAATTGGTTCGAATATAAAAATATAGGTTCTCTTCTCTCTGATGAATGGACATTTTATGTCCAAACTCCGTCTTTTCATTTAGATATTTTAATGAAACTTGGCGTGATAATTGCATTACGAACAGTCATAACAAAGACGTACTCTGTCTGTCTGCGGATATTATTGTTTATGCTGTTCTTAAAAACCAGTTGACCTTATTTCATGAGAGCCAAGGTGAGGTGGCCTGACAGAGCCGAGTCAATGCCAGTGTCAAATCCCCCTCTTGCCCCTTCTAATAACCCCCCTCTTTCCCCTCACACTTAAAAACTCGCCCAACAGTCATGCTCATTCGTCTATTTCCATCGTTGCTTCGCAAATTTTTTTTCATTATAACGTATTTTTTAATTTTATAAACGGTGTGGCCATGAGATTGAAATCGCAAGCGTGCTAATATGAATCAGGCACTTCAAAAAGGCGACGCAAGTGGACAAACAATTATTTTTGATCTGATTGTTATTCAAAGAATAATATTTAGGCACTGTTTATGGAGCCCAATGTCAGTAACAAGTTGAATTGTACCTGAACAATGTTTATCATAGATAATTGATATTTTCATGAAGATGATATCAAATCTATAATATAATTTGAATGATACTTGAAACACTATTAACAAAATCTATTTAATCTAACTAAATCTAATTAAACACTATCCAAAATTCCTTATTCTCAAATGGATAGAAAATTTTACAGTTATATACAACAGAAGAATGAAACTTATTTTAAGAAGCCTTGTCAGTGTGGTCATGAGTTAATGGTTTATTCGTCCTAATATCCTAATTTTTCAAATTTGGGAGAAGTGAAAAATGAGGGAAATAGCTGTAAACTGTTTGCCTGTACATGAAAGACAAAAAAGTCAATTAGCTATGTATTGAACAACTGTTGGTTTTGCTCACTCACGACTAAATTAGAGATTGTGAAAACTTTTGATACGGTACACAAAAGCTTGAGTGAATGCATTACGGTTTTATAATTATTCTTATGCCAATTGAACATGGTCTTATCAAGATACTGATAGATAGGAATAAAAAAATATATTATACATAGGAAAATCCCAAAAATATTTTTATTTCAATGCCAAGTGTGCGAATTAACAAAATAAAAATAAATCCCAGCTCTCTATAGAACGCCAATCGTTTACAAGGCTTTCTTAGCGGGTCAATGTATTGAATCTGGCAAGTGACTGCAAGAAGAGATGCCAAAATTTGCAAATACATTTGCTGAAAATTAATACACAAGCACGTCTTGGCCCCACACCCTAGCGGTCTTGCTGTTTTAATTTTTCTAGCCAATTTACAAAGAGTTTTTTCGGGAATCTGAGGACAGTGCGACCTTTAGCTTTAGCACATACAGAAGTAGGTGATAAGTTGAAGATATTTTCTGAAACCAATTTAGACTCGACCGTTTCAAGTACGTTTAATTTGAAATTTTGGCCGAGACAGCCGGCACCTTCTATTCATCATATTATCATTGAATCATCATTCCTACCAAGCAGCCAATTTGCGAGTAATTTGCTTCTCTGACACAAATTCTCACAACCATTTATATCAATCTGTTAATAAATTGATGAAAATGTTTGGAAACAATCAAACAAATGATATAAAATCGAAAAAACTATTTTTTCTGATGAATTCCGTGAAATTAATGTGGGGTGATAAATACTGTGCTATAGGCCGACACGTAATTACGTTATTTACTAATACACGTAATTAATGTTATTTACTGATGAAAACTGCCGGTAATGAATATCAATTTGAATATAGTTTTTTCTTGTTTTGAACTAATTTGAAAATTTTTAATCCAATTTTGTGTTTGTTTATCAAATGGTTTCCCAATTATTTTTTCTAGAATTCTTTTTTATCTTTAAATTAAATCATCGGAGTAATTAAAGTGTTCCCAATGAATAATATTTTTCAATTAAATGGGTTTGATTTCATTTAACCAAAGATATTAGAGTCATTAGACTGCTTCCTTATTCTATGCTAGAATATAAGAGAGGGATCACCGATCATGCGCAGATTACACTCAGATTTTGAAAACAAAGACGTCACAAAGTACCGAAAAACTGTACGGGGGTGGCGTAGCTGAGTGGGTAGAGCGCTGGCGTTGCAACCCAAAGGTCCCGGGTTCAAACCCAGGTCAGACCAGGAATTTTTCTCAGGCCACTCTCCCGTGTTTCGGATGGACACGTTAAGCCGTCGGTCCCGGCTGCCTAAAAACAGTCGTTAAGTCATGTCAGAGGCCCTGAAATTGATCAGGAGCGACCTGAAAACTCTGACACCAGACCTGAGCCAGGTCACACGAATATTATAATTATTATTATTATTATTACCGAAAAACTCTTTGAAAAGTGACTTTTATTCAGAATTTTCATGGTCAAATGGTTCTGAAGTTCTTCAAATCCTGACTAGTCTGTAGGCTGTGCACCCTACTCATGATCCCTACCGTGTACTCTAGTACACGTGTATTACTGATACTATCATTAATACACTGTAATACGTGTATTAATGATAGAGTAATGATAGAGAACGAATATTAAAAGTCAACAATAAAATTTATATTAATTGATGAAAAGATTCAGGTCTCATAAATCATAAATCACTGGAATCATGAATTCAGATGAAAATTATCCATGAGTCTCAGAGGAAGTAATGACTATTCAATTGCTATACGATTTTATTGTAAAAATCTTGCAACCAATTCCACTAAAACACTGCAACTATCTGTGTTTAATGATTTACAGTCAAATAATAATGATTCAACAGTGACTACACTGCAGATATATTACAGTTTATTCACGTGCTGTAATTAATTAATGAATTAATTGACTGATAATTGAAGCTCAAGGCCCTGACTTTCAATAGTAATTTAATTATTATGAGTCCTTCGCTACTCTCATTATGTAAGTTGATTGTTTAGAAAGCCAACGGGAGTTGAACCCAGTGTAACAAGATTCCACCAACCAAACAATAACATTGTTGACCGACTTATTTAATAAGCAATTAATTCAATTTTCCCGCGCACAATTCAAACTCGCATTCCTTTCATCGCCTCTATTTTTTGGACTTTCACACTGAAAGCTCAATAGGTTTCACTGAGTGTATTATAGTATAGTATAGTCTGTCCAAGGAAAGAAGACATTCTGGCAAGACAGGGAAATGACTCCGACTCCATCTCGATCAATATCAGTTAAAAAATTACAAATTTGATCTCAAATTATAGATCAGGATGTTTCCTACAATTTGAGACTATATTTATAATTTTTGAACCAATATTGACCGAGCTGGAGTCATTTTTCCATCTTGCCAGAAGGTCTTCTTTGCTTGGACAGACTACTGTCGTTGTTACACACACCTTAAAATCATTACAGATTACATCGAAAACCGATCGACTCCAGTTATACTAATTCACTCTCAAAGACAAATTTATGGTGTCCTGGCAAAGTTGAGCGTTAAAAACAATCATTCTTCAACTCTGTCAGAAGTTGTCTGCGAGAGTACATTGAAAGGTAAACGACTCCAGCAACACTAATTCGTCCTCGAAGACAGCTTCAGATTGTCCTGGAAGAGCTGAGCATTAATGACATTAATTCTCTAACCGCCTGTTATTTTGGCAATAACTATGTTGAGTTGGTGCCCTAAGGTGGTGCGACCTTGATCGTACATCAACCTCGATCAAGGTTGTCTATAGAAAAGTAATCCATATTCAGACAAAGATATAAACGTATTCTATCATTTAGATCTTTGAGGATCAGAAAAAAAACAAAATTAATCCCTATAAGTTGATACCTAACTATATGTGTGGAATACAGTAACCACATAGATAAAACATGGTACTAATAACTTATGTGATTTTCCAAAATTTTACTGTCAAAAATATTATGCCTGTAAGTAGAAATAAATATGTTATTTATATGTCTAATCCAAAAATTAGTGAAGTTCAGTCAATATCGACCTTGGCAACGACATAAAAGATACTATAAAACACCAGATCTAGATTCTGAGATAAATATCAAGTAGTGCGACCTCTGACCTTTATTAAGATGCGATGACAAGTTCAAGTAATATAAGCTGCCTGTGATGTAAAGTGGACTAGACACGAAATTGGACTGTGGACTTTGAGAACTCTGACGTCACTAGTATAAACGAGCTGTAGCTAAAGAGACTTTAAATAGGGGTATGAGCAGTATTCGCCATTCCGTTTCAAATTTGATGTGAAACATTGCAAAAAATGGAAAAATTAGGGATTGGGAATAAGAAGAGTCTTAGCTTTCTTATACATTTGAATTGAACCGAAATAGTAAAATAATTAAAAACTGTTTTGGAATTTTCTAATACACATAGAACATTCATTTAGAATACATACCAGTATGTATTACACTTCATTTGATGTTAGAAATACTACAAGTATTTCATAAATCAGTCGAAAACTTCATCTATATTGAATCATAGAAGTTCATCTTTTTTTATCACTAGAAGTGTGGAAGCTAGCTTTTCAAAAGATAATTGATAATGATTTAGATGATTAAAGAGAAATATAATTCCCGCAGCTTACTCTTTTCAAATTAATTATATAAGCTATTTGGGAAACATAAAAATAAATTGAAAATGAGGTAAACTCTTAACTGATATATTATAGCAAACAAGTTTCACCAAGTATTCTGATAGGTCTGCAAGAAAAAAACTTTTTGTAGATTTTGTGCACAAACCTTTAATAATTAGTCAATGCAATCGTTCATTAAATGTTTCAATATCATCAAATAAGCTCGAAACAGTCGAATTGCTTTATTGAGATAAATTGGCGTTCCAGATATCAATTTTTGTTTAGCATGTAGGGATGTACTCAAACAAACCCGGTTTCAATGATATTTTGTGAATATCATTTCTCAATAATATTTTTCAAAGAATCTTAAACAAACAATAATATTATCGTTTTAAATTTTCTTCTGCAATTAATTCATTGCGCAGTTATCAACATTGATCAAACCGTTTTGTTTAGCAGAGGCTTTCTTGCTATTCGTGATAACTAGATCTCAACATTCGTGATAGCTGAGGAGACAATGTAGGTCACAGAAAGTGCAAGCCAGCCAGTTGACTTTTCTGCATTTCTTGTACAATCATTGATACGCTCGTTTTCATTTGATGATGTAGTCTACAACCACTTTCCCTTGATGCGCAAGAACTGGGCCAAGAGAGAAGGTGAAACCTAGTCCCACCCACCAATGCAACAGATTGCAGTTTCTCCAGTGATAGTGGATCACTGATAATCACTAGCTGCAGTAAGTAATCAGATAATTATAAGTAATAACTTGCTTACTTTTGTTGCTACAGTAATTAGTATTAGTATGAGTTACTGTGAGAAGTTACAAAGAGGTGGTACTGATTAATTGCTAAATAGTTTCGTGTTTACACTTTTAATTCATCAGTTTATTCTTGTTTATCTCCTATGGTTAATTTTTTTTATTTTTTAGATTGATTTGTTCATTTTGGTTGTAGAAACATGATAGTGTGCAGTTGATTAAGCGTCCCAGGGAGTATGCAAGAATAAAATTTAGATTCTACCCCTATTATTTCTGATTACACCTAAAACTTTTTTGAACAAGCATTTTGGATGATAAGTTGCAATATAATAATATCCAATCAACTTAGAGGATTCTCATTATTTAGTTAAAATCATATGTGTCTCTTTGTCACTTCATTCTGGTATTCTCAAACTTATCAAATTAGTCCAAGTGATAAACAAAGTCCAAATTTGAATATTTTTAAAATTCATGATGGTGAGACTTCTTTATTACATGTTTGAGAATTATCAATATTTTCTTAGCTTCTAAAAAAACTTAGCTTCAAGATTCATACATAGCTTTCTATAACATTTCTTCAATAGCAATATAATATACTGAGGCTACCAGGTAAAGGTTCCAAGGCTTCCCACAAAGAAAAATCCGTTTCTTCACAACTCATTTCGATGTAGTTTCTGAATCTACAATATATTAATAACCATGATAAGTACGCAATTTTTTCTATATGAAGAATAACTTCACAATTTCCCATTGACAAGTTACATTCTTCTGTTTTTAATTACTGGTTCATCCTCTGAAACATCATTGAAGCTGGTCAAAAAGTTCTTTCAAGAGTATAATTCTTTGAACAGTAACGCTCGGAAACTACTGACACAGTAATAATTGAAACGAAAGTAAGATTTTCACGATTTGCGCATTATTTAGCGAATATTTTTAGCAAATAGAAGGTTACGTGTGTGACATTGATGATGATGATGATTTCAACTGTGCAAAACTCCCAGTGGGTCTCAATATCCCCCTCCTCCTACCATTTTAGAACTAACAAGGCTATCCACAAGTTTGGCAGTGATTTTTGGCGGTCAAGGTCGAATTTTTCTCTCTCTTTTTTCTCTTTCTCTCTCTCAAGATCTCCACACGCCATCCACCCACCTGTAAACTTATAAGTGATGCAGAGGTGTGCCCGAGATTATAATTATCTTAATAATCTTGGTCACGAAAGAGGTTGAAGCCCTCATTGGTGCAGAACTTGCCTTGTTCTACAGTCTTCCACCTTAATTTTTAAATGTGAGTAGTCGCGTCACAATCTTTTGTTCTCAATCACTTTATTCATCACTGCGTTTTTGTCGAGATAAATTCGTCCTTCAGACCAACTCACATCATATTATGGCGAATTTTAAGTGTCTCAAATTCAGGTAGGTTGGGAGGGAGTCTATAAATACGAATTAGTTTAGTAATTCATTGCCAGGTATTTGTCATTGTCATGCGTAAATCAAACAGAAGATTATTGTAGTAACTTAAAGGAAAAATGAGTTGAGAAACTTGAATTGAATATTGAGTTGGATTCATTGTAAGTTCATTTTCAGGTGTCAGTTTCTCTCCTCCAGCAAAGAATATGAAGAGATACTTTATATTCACTGCCTCCAGTTACATTATTCAATTCTCATTAAATTATAGATTTCTGATACAGTACCAATACAACAGGAAACATAGAATAGTAGTTTATGCAACGGTTGTATAATGGGAGCCTTTATAGCATGAGGTGATATGTAAGTTAGAGCCACGAGCGAAGCGAGTGCTCTAAATATCTCACGAATGCTATAAAGGCCTAATACAACCGTTGCATACACTATTTCATCTACGACCACCAATGTAGTTATCAGTATCAGACCAGTATCAAGCTATAGACCACCAGTATCAAGCTATCTGTAAGTGTATGCTATTATAAAAATCAACATACCGTCGTTTATTTAACTTCTTTTATCTTCATCCTACTTGAACTGTTATGATAATCAACTTATTACTTGTTAAATGTGTTAAAAATAACATATCAGTCAGAACCACCAAACGCATTCAACAAGTAACAAAATCGTGAGAGTTGTTGTAAAAGTGAAAGTTATTAACATATTCACTAACAAAGTTACTAGTATATTGAACTATCTAAACCTTGGACTATTCACATTAGTTAAATATTCAAATATGTAAATTGAAATATTGACAAAAAAGTACTCGTAGGCTACTCAATCCCAGTCGCAGTTTTGATTTTGAGGTTAGTTGAACACTGTTTACTTTTTATCACCTGATTTCAAAACGAAACAAGGAATGTATCATAAAGTGGAATTTGGACTGTATCGAAAAGTTCCTCCTGTATCGAAAAACGTTCATTACGACACGGTTCTGAGATTCAGTTTTGAAATGGTAGTCTTTTCGATTTCAATTGTAAAACTGAAATAGGAATTTTTCAATACACCCGTAGATAAATGTTATTAATGATATGTTGAATAATATCAGACTAATATCAGTTTGAATCGAGCTGGTTTGATCAAACTGTAACTTTCAATTCAAAATCCACTTATTTATAGCTTGAAATAAGCTTATGTGCTATCTGGGTAAGCATTATTGGAAATCATATTAATTAATTCTATCTATTTATTTATTCCTTGGAAAAGCATTACAATAATATACAATGTAAAAATAGAACAGCAAAAAGAATCAATGGCAAAAGACCTATGAAAATAAACACAATGACTACTTCCCCAAAAGAGCAAGCTTGAGCTTGAGGAAGGAGATTAATTGAAGGAAGGATACATTATATTAATTGAAAGTGACATAGTGCCCTGAATTGAATTGTGTAGAATAATCGAGATTTTGATATTATTTACATAATTTGTCTTAAATTGATAGCTCCGATCGATACGCTATTCATCTCAACTGGGTATTGTAATCTGAATTTGCAAATTCTGTTTAAAAAATTTCCCATTGAAATTCTAACTGCATGTAATCATTATTGAAATTATTCAAAATAGGACGGATAGTTGATCGAAAAGCCGAATCAGCTCTATGATTGTAACTATTTGGTCAGATTTCTATCTGATATCATATTTGGCAAAACAATAGCAAGGGGAGATGAATATCTTCTCTAACAAAATTTATATGGGGATATGGCATCATCAGGTAATAATCATCCATTAAAATCAAGAAGACCTTTCAAATTTCCAAATGCCTCATATTATTTTGTAAACTGCAATATTATGCCATTTTTAATTTTTTGGGGAGCAATAATATTTTGTTAGATAACTCTAGACAGTAATTTGAAAGGAATTTATATCTAATTTTTTCAGTCATTCTAACTTTACATGTATTATTCATAATATCAATCAACCTACCATGAACAATGTGAATTAGTCAGACTTTGGGTGGCTCGTTGGATGAGTGGTAAAGCGCCGGTCTGATAACCAGGTGGACCCTGGTTCAAGTCCCAAGCGGGGAAACAATTTTTGACCACAGCACAATCACATAAATACGGCCACCCCGTCTTTCGGAGGAGACGATAAGCCGTCGGTCCCGACTACATAAAAAAAAGTAGTCGTCATCTATCATCCATTTCATTACCCACGCACAAGCCTAAGAGCTCATGTGGGCTTCACCCTCATAAACAAACAAACAAACAAACTTAATATTGTAATGCTCTAGTTATAATATAGCCTATAAATTTAAAAATATTATAAATTTTAATGTAGCTGCAAGCTTGAGCAGTCTCAATGCAAATTATAATAAATGAGAAGACAGGAAACCAGTCAAATAATTAAAATAGAGGCTTAAAAATAATAGATTAACAATATTACAATAATTGCAATTACTGCAGAATACTGGCAAACACGGTAGAAGTTGAACTTTGTGTTTATTCGAGTAGCCTACAGGTGGCAGCAGTTGTAGGGTGCTCATTCTTGACTCCGCCTACTCTTTCCTGAATGGTTAAAATACTAATACGATTTTAACTCCTAATCCTACCAATAGATGGCAGCAGTTGGCAGGTGATCAACTGTAATATTATTGTTCTTCACCCCGCTCACTCGCTCTATCTATCAATTTCTTGATTGGTCGACAGTTTAAAAAAATATTCAATTCTCAAATATGACAGTAGATTCCACCACTTGTTGGAAGATTAAATAATTCTTTTCATTATCTTTCAAATTCTTAAAATCGATTCTTCATTTGGTTAATATATACAAATTAGTTTTCTGTTGAAGACAATTAGGAATAATATTCAGTAAAAACAAAATTGATTTGTTGGAAAACAAATAGATATGATAATAATCAATGTGTCAATTGATTTTTCTCATCTTTTTTTTACTAATGTTTTACGACTGTAATCATAATTTTATTTTACAAGGTTGTAACTTTGATTTACTAGCATTGTTTCGGTCATGAGTCGGTTTTAGTATCGTGAATAAGTAAGGCAGACAAAAAGAAAATACAGCTTATTATGATAGAAATGTTAATAACACATTAACATCGTTTATGTTCCCATATTAAAAAGCATTACCTTTACAATAATAACATGTTCCTGAGAGTGAAATGCCTTACTGACAATACTGTATTAGTGTATTTGCTACTATTAATTAATACCCCAACAAATAGTATCATATAGCTATTGGTTCCGCAATTCATAGTTTGTATAACATGAATTCTTCTTAAAAATACTTGTTTTCAGGGTAGGCCTACTACCCTGATATATCTCTTTTATTGCGGATGATGCCCTCATAAGTATTTAATTTCACCTGTGCGTGGATAATGGAGAGTGCGAGGGTGATTTATTAAGATGCTGAGAGTGTTATAGCCTACGTGAAAAAAATGAGTGAATGAATCTCTGTCAATTTCCTCTTTATTTCATTTTTGATGTAGCTGTAATATTAATCAACGTATAGTAAATTATAATACTGTGTAATCATCTTAAGATTAATATTAAGAGAATAATTATTCAAAATTGATGATTATCCATGCAGGGAGAATTTTCATATTATCTGTAACACTGATATTTTTTGTGAATATGTTATTTTTTATGAATAAACTAATTTGAATTTGAATTTGAAAATGTTCAAATGGCATCTAACCTTATAATCTCATTAAAACTGATATATCATTCCTCAGTATCAACACAAATATAGTATTTCTATCACAAATTCAAGTAGAGAGAATCTTGCACAAATTCGAATCGTACAAATTGATTCGTACTCGATTCTCCGAAAAATATATTATTTTGTTCTGAGGAAATTATACAAGAACAAGAGAAATTATTTGTATATAAAAAAACAGAATTTCAGGACCAAGCAACTACGCATTCAAAACTGCAGGTGTCTTTTCAGGATAAAAAGCTCTAAAAATAAAATAAATAAAAAAACGGAGAAGAGACAAGGGCATAAAAGTAAAAATGCAGAGAGATGGAGAGAGACAATCGAGAGTGAGAATGTATTCAGTGTGTCACTGCCAAGGTCAATGAAAGTCAGGTGAATGACCGTTTCTTGACTTCTCCATCTTCATCATCTTATTTCTCCAACTCTATCCTTCATGGGCGGCTTTTTAATGGAGGCAACAGCAAAATTATGGCGTTGAAAATCGCTCAGCAACGCCACTTTCGCTAAGCGCAGGCTCACGTGAAATGAAATTTAAAATGAAACAAACTTGAAATAATGTATTCTGACTATGGTTGATTACAAGATAACTATGCAGTCTGACTTGATATTATTATAGCACTTTGGAATTATGAGTGTTTTCTGTTTTGCAAAGTTGATGCATGAAAAGTTCAGAGGTTTTTTCTTGGAAGGTAACTTCTCTATGAGTCTTTTCAAAAATGTTTTTCTCCTCAGAATACGAAAATTTAAATTGATCTATTCAATTCTTCCCCTTCATTTTTTGTTAACCTTTCCTGTTGACTCTCTACTTTTCCCAAAAAAATCACCATTCTGATGTGGGTGATTGCGTTGAATTTTCAATTCTTTGATTCACAAACATAATATTTTTTATTAGTACAACAGCGCTTTATCGTCCCTCCAATAGAAGAAAAATCTCTAAATTTATTAGCTTCTATTGGATTTTCGAATTTATTATTACTTTAACGTTACAGCAGTTGGTTAACTGCAATATAATAATAATTCTCCTATTTTAAATAAAAACTGAATTCAAGTTTTCAGTTCTCCCATTTTCTATAATACTCAATATTTCTCTCATTTGAAATAGTAACAGAATAAAAGTTGTTAGCTCTAAGAGTGACGCAATAATCGCTACAGAATAACTGGTAGAGGAAAAACACGAAAAATAGAGCCAGCAACAAATAAAACAAGCCAATGGGGATCTGGGTTCATCGGACGGATCTACCTAAAGCAGAGCCGATTTTTATCCAGGTGCTATCATGAATTTCGGCTGGATATCGAAGGCAGCCTAACAGCTTAGCAGGCAAAAGAAGAGAAGAAAGAGTTAGTCGAGAAGTGAATAAATTCGAACTGCTGGAAGGACACCCGAAAATGGCGTTGAACCCGGGACCTTGAAATTGGCTCGACGGCGGCTGCGGCAGGTGAGGCCCCTACACACTGTACACTGTACACCTACAGCCCAGGCACGTGTCGAAAAAACCATCCAAAACTCGAATACTTTGCTCAATTGCAAGAGAATTCCACGCAACAGGAATTTATCTCGGATAACATATCTCAAGTATTTCTTGTCCCCCTTTTTTTAAAGAGGGAATTTATAGGTACAGGTACAGCCCCATCCCAAGAATTCGCTAATCTCTTTACTCTGATCTGAAGTATAATTTTTCATCCTTTTTTGGTAACGATGACTGTGGTCGATATGTTTTTCAAAATTATTCTAATTAGTTCAATATGAAGTAACCATACTTAATATATTTATGCTTTAAGTGAATAGATTGGAAAAATTTTTTCCTATCTTATCAAAATGTGTAGACGTAACTAGTTATTATTTATTGGTACTATTTATTATACTATGGAAATTTTAATTGTAAAAATAATTGACTTTGAGAGAGTTCCCAACCACATCAACAGTATTTAAAGTTCAATATAGTCTGGTCGAACAAACAAGACATTCTGGCAAGATGTGAAAATGACTCAAGCATGTCAATATAGGTTCAAGAGTTATAAATTTGGTCTCAAATTGTAGAGCAGAATGTTTTCTACAATTTGGTCTCAAATTGTAGAGCAGAATGTTTTCTACAGTTTGGTAGCAAATTACCGGAGTTGAACCAAAACTGATGCCATTTCATATCTTGCCAGAATGTCTTCTTTGCTCGACCAGACTATACCTCCGTGGCATCATGGCTCAGCAATGTTAA